>JAXGGA010000016.1:0-512711 GCA_038373865.1 Uloborus plumipes
CCAAACTACAACTAACCTGTATGTATAGTTCTTTTAAATTGTTTTCAGTTTTGCCAGGCGGGAAGCTTTGTCTTGTGAGGTGGTTGCTTAATGAGTAAAAACTTCCCGCCTGGCAGGACTGAAAACAATTTAAAAGAACTATACATACAGGTTAGTTGTAGTTTGGCACAAACTTGGCGGGAAAACTCGATATCATAACTTTTTAAGGCTGAGTATTTAAGGTTTTCTTGGCGGGGGATTTTTTACAACACTGTTGTTTTTGGGGAGATATCACATATTTTTGCATTCATATTATTTCTTTGCCTGTTTTTTTTTCTCTTCAAAATTTACTTTGCATGTTTTTTTTCCCTTCAACATTTTTCTTGGCGGTCCGACATCTGTGGTTTTCTTGGCAGCATGCATTTGGTGCAAAAGTTCAAGGATCTTCTTCAGTCTAATATAAATTTGAAATCAATCACAATGTACCACCCGAACCGACGCAAAACAAAGCTAGTTGCTAACAATACTACAGGGCGAGGACTCAGTCACCTTTCTCACCTTTAGTCACCTTTTGAAATTTTCGTCACTTTTTGTCACCTTTTGGAATTTTAGTCACCTTTTTAAACCTTTCTTGAAATGTGTTTTAGAAAAATCCATTTTTGATTCATAAAATTTTTGAAAAGTATGAATATTCTTTTTCTTACCTGAAAATAAATGGAATTTAAAAAAAAAAAAGGCAAAAATCTGTCATTCAACCATTAAAAAAAGTGTTTCAACTGTGGCTCATTCACAAAACAAAACCTTTCAGAAGAAACTGTTTAAAAGTTTCAAGAGGAAACAAAAAAACAGGTGCACCTATTCCAAGGATATTTGGCAGGGTTTTTTTTTTTTTTTTTTTGTTCTTGAAACAAAATTCTGTTGGTGATTTGCATAGAGATGGGGGAAAAACAGGGTCAAAGTTTTTATCTTTACTGTTATGTTCTTATCTCTTTTCTGCTCTACCCCCCACCTTCCCCAAAGAAAAAACTGGCTGCTGTTTTCATCCCTTTTCAAATTTAGTTTCAAGTTCTAACAAATGCTTTTTCTATGCCATACCACAAGTCTCTCTGACCTTGAAGCATGTGTGTAAGGCATCATTGGAAAAATACCCTTTAATTTGCAGAAAAAATGTAATGCAAAAAAGAAAATATCAGGAAGAAAGAAGTTATTTGGGAAACACCTTTTTTTAAAATTTACAGGTTTTTTTTATTTCTCATTTTCAGAAGTGCTTTTTACTATGTGCTTTTTACATTTAATATTGCTGTGTTTTTTTTTTTACAAATATTGATAGTCTATGTGATATTATTACGTTTATTTCAAGTTGTTATTTTCAAACTTTGGAGATTCTTATTGTTTTTCATAATGTAAAACTTTTTTTTAAACGTTATATTTGAAATGCGCAATTTTGACTCCTGTTAAGATAATCTCCCCAAAAACAACAGTGTTGTAAAAAAATCCCCCGCCAAGAAAACCTTAAATACTCAGCCTTAAAAAGTTATGATATCGAGTTTTCCCGCCAAGTTTGTGCCAAACTACAACTAACCTGTATGTATAGTTCTTTTAAATTGTTTTCAGTTTTGCCAGGCGGGAAGCTTTGTCTTGTGAGGTGGTTGCTTAATGAGTAAAAACTTCCCGCCTGGCAGGACTGAAAACAATTTAAAAGAACTATACATACAGGTTAGTTGTAGTTTGGCACAAACTTGGCGGGAAAACTCGATATCATAACTTTTTAAGGCTGAGTATTTAAGGTTTTCTTGGCGGGGGATTTTTTTACAACACTGTTGTTTTTGGGGAGATATCACATACAGTCGAACCTCCATATATCGAACTTCCATATATCGAAATTTTCCATATATCGAACTTCTAGCAAATTCACATGTTCATTACATCGAAAAACTGTTTTTATATATCGAAAAAATCTCCATATATCGAATTTTTTTGGAGGCGTAATTGGAGATTTTATTCCGCTTTTAGACAATTTACCTCACGAAAGATGAAAATCAGGAGAAAAGGGAAGGTCAGAAAAGGTCACTGCAAACCCCACTGTCAGCTGTAGATAAAGTGTGGACCCCTGGAGTGGACAAACACGTTGTTTGTCCATTCTGGAATTCCCGGATTATCCCCTCCCCCGTCGTTTTCGAATTTTGGATGCAACCTGTCCTGTAGCAAAACCAGTTTCTATCTACCCCTTTTGTTTGGTGGTGATTTCTCTCTCGATCTCCATGGTTAGTTTCAGCGAAAATTGTTTTAACTAGTGCTGTGCCAATTCAATTTGATTTTGTTTTCCCTCTCGATTTACAATGTCAAAAAGAAAATGCCTTAGTGTTGCATATAAAGTGGATTTGTTAAAGGACGTAGATAGTGGTATGAAAAAGAAAGACATTTCATTTTTAATTCTTAACTTTCATCAAATATGATTAGCGTATATATTAGTAATGAAGTTTCATGTGTGAAATTTTGCTTTAATTTCAATGTTTCCGGAGTAATTTTCAAAAAACTGAGGTCCTTTCTATATATCGAAATTTCTATATATCGAATTTTTTTCCGACAATTTGCTACTTCGATATATGGAGGTTCGACTGTGTTTTTTTTTCTCTTCAAAATTTACTTTGCATGTTTTTTTTCCCTTCAACATTTTTCTTGGCGGTCCGACATCTGTGGTTTTCTTTTCAGCATGCATTTGGTGCAAAAGTTCAAGGATCTTCTTCAGTCTAATATAAATTTGAAATCAATCACAATGTACCACCCGAACCGACGCAAAACAAAGCTAGTTGCTAACAATACTTACTACGATTAAATTAAAAGTTAAAAAAAAAAACCCAACCCTTACTGCCGATCTCATATTAAAATGAACTAAATTGAAGGTCCCTTTTAAAAGCCTTATGCAATAAAACCAATTACAAATATTTTATTTGTTAACAAATAGAAACTGGCAACAGATGAAATTATAAATCATTGAGTTTTCTTTCCTCGTGGCCCAACAATGAAAACATAAATGCTCAGATGTTGAACAAAGCTAGTAGATAGAAATCGGACCAATTTTAAGCATTAATAACTCCGGGGTGCGATGACCCCGGGGGGTAAATTTTGGGAAAATGTCCTCAATGTCTCATCGAGAATATTCATACCAAAAATCAACACTAAAGATCCCCGGGGAGAAAAGATACGGAAAATAAAAACGAGGGGGGAGGGGGTGGGGGGTCGAAAAACCCCCTATGCCGAGCTTTGGGACAAAATAAATGTGGGTGCAAAAGCAGAGCTCAATCCGAGTTACCGTTTAGTCTGGACCCCTGTCAAACAATTTTTAAAAAGTGCGAAAAATAGCGATTTTATAACATATATCACCCCTCCCCCTGAGGGTCCTGGATGTTTTGCTTTAGTATGTGCCGTCAGGGGCCGCTGGAGATTGAGTATACCAAAAATGAACTCTAAGGATCTTTATGGGGCTGAGATACAGAGGGGTGAAAACCCCGGTTTGGTTACTCGCGTAAACAGTCCTAGTCGCTCTTTTACATTTTTATTGGCGACGGAAATTTCTTGGCGGCTTGTATTTGGTTTTCTTGGCGGGGCGGGACGCTCCCGCGTCCCGTGATTATTCTCTACTAGGGCAGTAGCAACCACGTGCTTTTTGCATAGCAACGGAACCTAGCAACCGTTCCTGTTGGACAAGCAACTCCATGTTTACCGTATGTGTAGCATAGTATTGCGAGTGCGCAGTTGTTTATAAGCCCTTTTTTTAAGTGTAAGAAGTTCTCCGAGTCTTATGAAATATTTCATAACGAAGCAAGAAGAAGATAAACTGATAAAATCAAAATCATTAGTAATTAGGATCCGTATTTATTAAGTAAAAATGAATTTTAAACTGATGCGCGTCTAACTTGCTGTACAAATACATAAAAAGAAAAAAAAAAGGATCGATAGCTCCACATCCACAGTTTATGAACATTTAATGCATTAAGAACAATCAAATCCTATCAAAACAAGCATATTAGCAGACAGTTTGTTGTTATTCTACTCCAGAGGTGGCCAACCTTTTTTGGGAGAGTGCCACTATCTGGAGAGAAAAAATTCAGCGTGCCACGTTGTATTTTTCCTACAAACTGAAAATTTTTGAATAGTTAAAAATAGGTTATTTGTTGACTATGATGTAATCCTTCTCTGAATATGTTTTCTCGTAAATCTGAGTCACTGAAATTAAAATGATAGTAAAGATAAAACAACTCCGAACTTAAGAGTTATCGTTAATAAACACTTTTATAGGTTCTGTCAGTTGGGTTACGCTTAAAATAGAAGCAAATAGCTTGAAACATTCTATTCTAAAAATTAAGCAGTCTGTGCTCAGTGTGGTTTATGAGTCTGTATCTTTTTTACCAAGTCTTTAATTTTGGGATTAGCTCTTTAGAATCCTCAGAAGTTTAAGTGTTTTAAGTGCTATCAATTGTATTTAGATTTTTCTGCATTCATAACAAAAAATATTTGTTTAGAAGCATATTTTGAACCAAATCTACAACAGCACCAGACGGCTAAAGTGTGCAAATGTGAAAAAATTTTAGTTGGTACAAATTTCCCAATTTCTATATAACGTGGATGACTTTCTGTTGAACTAAGCTCTTATATTTGATGATCAATGCAAAAAGTCAGTAATTTCCTACTTGGATTTCAGAAGGGTAACAAGTAGTGTCTTACAGGGAAATAGACAAAAAAATTTTGAAAAGTTCAGAATTTTTTTTTTCAGCCTGAAAATCATCAAACCTAATACTGAATGAAGAAGGTGTAAAATTTTCTCCATGTATCATTGGAAAATTATTAAATTTTGGGCTATTACTTTCAGAAGAAATTTTTAGGCAGGGATTCAAGTGAAACAGGCCATCGCAAATTACAATCGCTACTGGAAATGAATTACATTAGAACGTTTCGTGATAAAAACATCGTGACATCAGCGTGACGTTTGCCTATGAAAAACGAGCTAGATAAAACGTCACAGCCTACTTGGCGAATAAGAGGAGATTGCTGAGTGCTTGGGAGCTCTTATTGGCTCCACCCGAAGTGACGTCATGCCAAGTTAAGTTGATGATAATGTAATTCATTTCCAGTAGCGATTGCATTCGAAGCGATCGCAGTGCTGTTTCACTTGAATCCCTGCCTAAATCTTTCATTTTTTTTCTCGAAAGTAGAGAGGAAGAAACTGAAGTTTCATCATTAAAAAATATAGATGGCCTGTACTGGTTTAGGAAACTTTTTTGTTCTTCATTAGTAGCAAGTCCTCATTCCTTTCCTTCCGGATATTTTAAAAAACACACTCCCTAAAATTCTAAAATTTTATCACTATTTTTCCTTTGGATAGCTATCGAACATTTCAATGAGGGAGTAACTTGCTATACTCCCCTCTTTCTCCTGGGAAAAGTTCGCAAAACATGCAGAGCTCTAAGTCTGTAGGCAGGAATTCAAGTGAAACAAGGACGATCGCAACTCACCAATGCAATCACAAATTCCCAAATTTGGATACGTTACAATCGCTACGAGATGCGATTCTAATGTAATTCGACTTCTAGTAGCGATTGCAATTTGCGATCGCCTCGTAGCGATTGCAATGGTGTTTCACTTGAATTCCTGCCTTAGTTTGTTAATACAGTGAACTTTACAGGGTCACCAACAGAGAAAAAGTCTCATTCCTTGGCAAGGAGTTTGTGACAGATAATTCGATGACAATTTTGAAATTTTTTTTTCCCAAATTATTTTCAAGTAATGTAACCAAAACAATTTAAGGGTCTTCATTTGCGCAACCATACCGAATTTTGTCCAATCTGGTTTCTTAATTTTAGTTGCAGAGTTACTTTTTTTTTAAATTCCATCACCCGTAGCTGAAACTAGAGCCGCTATATAAACCGTCTGTACAGGGGCCTTAGCTGAAACTATTGCAGATCGAGAATCCATTCTGCAGCATCGAAAGTTTCATTGGTGTCAGGCACAAATATATGCTTTACAAAGCATTGTCTGTAACGTTTCAGCTTTCGTTGGATGTTCGAAGCTAACGATAAAGTACTTTGCAATATTGTAGTTTAGACAATTTGTAAGCCAGCCTCCTGACATTAATCCTCATAATGTCATTAAATTGATCAGTTTAAGGGTTTTAGTTTTATCAATATTTTTAAGATCGACATTTTTTTCTCAATTTTTAAAAATAATTGATGCATTAAAAATGAAACATCAGTTTGAAATACAAACAAAACAAGCCATAACTGAGGGGAAAAACAACGGGCCAAAATAATAGTCAAATTTACAAGAAAAAAGTTTGCAGAGCAAATCATCCAGCACTTGGTGTTTGTTTGTCTACCAGGATGACGTCATCTGGTTACTGCCCTAAACTAGAGCCGCTATATAGACAGGCCGACGCATCAAGATTAAGTTTCACCACTTTGGATCCAATTCCTTAACTTTTACTTTCAATTTTCATTGTTGTGGAGTAGGGTTACCGGAAAAAAGTTTTGGCACATTACTAAGCTTTGCCAAATCCACGTGCCGCTAATAATTGCTCACAGTGAAAAATTACCAAAACGCGATTACTGGCCAGAAAAGACAACCACTCAAACACACAAACACGTGCTGGATCCAAAGTGGTGAAACTTAATCTTGATGCGCCGGCTCGTATATATAGGGGCCTTACCCTAAACTAGAGCCGCTATATAGACAGGCCGACGCATCAAGCCTAAGTTTCACCACTTTGGATCCAATTCCTTAACTTTTACTTTCAATTTTTCATTGTTGCGGAGTAGGGTTACCAGAAAAAAGTTTTGGCACATTGCTAAGCTTTGCCAAATCCACGTGCCGCTAATAATTGCTCACAGTGAAAAATTACCAAAACGCAATTACTGGCCAGAAAAGACAACCACTCAAACACACAAACACGCGCTGGATCCAAAGTGGTGAAACTTAATCTTGATGCGCCGGCTCGTATATATAGGGGCCTTACCCTAAACAGAATCCTGATATTTTATTTTCCTAAAAATGTCCTTAAATTTTTGAAAATTATGTTCGATTTTCTTTTTTTTTTTTTTTGTTGAAATCCTCTTTTTAACGGAAAGAAGAACAGCATTTTGGCGTAAAATTGAAATGACGTCACTGACGTTCCCGGGATTTAACCGTTCGTTAGACATTCCATGTGTTTCATGGCGCGCAATTTCATTCGCTAAAAGTTCTTTAATTCTGGAAGAACCCTGATTGATCGTTCTGTGAAGTCCAAAGGTATTTATCATGAAAAGTTTTTCTAAACTTTTTTTCAGGGCGAAAGTTAGCGAAAGTGAAAACTGCGTGAAATTTCTGGTATTGTTTGAAAATAAGCTTTTCTGAAAGGCCTTGATGGCGTTATTGTGTAAAACCAGGGTGGCCAATTTTTTAGCACGCGCTGCTTTTGATTTTTTCAACATACTGAAAAATACAAAATTATTTTCAGGCTGATTATGTGACTTCTATGCAAATAAATCCCCCAAAAGAGAACATGTTTTAATAGTTAGTGGTGGAGAAGTTAAGTATAGGAAAGTCGAAAGTGCTTCTTCCACTTTGAACTCTAATTATATAAGATCTGGAGCGCATATTTTGTTAAGACATCACCTACAGAGATAGCAACAGAAAACAAGTTTTGGTTCTTGGAACAAAAGGCTTCTTGCTGGACAGGACTAATTTCTACTTAATCACTCTTTTTCCCAAATCAGTTTCAAGCAGTGTAACAAAACCTTTTATGCTGCTAACTATTCAAGACACTCCATTTGTGAACAATGTATAATTTTGTTCTTTCTATTTTCTTGACTTTAACCACATTTTTTTCATTGCATTCAAATCTTGTTTCAAAGCATCCTCTTTTTTGTTGAAGGTAGATTGACAGCAACAAATACAGTAAATATAACAATATGACGAGAATTGAAATTCATACAATAATGTCTATCATTTTTTTTTGTTTTTAGTTCTTGTATGTATGAAGCATATGAGAAACAGCTGAAGTGAGAAAAGGAGTAGATTTAAAGAAAGAAAATGAACTCTGTAAGTTTATTTTCAACTTTCAAGCTCAGGGCTAAATATTTTTTTAAAAAATCAATATTAGCTGCCAAAAATTGCAATAAATACGACATGTATTTTAGAATTCAGAACTATTTGAAACCCTACATCTGACTAACTATTGTTTGTAACCCCATTTAGCTCTCCATTGGTAATTTTTGGATATTGTTCAAAAAACATAGTTTTAATGATGGAAAATGGGGCTCTCCCACGAAATTTTTCGGAAGTCCGAAACCTTTGTAATTAATATTTGTAAACCAGCATGTATAGTAAAAAATAAGTAACAAAAATTTTTCACTGCTCCCTTGAAAAAAAGTAAACATGTAAGATTAATGATTTATTATTTCCACACTTTTTTACTTCAAAAAATTTATTATTTATTAAGATTGCATTGCTTTTTTGAACTTTTTTTTTTTTTTTGTCTCTTTGAGCCCTTTTTAAAACTAAGCCAGAAACAATATCAACAATTTTAACTAGTAACTTCTCATCATTGCCGAGTTAGAAAAGTATGAATCACTCATTTGTACGAAGCTTACAAGAAATTGGTAGCTACAATATTCTTTATTTAAACTTCAGATTTTACAGTAAACAATAGATTACTGTTTAGTACATTTGTACTTAAGATTTTTGTCACTGTACTCAGTAATAAAGAGCCTTGTATGTCTGTTTCCTTGTACAAAGTAATGTTTGCAAAAAAAAAAAAAAAAAATTCTCCATCAAATTTTGATCCAAATTGTCCTTTTTCTCACCGCTGAGATAAGGATAATTCCATGTAAATGTCAACCTAGACATGGTTTTTTCATCTTTCAATACATATATCTTGTGATACATCATTTTAAAGATAATTTTTCAAATATTTAGAATTCAACATAAGTTTTCACAAAATATTACACCAAACCCCTGAAAAATGGCTGTAAAGATCACATATGCAGTTACCCAAAACATCGCATATTTTTCTAACTTTTCACATTCATATACAATTAAAGTAAAATGCAAATAATGATGAATTTTTTTTTTAATTATTGAAGAATGATTCTTTTGCTTTACAGAAATGTATATATTTTTTTGTTTTGTCATAAAATGAATATTGCAAAGTTAATGGGTATTCAGTCTGGTTTACTTGTTATGTTAGTCACAAAAACATGAATTAATTCAGTTATTCCCTTCTAGAAAGAAATTTTTTTATATTTTTTCCCCTGATCTCTTCTATGGGATGGGTACAGTTAGATTGATATGATTGTTCATAAAGAATTTCCTTTTTTCTGGCCATAGGACTTGTGACTAACATAACATCAATGTGTGTGACTAACATAACACGACTCTTTAAGAAATACTTAAATCTTAAGTAAACAATTTATTTTAGAAACAAATTAATTTATCGAACATCTTATTTTAAAGAAATTAGTGTGACCATATGTACTACAGTAATTTATTTTAAAAACAGTTCTTTTAATAGTAAACTTGGAGTCGAAATTTTAGGCTGTAATTTGCGACGCAAGTAAGCACTCGGTATACGAAGTCAACATCTTCAATGAAAAAATTTTAAATTATTTTATAGCTATATGCGGGATCGCTGTGCAATTAGTTTTTCTATGAACATATGGAGCTGCTGCTCACTTTAAAAACATATATGACCCTAACTGCCTCCAGCATCTACAGGTCATGGAGTTTTATGAAATTAGATCATGGAAAGTGCCCACATGTATAGCACAACGTGTGGAGCAGCGTTTTACATGGGCAAACTTTGGAAATTATGCAAAGAAATTACTTCAGTAATAAAAAAAAAAACAAGAATTGAAGATAAAACTGCTTAATTTTGAGTGAAAGTGACAAGGCTGAAAAGAAAGAGCTAGACTTGTTGTTTGAAAATGGGAATCCCCATATAAGTTTCTCGGTAATAATGATATGCTGTAAATATGGAGAAATTTAAAATTTGTTTATAAAAAATACAGGGAATGATATCCCAAGAAAAGAAAAAAAAGTTTTTTAAAGAAATTGTGTAGAAGACGAAGCTGCTGATGATTTTGAAGTAGATTCTCCCGGACTGTTCCGAGATACAAAAACTAAGACAGTGGGTAATTTTATTGTGGTGGTATTTATCTCTTGTAAGGTTAAAAAGAAACATGGTAGGCAGGTTTTAAACATGAATAAAAATTATTATAAAGTTCTCTTCGAGAGAAAAAGCTCTGAGACAACCTATGTGTTTCCCACAAATGAGAACAAATTTTGGATTTAAGGAATTCAAATTTCGAAAGTCTTGTCGCAAACATCTGTAAATTCCCGCAGACATTATTACTTTAAATACAAAATTGAACTGGAAATTTTGTTTACAGGTAAACATGCATGTTAATCTTCAATAAAATCTTGTTTGCATTCTAATATTTGTATTAATATTACCTTTAATACACTTAAAGTTAAATGTATAATCGTGTGTTATGTTAGTCACAGGCAAGTTTTATTAAAGTACTACTTTTTGCAATATTATTTAAAATATATGTCAAATTTAAAATTATTAATGTGAAAACAACATTTCACATAGATACTATCACGGGAAAAATAACAATTTTATGGTTTAGTTTTAGAGAATTGTGTTGATGAATTTGGTACAAAATTTTGAGGGTTGCAAATCTGTTATGTTAGTCACGTTGATCAAAATGTCCCCTAACTCCCAAAAATGAAAGTAATAATATTATTTTTTTTATATTAACTTGAACAACTCATCTATGCAGAGACGAATAACACCTTGTTTTTGGTATTGTAACAAAAATAGGGCTCACACACAGAAAATAAGATTAAAAATTTATTCTAAATGTTATGTTAGTCACGATGGAATTACCCATAATACTAAGCAGTTTTTCCAACACATTCATTTGTGCGTATGTACCTACAAATGCAAGGTTCACACTTAAGTGCAGAGTTTCCGTGCATTTTCTAAAAATCCACTTTATAAAAATCTATGTTGGCATTAATTAAAAGATAGTGAAATTTCCCACCTTAGATTTTTATATTGTTAAAATTTACTAAAGTCAGTCTGTATAAATGGAATACTTAATGATAGTTTTTAATATCCTTCTTGTTTATTCAATAAAGCTGGATTTTGTAGTTTTGACGATTAGGTTCATTAAAATGGCAGATTCAATTAACCGGCCTCCACTTTTTTGCCGGTCTTAGCAAAAAAGTCGTATCTGCACATTTCAACAAAATTGAGTTATTGTCACCAAGCAGTTCTTTGTCGCTTATTTTATCCGAATGCAATTTTTTACGGTCATTTGAGAACAGGAAATATAAAAAAAATTCTGAAAAAGTACCTCGTACCTCCTGAATTAAATATATAGAGGTGCAAAACTTTAAACAGCAATATTTCAGTTTGAGATCGTCTACAGATACCACTTTTGCGCTTAGCAAGGCAGTATTAGCGTCCACTCACACACTAGCAGGAAATATCACGGCTCTTTGCATTTGAAAGAGCCGTCCTCTAAGTTGATCATATTTTTACTTAATAGGTGCCGAAAAGTGTTTAAAAAGTTGTGCATTTAAGAAGTTATCTCTAATGCCCTTGCTTGAGTACATGAACCTTTTTTAATTTTGGATTTATTGAAAAATACTAAAGAACTTTGTGTAAATATATTTTGAAACTTGATGAAAAGCTTGTTTGAATTTTTTCGTGATGTTCTAGGGACCTGTTGGTAATACTGAATGTGCACCAATGGCAACAGGGTCAATGTCCAAGCGTCAATCTGAAAATCCTGAAGAAGAAGAACCTTTAAGGTAATATTTTTGTTGATAAACCTTCTTATACAACAATACAATTGCAGCCTTATAAAAAAAGAAAGCAATAGTTATATCCAGACCTGCTAACTGCTACGAAAAGATAGTGTTTTCTACGAACTACGACATTAGGAACAAAACATAAGATTTTCCTTTTTCTTTAATCTTAAGACACATTTCAACCATTACAGATAATATCCATATTATAAGTTTCTTATGTTAGTGAATTTGTATTTGTGCAAAATAATGTTTCAAATTTTTGTTTGAAAATAAATAAAATTTATTTATTGAATTAAATGATGGTAAAATGAGAAATTAAAAATTTTTCCCAAATTTTCAACTTCTTCTATCATAAATTTAAACTTAAATCATTCATTCATTTTTTTTTTTGTTCCTAAATGCGCATCCCCTTCCTTGTGCAAAACTCGGCTACGAATTTAGATTTCCAAAAGTTGGCTGCTCTGGTTTTATCTTAGGCACACTCCAGGGTCCCCCGTACCTACCACAGCTTCGTGGTTTAACCGGGAATTTTATCTTAGGCAGTGGAAGAGTGACTAGAATTTGTGGGGGTGTAGCGATCCTCAAATTTTTAGCATATCAAAGTTATGGGCAAAGATTAGGGTTAGGGATTTTTTGAAGACTTGAAAATACTCTATGATATTTTAGAGAAGTAAAAGATACAAAATGAATAAAGACCATAGAATAGAGAGAACACAGATTAAAAAAAAAGACCATAATAGTGATCAATTCTATAGAAAATTAAATTCTGAAGGATGAAATAGAATATGACAGAGATGTGCAGTATTTGGTTTTAAACATTTTTGTATTTAATGAAGTAACGAAACATTTTATAATCCCAATTTTTTCTTTCCTCCACTTTTCGAGGAGGAGTTTTAAAATATGACAATTTTTCTCTTAAAAACAAAGTTCAAAACATCGTTAACTAAATTTAGAGTAATATTTGCGATTTTTGAAGAAAATTATCCTTTATGAAAATATCTTTGAATAAGGGCAGGATGAAACTTTAAAACAAATTTAAGAATACTTGTTTCGTATGCAGAAATTCACATGTGTGAGTGTGAGTCTTATAAAATATTTAAAAATAAATGAGAATATTGTTTATATATTAAATAACACTTCTTATTTGCAAAACGTTTTACAAACAAAATCTATTATTCTTGCTAATATCTGTACAACTGTCAGGGTGTAAAAAACCATGATTTTTTTTTTTAAATGTCAAAAATATCGAATTAATTTGATTTAAATCAAAATTTTTTTTTTTGATTAAAAAAAAAACTTTTGTCATGAATCAATTTGAACAATTTTTGGTTCAACTTTGAACCATTCAAACAACCTGTCCGGCGATGCTAACTTTTGAGTGAACAGTCCGATTTGAACAAACTTTTTTTTGTTTGAAAGATCTTATCAAGGATACTTCATTACCGCATTTACATTGCCGATTTGAAAAATTTTTCTTTCAACATTGATCCGCTCAAGCAAGCTGTCACCCCTAATAACTTTTGAGTGAACAGTGCGATTTAAAAAAACTATTTTTGTTCAAAGGATCTCAGCAAGGATACTTCATTACCGTATTTAAATTTTCAATTTGAACATTTTTTCGTTCAACATTGAACCGTTCAAGCAACCTTTCCCCACCTAATAACTTTTGAGTGAACCGTCCGAGTGGAATAAATTTTTTTTTGTTTGAAAGATCTCGGAGAGGCTCATTTCCATATTTCGCTTTTTGATTTGAACTATTTTTCTTTCAATATTGAACCGTTCAGAAAAAAATTTAACATTAGCGTCTACGGGGAATTTAAATTGAACGTTGATCCTGAACTTAAAGTCGGATTTTCTTCAAACTAACTTTGTAAGAAAATGGTTTGATAAATAATGTTTGCAAAGTACTTTTCTGAATAATCTTCTGTGAGGACTCTGATTCCGACTCCGACTCCGCAAACATGGCGGAAATGCAGGCTCAGACAAAAAATGACTGACTGTGCAGACGATATTTTGTTTATTTATTCATTTGTTTTATTTTATTTATTATTAGTATTATTATCAATATTATTTTTTTTTTGGCAGATGATTTTTTTTGTAACAAAAATTCTCCATTCACGAGCGCATTTTATTCTTTGTTTATATTTAACAACTGGCAACGGATTAAAAATGAAATTCGAGACATTTTATTAACGGACAAGTTTTTTTTTTCTTTCTTTGATAAAATGTGTTTTGATGCTCTTTGTACTTTTATTTATTTATTTTTTTTGGAAACGATTGAGGATTTTTTCTACGGAAGAACTGTAACAGTTACATTCTTTAAAAGTTGCGACAAAACTTTATTTATTCGTTTATTTACTTTTTACGTGTCTATTTCATCTGATGAGAGGGGTATATTTTGCTTTTAGAAATCAGCTTTAAGTGCTAAAAAGGTATGTTCGACATAATTTTCAGTCTCAGATAATCAAGAGAATAATGATCAGATGCTAGAATGCCGATATCGATGTACGGGAAAGTAGGCTCGTTTAGTTCTTGACAGAACTTCTTGTTATTTGCTTACTTTTGGCGAAAGTATATAAAAATCTAAAGATTCACTGTTAATGTATCAGTAATATATTTACTTATAATTATGAGTTTTTATAACTATCATATGTGTTCGCTAGAATTTAATCTGTTTATTCAATGTATAATTACAGTAAAACATTGTATAAATTTTAATCTTTTTAATTGATGATTATTTTTTAAATATCTTTTTACATTATTATTTAATTACTAGTACATTCTCAAAATTTTTTTACGACAATTTATGGTTGAAAAAATAGTAATTTTAAGTTTATGTTTTCTAATTTGAACAAAAATAATGAGCACTTTTATAAACAAAGGGCCTAATTTTTCAGAACTTTTCTGCACACTCGTTTTTTTTTTTAACTTAACAGTTTTAAATTTCTTTATCGTTTTCATTAAAAAGTCCTGAATCCACTGAGTACTAATAAAAAAAATAGCGACTCACTTAAAAGTGTTCATAGACAAAAAAAAAAAAAAAAAAAAAAAGAAGAATCTTTGGATTGAGTGAGGAGAGAGAATTTGAATAGACAGAAATGGTCAAGTGGGGAAAAAACCACTGGACAAAATCAATGGAACAAAGAAAGGTTATACTGACTAAAAATATCAGAATTAATAAAATTTAAAAATTTCATGGAGATTTCTAGGGAAAAAATTAAAAAATGATTTAAATCAGTTGATAAATCAGTCCTCCCCCTTTCATATCCATGCCACTGATAAGTAACCATGTTTGGTTCATGTAAATCAATAGCCGAGACTAATGTTTCACCAAACCATGTCAGACTCTATGAACTCGGTTTTAAGAGTTTTTCAAGCTTGCTTGGACGAGCTCAGATTGGATACAATACAATGTCTACTGGACTCAGGTGAGCTGAGCTTACAAGCTTTCGTCTTTGGGCTTTCTGGCTCAAGCCCCAGGGCTGCGGAGTCGGAGTCAAAGAGTCAGAGTCGGACTGATTTTGGACCAAAGGAGTCGGAGTCGCTGAAAAACATGTCGACTCCGACTCCGACCACCTCCGATTCGGATGAAATTTTATGGAGGTGAAAGCATGTCTTTGAAACTAACAGATACAAATTTTCAGCGTCCAATATCCAAATCCTAAGCATCTAGGATCATTAAAAAGGGCTTCAAATGACGGGTCTTTGCAGCAAAAATGCAATGTGTTAAAATAAAGTCTGGCCATTTAACAAGAAAAGGATTAGTTTTGTACGGAGTCAAATGACAAGATCGGCACTTGTCTATTGCTCTGGAGAAAATGAACTTTTTGGGAGGTCACAGTGACCTCCGAAAATTGAGATAAATGTGGTGAAATTACCTGCGAGAATTCTTGAGAAAATTGAACTTTTTGAGAGGTCACAATGACCTCTCATAACCTCCGACTGGGATACCCCAGCTTGCTAACCCCCCCTAAAGTGAGTCCTGGCTACGACCATGAATAAAAATGAAACTTTTTAAAATGGACTTAATATTTCAACCTTTGTTTAGGGTTTTTCCCTCTTCATATTTGGGTAAAAAAATAATTAAAAAAAGCAGGAGTCGGAGTCGGAGTCGAAAGTTTTAAAACCCCGGAGTCGGAGTCGACCATTTTTCCTCCGACTCCGCAGCCCTGTCAAGCCCAACTTCATCTCTAATGCCATGGACCTGCAGGACCGTGTGTTAATCAGGCACTGGGCATATTTTATTTTTAGAAATTAGCCTTAAGTATTAAATTAGGTATGTTTCACATAACTTGCGTAGTCTTGGCTTTTTAAGGAAACTTGATCAGATGCCAGAAAGCTGTGGCTGGTGCAGTGCTCGAAATTAGCGGTCGTTAGTCGTATTTTGCAACTTTAAATTTCGTTTTGACGACCGCGATTTTGAAACTAGTCGTCACTTTGACGCCTAACTTGTGCTTCCCTGTCCTTTTCCAGTAGCTCAAGGTCAGTTTTCAGAACATCAACCTCACAATAGCAGAAAAGCGTCCTGCTATAATGGCAGAATCGGCCCTCAGCAGAATGACCAGTATCTCCTCTTTCCTCCCCCCAAAGACATCACCAGCACATGCTGTGCCTTTTGTTCCTTTCCCCTTAATCCTTTCTTCCCCACCCTCTCCTGGAAATCGCTGTTCTGCACTAGTTGATGGAGATTCACTCATCACTTCATGTCAACACAGAGTGGCAGGTGAGAGACAAAGGTTTGGCAAACACATACAAAACAAAAAAATCTACAACTGTTTAAGCTTTTTTGGAAGTTTAAACTGCTAAATGAAAGCCTCATCTCTCGCATATTGATATACATAATGCCTTTGACGTGTTTTGCAGTTTGACTTTTTTTAACGCTCAAGCTGATTTTCTTACGCAATTTTTAATTAAATCGCCGTAATCGATGTTTCTGAGATTTTTTTTTTACTGTTTGTGTGCAACAATTAATGACAATTCTACGAAAAACGCTGCAGATTAATTCGTTTTTGTCCGATTTCCCATGCACGTGGGAAAAAGGCTTAGCACATTGCAGGTGTGCAGCAATCTTTTTTCATCTGTTTCTCGGTTGTACCTCTTCTGATAATTTCTTAAATTTTATGTTGTGCAAAGCCTATTCAACTAAAATACAAGGATATTTTTTTGCACCCCTTGTCTTTTAAGCCCCCCCCCCGCTCCGTAAAAAAAGTAGGAATTAAAATTGGTTCTTGTAGTCCAAAACTTCTGCTGTCATGTATAATATTCTTTAATCTTTTTTATGTTGAGTATTTATTTATCCACCATTCTATATTTTTAGCTCAACAGTACTTGAAAATTTGTATCAGAATATGAAGAAAAATAAAAATATAAAAACATTTTTCAAAAATCTGTTTTTACCCCTTCCCTCCACCTCTGAATGCCATTCTGAGTGTTTCGAGTGAAAAAATATGTTAACATGTTTATTAGATTTGTAAAAAAAATAACAATTGATCCTCAAAGAATAATTCAACATCAAAGAAAAAAAACTACATAGTCATATAAAGCCCGAACCCAGTGTAGAAAATTTTTGAAAAAGAAGACTGCAGATAAAAAGCAAAATACAACCAAGTTTATTAGCAAAAAAAATATAATTATTCTTTTTTTTCCTTTTTGAGAGAGAAATAGAGGGATATTTGGGGGGGGGGGGGGGGTTAGGGGTATTCTTTTCATTTAATTCTATTACAGTAATAGTCACATTTGCATTTGAGATCTTTAAAATTCAAATTTTCATGCTTATTATATAATTTATGTAAATCTTAACAAAATTTATGCACCTAATCAATGTAATTTGGAAATTGCAACCAAGAAAATTATTTTGGCAACTAAGAAAAAAATATCAGGTGCCATTGGCACCTAACTGACTAATACTAATTTCGACCTCTGGGCTGGTGTATAGGAGGAAAGTAGATTTGCTTAGTACTTGATGGAAATTCTAGTTATTTATATGTTGTTACAAAAATTTAAATGATCACCCCACCCTCCAATATTGTGCTTCCATTTATCATTGAAATTAGATAGATTAAATATAATTTGAGATACGTTGAGCAACATTCTCAGATTTGAAGTATATTTGTTTTTCATAAATTCTAAAATCCATTTTGGGTGTCAACCCCCCCAGATGAGTATCACCTGGGGAGTGGGGAGACCAACTGCCCCGTGGTAGTTTGCCTCCTTTTTAGTGATGCTACTGATAACTTATAGTTTCTTTTGGGTTATTTGAATTGTAGTTTGAACCTACTGTATCTCTTTTTCAGAAAAATTCCGAAAGTGTCGAGAGCCTCGTCTGAGACTGAACGAACAAAACTACATGATGCAGTGGCATTTTCATTATTCTGTCCGAATGCTGTTCATGCTATTTTGCAGAGTGAGCAAAATATAATTGATGTCCAAGACGAATATGGAAGAACTGCGCTACACATTGCCACTGAGCTCGGAATGGAAAGTATTGTCAAAGCTCTTCTTGCTGAAGGTGCTAGCACCAATCTTCAAGACATAGAGGGTATGACACCCCTTCACTCTATAGTATCTGGGAAGCATAGGTGGGGTGTTGATGAAGACGAAGAAGATGAGGAGTTGAAATCTTTCCAATTGTCTCTGAGTGAAGGATATATAAGAACAATGAAAGAGCTGATTGCCATAGGTGCAGATGTACTTCTCCGAGACGAATGTGACCGGACACCCCTCCATCTCGCTCTGCGTTGGAGGAATAAGGCAGCAGCAGAAGTTCTTGTAGATGCGAAAAGCGGAAACAACCTTCAAGATGAAGATGGGCAGACTCCTTTACACCTTGCTGCAGAGGCGGGTTATGTTGAAATAGTGAAGAAGTTGCTGGCTGCAGGGGTCAGTACCCGTGTCCGGGATTTTTATGGCCGCACACCCCTCCAAGTGGCTCTAAAATGTGGAAACTACTCTGCAGCAAATATCCTCGTAGATGCAGATGGTGAAAACAATCTTTTTGACGAGTTAGGACTGAGTCCCTTGCACCATGCAGTAAAAGAAAAAAAAGTTCAAATAGCAAAGAAGCTGTTATTCTGTGGGGCACACCCACACATAAAGGTGGATCCGTACCCAGCTTTAAAAATGAAGGGAATTTTCCCACTGGAAATTGCTTTAAAAGAGGGACATGATGTTATTGCACAAATAATCCTTTTAGCATGTGCCTTGAGAGACATTGTGATTAATTGGGAGGATCTGGATTTGAAGCTGAGAGATACTGTGATGTACTCAGCAGAGTTTGGCCTACATGTCTTTGGTAGAGTTGAATTGAGTCCTTATCAGAAACAAAGGTACCCAAATTTATTTGTAGAGTTTTGTCTTGAAGTCCAGAAGATGAAGCATACTAAGTTGACTGGAACTACTGTCTCTTACTATGACTTTGCAAGGAAGCATGAAAGAAATTTGGCTCTCTACCTCAAGAACAAAGACATCCAAGCGACATTACGATCCACTAACATTAAAGAGCTGTTTCCGAATTATGGTCCACTAATCACTTTCAAAGTGAAAAGGGCTAGAAAGAGGAACACCCTGACTGCACGTTGTCTGAAGTGCTTTTCTGTTTTGTCGAAGAAGATCCCAGCTCTGCTGAAAATGAACATTGACACCATATTACATTGTTTAAGTGAAAGAGATATGCAGAATTTTATCAAAGCTTTTAACCTCAAGTCTTGAAAACTTGATTTCTGATCAAATAATGTTGTTCCAAATGAAAGAAGGTTTGGAAAAATTGTAATCAAGAAGATAAATTTCAAGAGAGTTCTTTTCGTATCTGAATTTTCATGACATATGTGCAAGATTTTGTTACTCCCTGCCTATGTTTTGTTATTTTGTTTATTTTTTAAAAAAATTTATCATGCCAATAATCTATGCGTTGCTGAAACTAATATATGTATGCAAGCTTTCATCCACTTTATCATTGTACTGTACAAATTTCATCAGTCACAGACATTGTTTGTATTATTTAACCCTGATGTGTATTATAAGAAGCAGAATAGAGTTTTCAAAAGCTATTTGATATTTTGTTTATTTTTTCGCTAAACTTTTTTATGGTACCTAGAGATGCAAAATTTCTAGAAATTTAAGGTTCTGGAGATATTAGGCAGGCTAAATAAAAAAGGCCTGTAACATTTTAAGTTATCTGCAGACTAATTTATTTTTTTCATTTCAGTGAATTTTCAATTTTTAAATCGTCTTGCGCGCAACTAAGAATATCTCCTACTTGAGAGATGTAGTTCAAAAAAGTCCTTTCACATGAAAAACCTTAATGCACTTTGTTGGCAATTTGGCTTTGGCTTAACGTGAAACATATGAATGGGTCTGATGTATAAAAAAAAGTTATTATGGAAAAAAATAGTCGAATATAATATATTAGACTTTTTTAATATATAGTATATATATATTACATAAGAAATGTATCTTATACTTATAAACTCATGCAATTCATTGTTGTATGAAAATACATCATGCTGCTGCGTAACATTATTATAGAAGGTGCTTTCCTGCTGATTTGCTTCATTGCACATAACTGGCTCCAGGGACTGAATTCCTTGTGTAAAAGTAGAAGATTTGTTGTAAAAGAAAAGAAGTACAGTCGGACCTTAATAATTCAAACACGTTGAAAACAAATTTCTGCTTCTTCAAACTCTCATTGAAATTAGTTTCTAGTCCCCAAACACACAAATTTCAACTTCAAAACTTTTGATAGTTCTACAAGGTGACCAGAAATGAGCCTTTTTATTTATTTATTTTTTTACATGAGAGTGTCATAATAATCTTTATGACTTTATATAGTACTAGCGCATTGATAATATGACTGGAAACAAAGAGTCCCGAGAGCGCCTACCGAAACCACCCTCCTTGCGACGTCCCCCAAAAGTTATTTCTCACTTAAATTCGTTAAATTTCCTTACGTAATGCTTGACTAAATTTTGCGCCGTAAAATAGTGGGTGAGTAAGATAACCGTTAAATTTTCGGGGGAAAAGATAGCCTGACTTTGGTGTAATTCATCATGTGTGCAACCCATTCACAAATAATGAGATTATTTAACCTCAAACGTTGTAGGACACATCTACATGTTACGACAGGGCACATTAAAAGTTCATATTAAAAATTAGTGACAAGATCCGATTGAAATATAATGTTTCATGTTTTTACAGTTAGATGGCAAGGCTATCTTTGAAGTTAAACTAGGACCTTCATTTCGAATTTTTTCCGGGGGGAGGGGGGGGGGGCAAAGGGTGTATACACAATGTAAATTTTCCAAAATACGGGCAAAAACCACACCTACTTACATGTAAATACATTGATTTTCCAAAGTTCAATTGACCCCCTCCCCCCCAGAAAATGTTTTATGAATGTTAAAGGTCATGTTTTATAAAACTACAGAGATGAACAACCAATGTGGCTAGAAACATCTTAAACTAGCCCGAAGGAGCGCCCCGATGGGAGGACTTTCCAAATTCTTTCCAAAAATTTGATCGTTCGGCAAATTTTGTCTGATGCTTCCTCAAATTTGGGACATAATTGCAATTTTCAAATGGCAGAACATCCCCTTTCATTGGATGCATATAGCGTGTGTACCCGTTATTTTATCATTTGGCAAAATTTAGAGTTTCGATATTCAGCAAATTCAGAATTTCTGCCCTCCAAAAAATCTCAGCTTGGGGCACCCGTCCCTGCTAACCCCAAAGGCTTATTTTAGTTGTGTCTAGCAATTCTGCCGGGATTCAGCCTGTAAGGAAGCGCCATTTGTTGAAAGTCTTAAGTGGCAATAGAATGTTGAAGAAAAGGCATTATATTGTAACAATATTTGGGGAAAAACAATACCATTGAAAGTAAAAACGAAAACAATATTCTTACATTTTTATTACCCATAAATGTTTTATTGGGTTAGTATGTAAAGCATATCAGTCCCGTGCCCAGGATATCTTAAAGGGATGTGTTTTCATGTTATTTTCTTCCTTATCCGCATTGTTAAGGAAACCTGCCATTGTGTTAATTTTTTTGCACCGAAGGGGGGTCAACCCCCATCACAAAGGACGAAATTTTCAATCATGTTACCATTCCAGTTGATATTATATGTAAAAAAATTAAATACTATATTAGGATTGGTAATATGTACATGTAACGTAATGTTGAATGAATAAAATACTATACTAGGATTTTTCATGTTTCCCTTCCCTTAGAAGAGAAGTTTTGCCCATGATTGGGACTGCTACACAATAGAGTCAAACTTTCACACTGCTTGGGCCCGAGGTTGTGTGGATTTTAGAATATGGTAGATTTCGAGGCCATAAAATAAAAATCATAATTTTGATTTATTAAAACAGAATAGTGATGCAAACAAAATGAATAGAAAACAGAAGAACACACACAATTTTCACTTTTATTTTACTACTATGCATGGTAAAAATACTGAATATTAGAAATGTATGCAATGAAAACGATAAATGAAAAGCAAGAAACTGTTTCTGAAAATTTTAGTCGCTCTGATCAATTCGTAATACGTTTTAAACTTTAATTTGCGCAACTAGTTTCAGATTTTTTTTTCTTTTTAATTTTTTAAATATTCATTCAGTCTTGTTCTCCCAAGCAACATAACTTAGTTTCTTCAAAAATGTTTTTAAAAATAAAGCCCTACGCACAAAATTTAACATTAAAGCTGATTTAAATCAAATGAGCAAAAAAATATGTGTTTCAGGGCGTATTAAATGGGTGGGTTTTTAAGCTTCAAAACCCCTCTGAAAATGTTCAGTACTTTTTCAAAAAAATGTTTTTCATCGTGGATTTTCTGATAAAGAATTTCTCATTACTATTTTGTATCTTATTATTCTTTTTTGTCAATATCATTTGAAAAATTAAACTGTCATTATTGATGAACTCTACTACCTCTGTGCTTTATCTGCAATATTTATTTTTACTATAGTAATTTCGAGCATTTTTCTTCCAAAACAATGCAGCGTTTTTCTTCAGATTTTGACTACCTGATGCTAGCAAAAATAAGCGTCCATGTTCTAAGAATTTGATAGTACCAAACTCTTATTTAACGTATTTTAAAGGTACCAAAAATATTAAAGAACTGTGTATTAGGGTGGGCTGAAAAAGACTTTTTTTTTAAAATTTCGATGATGGATAATGCGGGAAAGGTGTCAGTGGGTAACCAAAGTGCACAGAAATTTTTTGGTCAATTTGATCTGCCCCAATTGCGTTGAAGTTTTTTAAAAAGGCAGTTTTTTTCGAGATTTTTAGCAAATTATAGTTTCTTTTTTCTATCTTCGATAACGGGTAGAGCGGAAAATGTGCCATTGGGGGGCGTAGAAATTCTATAAAAATTTTGAGGTCTGTGGTATGATTCCTTCTTTTTCGCCGTACTTATCTGAAATAACTGCATTGTTTGTCACATACAATGCATATTTAGACGTTAGATGCTGAATTTTTTAAAACATAATTTCCTTAAAACTTCATTTTTTTTCAAACTTCAACACAATTGCGGCAGATCAAGAAATTGACCAAAAAATTTCAAATTTTTTGGTCAATGCGGCACCTTTTCCGCATTACCCATCATCGAAACAAAAAAAAAAAGTCTTTTTCGGCCCACCCTAGTTTATATTCGAACTAAAATATTTGAGTACATACATCCGCTCTTCTGAATCATTAAAAGGCCAAGGACATCATATATTTTACAGGGGTAATGTAGTGTACCCAGAAAATTCGTTTGTTTTATTCAATGATTAGATCTCTTTTCATTTGCTCATGCTAATGCCCTTATAGTAATACTTTCTCATTTTAACCCATTAATGCCTAGCGTCCCTTTTTAGGAACGGTCCAAAAAATGGTTCTGAATTTCCCCACAATGAGCATTTCAACCAAATAATAGTGTTCAATGAATACCTTGGTATTGTTTCAATTCAGTATCAACAGATTGCAGCACATAACCATTGTAAAGTGTGTTCTGTAGCAGTTTTAATATGATCTTTATCAAGAATTAAATCGTTTACGATCTCAAGAACAAAAAGCTATTTTTTTTAAAATTATTCCCAGTTTACGTTAATTTCTGTTTTTATTTTTTCTTATAAAATGTCTTTATATTAATAAAATGTCTTTAAAATGTCTAAATATTATATCATAGGCGGAAAAAAAATCAGTAAACAAAGTAAGCACCCTCTGGGGTCTATCGTAGCTTTTTAGAAACGATTTTTCTTTCCTTAATAAAAAGAAATATTTCTTACGTGATATTTTTTACATTATTTTTCCTGGTGCATTAAAAACTATTTGTAACCAGTATACAAAATATCTTTGGAAAAAAGAATGTCAGGCATTAATTAGTTACTAAACTATTGTAACAGATATCACATTGGAATAAACGAATGAAAAAAAAATATTGATCAATGGCAGCATGGCCCGTCTCTGCCCGGTCTACATTGAGAATAAAAGTTTTAACAAATGACCTGTCTTTATAAAAGTCCCGATTAGATTAAAGTAGATATTTTGTCGGTGTGCAGTTCCAAAACTAAATCAATCGCCAAAAAAGTTTTGAATCCCCCGCTACAGGAAAAGCCGAAAAGAAAAAGTAAGAATTTTACTTGTTCATACTCGAGAAAAAAAAGGCCAAGACCATTTTCTTATCAATTATTTCAATGTTTCCTTCACGCTAATTAATTTGTGTCTCGCTCGACGCAGACGACTTTTAAAATCAAATTTAAAATTAATTTTCACACTTAATTTTGAAAACATTTGTCTGATGTGTACAAAGTATAGGACTCGCGCTCTTTTAATGCTGCTAAATAATTCTGAAGGAAGGTCTTTCATAGAATAACGTTCTCATGATTCGACGCAGAATAAGTTTTTATATGTAATGCAGAAATAATCTGAAAATCGCCATTTTTAGACTAACGCTATCCTGGCTCCGAGGTACAGTACCAGTGACGTACGCAGACAAATCATTTCAGAGGGGGGTGAGGGGCTCATGAAATGTAATTGAGAAAAGTGAATGCCTCGAATTTCTGCTTTAATGTCTATTTAAGTCGCAGAACAAGTTTTTATATGCAATGCAGAAATAATGTGAATGTCGCCATTTTTAGACTAACTCTATTCTGGCTCCGAGGTACAATACAATGCTAAAAGTTGCATAGATTAAAAAGCAGTTTTGAAAAAAATAAATAGAAAACGTTTTTAAAAACAGATGCCTGTCACTTAGTGGGGTCAATTGCCCCTTCTCCCCGGCTTTGAGAAATCAGTGTATCAACAAATTAGTAGGCGTGTTTTTTTCCCCGATGAAATTGCAATGTGTTTGAGTCCATTGTCTTAAATAAAAATTTTATAAATCAACTATGAGACGAGAACTATGTATTCAGATTATATGCACAACATAATGTAAAATAGCTTTTAGACAAAAATAAATAATGAATTTAGCTTGATTATGCATTATGAGACTTATTTTAGCTATTATTCTGTATTTAGCAGTTAATTTCTTTTTCATAAAATAATGACTAGGAACACATAGAAGTTGAAATTTTTGAGTTGGGAAGACATAATTCTGAGATAAAATCCATATTTTACTATAAAAATTTGCATTTGTCTCTGCATTACCTAAGCTAAAGGAACCGTGTATTTTCCCCTTTATTTCTCTCTCCTCTTTTGCTCTCTTTCTTACAATGATCCAGTTTTATGAAAATAGTATTTTCAAGTTTAAAATCTTTTAAATGTAGTAAGCAGTTGCATAGAATTATAAACAGCCCCAGAGACCTTGCATTCAACATCATTGGCTGTTTATATAAAGACCATTTTGAATAAAAAAAACCTCTTTTGGACGATAACTGTTCTTGTTGCTTTAGTGGGTAACGTAAACGTTCATAATTTTTCTGATGATTTTCGTCCCTATTTCGGAAACAATCAAGTGCCAAACATTGAAATTTTTGAGATTACCTAAAATTCCTAATAGGAGGGATGGAATGATGAGATAAGATGAAACACAGATAATAGAATAGAGTTGTGAAACAACAGTCCTGGAACCAAATGGGAAGACAAAATACGCTAGCATTATTCAAAACTATTAATTTTAATAATTAAACTAAAGAACTAGATCTAGAGTAAACTGTGCGCTATAGCGCCATCTGTTATTGCTTGATTGCACTAAATATCTTTGACGAACCTACACATTACACAACGTCAACGTCTCCTGGAATGATTTTAAAAAAAGGAAACAAGAAGCAATGTTGGCCATAAAAGCGCAAAATGTTTCAGACAAATGTTGGAGACAACTATATATGTAGTGAGAGAGAGAGAGGAAAAAAGTTGTAATTTCCAAAGAAAACAACTTAAAATAAAAAAGAGTAGTTCAAGAGGTTTTGCAGTTTCGTATCGTATAGAAGAAGTACATAAAGAAACTTACGAATACAGAAACCGCGTTTTCATCATAGTATCTTTTCTCTCTATAGAGCCGTTCTGGGATCAAGTTGTTCATTGTGTTTCCCTCCTCTTAGGGGAGAGAATTGCTTGAATTTATTTATGATCCGACAAAAGTAATCGACGATTGGTACTATTTTAAATTAAACAGTTTCCGCTTAACCAGAAACTGACAACCTTAACTCCCGACGTTACTATTATGACTTAGAGATGATACATTTTTACTAAAATTCAAAAATTAAAACCATTACTTTTTCTATAAAATAATGTGTAAAACATGTTTTAAATTAAAATAAATGCAACGAAGTTTAAGCAGCATGAAAAGCAATAACATTGCGAGCATATTTTTTCTAGATTGCGGGGAACTTTTTTTTTTCTTGGAGAAATGTCGAATAAATGTTTATAGTTACTTGACAAATAATAATGCGGCATTGATTTTTTTTTTTGTCAGATTACATTCATGACGATAATAAGTTAGCTCTTTGTTTGTGACAGTTATTCGGCGAGAATAATTTTCACGACACGGTTTCATATCATCTGAGTTTTACTTTCATTCTTTTTCTTTTTTCCTCAAGTCTAAAATAAAGCAAATATTACATTTAAAAAACGTTATTTTGTGTGTTTGTGTGTGTAAACTCATGCCCCCTCGTAAAAGAAACCAACACCTACTATCCGTCCTTGAAAATAGCGCCTAGCACTCGGGATCGGGAACCATTCGCATTTATTTGAATCCCACATAGGGTAAAACGAAAGGTTGACACCCACTGATGACGTAAAACGCTGAAGCACTGCCATTGGTCGGTTTCAGGTAAGCATTACTTCATTACTTCATACTAGATGGCGCCATCAGATTGTTTACTGTTGTTTCTTTTCTAAAACAGTGGAGTATTTAACTTCTTCATATTTGCATTTATTTTTTTATATACTTGCAATTAAAAAAAAAACACAAAAATCATAGACACTACGAATATTTTCTTTCCAGCAAGTTTGTTTTAATTTGCTCCTCTCTAGTCTCTACTTGTATTAACTTGCTTAAACAGTACTCGACTGCATATTTAATTCTAGCTAATTATCCAATTTTTAGTTATATTGTTTTTTTCACATTCTTATTTAATACAAGTAAAAGGGTATAGTTAATAAGTGCAATAGAGAAATTCCAATGAAATACAAATTAAGTGCAGTTGAGATCCTGAACCTACACATTATTTGATAATCATGCACTGCCATTAATAACTTTGTGGTTATTTGAGAACATAAAGGAACGTAGATGCAAGATTGATAAAATGTTTTGATATAGTGAAGACAAAAATATTTTTATTATTATTATTATTATTGCATTTTAATATTGTTACCTGCTTTTGTGTTTTGGAACAGCACTAAATGCCAAAAATTATAATTTGACAGAAGATTTTGAGAAAAAAGAAAAATATTATGGAATGTATTTTCCAAATACCTAACGAATTATGACATATAATTAAATCTAATCCAATGTTCGAAAACTCAAATAATAAAAAAAATGCACTTCATGCATGTGAATAGCAACTATTGAAAGTGAAGAGGTACAAGTACGGCACTACATAAGCAAAAAAAAAAAAAAAAAAATCCCCCCCCCCACTTTTAATTTTTTAAAAATAATTACAAAATTTTGATTTAATGAACATGCACACAGCAGGAATAGTAAAGAACAATAAAAATAATAATGACAAAGCTTACGCCTGCACAATTTTATCAGTTATGTTCCAATTATGAAAAAAATGTATTAGTTTTGAATAAGTATAATTTTTGGTGAATTTGCACATTTTAAAGCTCTTTTTTTATGTTTTAAAAATAAATAACGAGGAGTGAAAACTTGTTCTGAGCTCCTCATCATTTAAAAGTTCAAAATATAAAGCTTACACTTGCAGAATCTTCGTCAATTATTTACTATAGTATTATTAATTTCGCATTTCTGCTAACTTTGTATTAATTTTAAAGGTCCAAACATTTCTTTTAAATGTGGAACGAAAACGTGTTCCTTCTGAATAAATGTTACTGAAACAAAGGGAATTATAAAGAAAAAAAAATGCTTACCTCTGCAGAATCTTTATCTATTATTTCTTTCACTCGGAAAGTATTATTTTCTTCATCATCAATTAAATCTAAATAGGTATAATTTTCAGGAAATAGTATTCCACTCATTTTTGGACTTTGAAATTGGAGCTCAATAAACTATAATTTTAATAGCAAAACGAAAAAAAGTACTGGCGCCATCTATTGTATAATCTGAAAACTCTCTTTTTTTCTACCTATGGGGCGTGGCTATCAGATCCCTATGTGGGATTCAAATAAATGCGAATCATTCCATTTAAAAAATGGGTGATGGGTTGTGAGTGGGAACTTCCCCCAAGTTTTCAGTTCAAAACTTGCATTTGCTATGATTTTAACGCATTCAACTAAACTATGTATTTGAAATTAGCATCGTCCTACATTGCTTGATACGGTTCAAAATTTTTCTAATTAATCTTCCCCTTTTTGCTATCTTACCTATCACCCCTATTTTGGTAAGATCAGAGAAGAACTGACGCATACGTAAATACGCGGAAGGTTTTACCTAAGAAAATCAGACAGTATGTGCAGTGGTGCGGCCAGAAACTACTTTCTGGGTGGGGGTTTTGATCATGACAGCCCACAGGTGTATTCAAGCTGCCGTCAAAGGATTGGCACTATATGTTAAAACCAAGGATTCTGGGTGGGTTTTTAACCCTAAAGCCTCTCCTTTGGCTGCGCCACTGCCCATATAGATGCACTTAAATGGCAAAGCTTCATACTCAAGCAAAATTTCAAGACTACTATTCCCATGATATAAGATACAGTGCGTTTCGAAATGATAGGTCCACCAGTAAAAACGAAAGTTATGCTGGTAAAAAAGGTTGTATTGTGTACAAAGTACTATTTTATAAACTACATTACTTTCATGCAATGTGAAATAGTTCATAAATAATTTACAAATAATAGGAATAATGAGGGAAACTAAAATTAGATGAAACAGCTGTTTCAAAAAGATAGGTCCACTGAACCCCAGCATCAAATAACTGTTGAGTTAATAAGAAATTTTTCTGATTTTTTTTTCCGAATAAGCTCATAAATCCTATTTGGCATGGTTTCTAAAAGTTTTTGCAAACAATTTGTCCCGATTTTTGACCATTCGGAGGAAATATCCCTTGTTAAGTCTGCAGTACTGTTGTACGGCCTTCCGCCTGCATACACCGCTCTTTCGAGTATACCCCACATGTTTTCTACTGGATTCAGGTCGGGGCCCTGTAAGGTGGCTAATCAATAATATGTACAATTGGTCAATGGCAAAAACCGTCCAACGCTGAAGTTCCCGTCCATAGGAATAGCATTGCGCGCGACTTGCGCTCCCGAAAAAAAAGTGGATTACTAATGAAATAAATTAAGTCATGCAATTTGGTTTTCAGTTTTACATTCTTTGATGTGCTGTGCACTAGTCTAGTGCCTTCAATGAAGTCTTATTCTCCTCAGGATTTTTAAAAAAATTATTTTGTTTTATCAGGCCTATGTTCAAGGTTTTGTTTGCTATATTCTGAGCAATATTTTGAACGATAAAAATAAACCAATGCATTTAGAATGTACTTTAATCTATTAACTAACGGTCTTGCTTCATTTCATAGTGTTTTTTTTACCTGTAATTTTATTTTTAAGACGGTTTTTAAAAGTCCACGAAGAAGCTAGCTTTGGCGACAGCTGGGCTTTAAACGCACGCCAAACAGGTTACTGTACTCAAGGTTTAAAGCGCTTGCACTTAAAGTAATTTAAAGCAGAAAGATGGAGGGTCTCTTTTAACGGAATTTTTATATTTTGGAAGTGTTTAAAACATTTCTATGAGTACGCTTGATTTTTTTTTTTTTTTTTTTTTGTATTACATTGTACAAATTATCTTTCTACAAATATTTTATCACTTTTGTGTCTCTTATTCTCAGGATTCTCTGCTGCTTCATTGATATTGTATTCGATAGTTACGAAAATATCATAGTGTCAGAAATTTTTTCGAAATTTAGTTTTAGAATTAAAATAAATGAATACGAATTGATTACTAAACTTTCAATATTCGTTTGTCACCAAAAATGACGATTATAAACGTATTGGACTATAATTTGTTTATAGAATATATTAATTCATCGATTTTTTTTGTGTGTGTCTGAGAGTGTGATGTTTATGTATGATTATATCGGGAAAGTGCATATAATCGGCTTTATAGAGTCCATGTATAATTGTAAAAAAGGCTAATAGGAAATTTATAATAATTTTTTTGGTAAAACACTTTCAAATGTTCATTGCACAAATGACTAGAAATATCATTCATACATAAATACTAGTCAAAATAGTACTTTTTTATGAAATAGATATTGATTCTCAAAGAAATTAATTTTAAATATTATAGTTATTAAAGACACGGACTAATTGTATTTTCACAAGTTTATTTTTTGTTGAATAAAAATGTTAGATATTTATCCAAACATTCGATGCTTTGGAAAATATATTTTCAAACCCTATTTCCAAATATAGTTATTTTATTTTTCATGGTTATGCACATCAAAGCTATTAAATTATATCCTTGAGCTAGGACAATATTTTAATGTTTAGTAAAAAAACTTGTAAATATATATGATTAGAATCATTTAGTACATTTACTGATTTTAACAATGTATCTTACTTAAATATTCAAACTTATTCATTACTTATTTAAAATGAATGTTCTCATTAAAAGTTGTATAAACAGAGTTAATAAACTTTGACAAGATTTTACTTTACATAAGACTTGAAATGTATTTTTTAAATTTATTTCTTAGATTTAAAAAATCTGTTAAGTGTTTAAATTAGGGATGCACCGATAACCAAATTGGCCGATTACCAAATAATCGGTTGTTGATAATCGGCCGATTATTCGGCTGCGCCGATTAATGATGAGGATGATTGCTTTTAATATTTTCAATTTCACAATCACTGTTTTTTTCTCTCTTATATAATTCCTAGTTTAGAAATAGTAATTTATTTCTGAGAGAAGATTTTTTTTCCATTTTCCTAATTTTCACAAAATAATTTCATTGTTTTATCATATTTCTTCAAACCAATTTTCATGTTGTCAATATTACATTAACATATTGTTAACCCTACACTGCATGATTTTTTATTTTTCGTAGAAAAAAATATATGTGTTTGTCAATGTAATAAGAAAACATGGAAAAATATTTAAAAAAATTTAACTCTAAATTTTCACCCCTTTCAAATTAAAAATAGTTTTGTTGCCAAATGGCTACACCATGCATTCAACAGATAAAAATGATTATAAATGATAGCATTGAAATTAGTTCTTTTTTGTAAAAAAATAGAGGAATTGAACATTTGGTGCACTGTACTCTTGTAATCCTTTACATTTTGACATTTTACATTATTTTTTATATGTACTTGTACTTTCCGATGATCAATTCTGTCAAATCTGGTGTCTTTTGGAGGCTCTCTTACGTAAGCTTTCTTTTTTTTCACCTTTTTTTTTTGGTTTATAACTAGTTCCTCTGTAGGTAATGATCTCTTTTTAATACGCTTTTATTAATTTCACATGTGGGTTTGTTTGTATGTATGTATGTATGTAACTCTGAATCAAAGATAAAATTTACGTTCTTTGCAAATATAAAAGTAATATATTTAATATAATTTTTAATACTAAAGGCTAAACTGTATTGCATATTGATGTATTATAAGTACATGTAAACTTAAGTGCGGATATTCAGTAGTTTTGAAAATCAGAGGGAAACCCGTGATGATCACAGCGCATTCCAATGTAAAAGCGTATTTTTTAGTTTTTTTTCAAAACTATATTTTAAGATTATTAATGACTTTACTTGTCCGTGTAAGCACAACGTTTGTGCTAACTGAAATCTAAAATGAACACGTTTTAAAGACTTTTCCCTATTGATTTTTTGTTTGTTCACTCTGTTGAACATCAACTAAGCATTGATAATTGCGAGGTCTTATAAACAGTGGAACAGCCGAAAGTACCACTTTTGGGTCCGCATGATTATATTATACCTTCCAAAAAGAGAAAGAAGCTAGCGCGAAACATAAACAAAGCACATACTTCATGAACTATAGAGATGAATCGAAGTGTTCTCTGAATGCTTACTGCATAATGTTGCCAAATGGCTACAGACGTGTATTATGTCCTAGATTTTTTCCAAATAATTATTTTGATGTAAAACGCATCTTAAACGAAAGATAAATGTTTATTTTATTCATGTTATTTTTTTAAAAGACAAAGAAAAATATTTCATTCTAAAAAATAATTTCAAAACATGGTAGTTTGAGTGATTTTAAAAGCTATCCATATGGATTCATTTAAGAGCATGTAACAGACCAGTGCTGCCATGTATGGAGGATAAATGGTGATAATTGCTTTAAATATACCCAATACTTGCTTTTTATGCATTGAGTTGCCTTATGACTACATCCTGCTATTCATAAGGAGGACAAATTGTCCATGCAGCCAATTGGCAACACCATGCAGTGTAGGGTTAATTATATTAATTGGACATAAAAATTTAAAAAAATGGAGGGAAGGGGGGAGGGGGGGTCTTTGATGAGCACTCCAATTTAGGAGTACTTTTAATTTAAAATTTTAATAATCAGTAGCCATTTAACACAAGACTTTTATTCTTTGCGAAAATTAGAGGTTATTTAAAAGCACTGTGCTAAGGAGAAAACTATCGCGACATGAAAAATGTTTCAACATTGCCTATGTGTATATTTATTCAAAGTTGGAGAAATATTTTTTGATAACTTTATATCAACTGTGAGGATTATTATTACTGTCAATAAAATCATTCATCATAGTTTCTTAGTGAAGGTACACTTTAAAGAATATTAAAAAAAAAAGTTTTCAGCGATTAATCGTTCCGATTTCGCCGATTATTAATTATCGGCAAAGTGGCCGATTAATGGGTACTGCCGATTAATCGGTGCATCCCTAGTTTAAATGTATATACATGGTAAAAATTTAATTTTGGAAAAAGTACAAAAAATACGTGAAATAGTAGATAAAATTTTAGCGGATCCGAAAAATATTCACAAGGACTAGTGAGTGATGTGAAATGCCGCTTGTCTGGCATTAATTCATTCATACGATTAAAAAATAATACCAAATGCACCAACAGAAGTGTTGGGTTGGGGCCAAACGAGCGATACCACGCTAAATGCGGATGCCCTAGCTAATTCAAGTTGGACGGTTTTTCCACTCGGAGAGCATGCGCAGAAGCGCTATTTCCGTCCTTGTCACTTCTCTGAGTATAAAGGTTCTCTAACCCTTAGCGCTGTATTCCGTTTTCGCTCGAAATGGGGCCTAGGAGGCGTGTGGGAAAACGGATGCCCTCCGCTCTCACACCGTGGCTTTTGAAAATCTCAAAAAGTAATATTATTTCTACTCTTTAATATTACATTTATTTAATTTTCTTTAAATATAATAATTTTTCAAAAGAAAATTCAAATTCAGTTTGAGATCCCGCAGGAGGGGCACATTGAAAAACAAAATGTGATTAATTCAACTGAGACAAAGAAAAAAAAAAAAAAAAACTACAAAATAAATTACAAACATTGTTCTGACGTGGGAAGCGCAAAGGAAAACATATGCTGAAATGTGTTTTTGAAATAATTCATTAACGCATTCTGGGATGAATAAAAATTTGATGGAATTTAACGTACCGTAAAATGGGGTGAATCGGAACACTTTTCAGCTTTGGTTGTAAAAAAAGCAGTTAAAAGATTTTTTTTCAATTTGATTTTTTGGGTAAAAAGTGCGGTCTTGCTTTACTTTTGATATTTTAAGTAAAGAAAAAACATTTTGAACCATAATAATAAAAATATATAGGAAATTATGGGTGTTCCGAATCACCCCGCTGATAGGGGTCAATCGGAACACATGTTAAAATTTTTATTTTTTTCAATTTAACCTGTAATAGGTCTCTCAAAAGTGAGTAATATTGATGGGGGAGAATAAGAACAGATAATTACTGTCAAATAAATGTATAATTTCAATACTAGTAAACGTTTATAATTTGTCAAAATTCAAAATAGTTTTGAACTTATGAAAAATGAAAAGTAATTTTAAGAAATGCTTTTGAATTGAAATACAAAGATTTAACATGAATGGAAGTCACTCATGTCGTCCACAAATATGTACTTGTCCTTAAAACTAGAAATTGTGACTTGGTTTAAGTTTTTTCATAACATCTCCTGGGATGAACTCTGCCTTTTCTTTAGTTTCTTAAAATCTCTGGCTTTCGGGGATTGTCCTGAAAGATTTCTTTGCTTATTCCTCATTGTCTGTGTGCTGGACTTTTACTCCATAAAGTCTATGTGACTTTCCCCTCGCATTTTAAGTAAAAAAAAATGTCTTTGAGAAAAAATTCTTTTGAAATCTGCAACTATTTGTCATTCTAAGATCTAGTTGCTCACGAGAAGTGATAAACAGTAATAAATCCTTGTCCTCGTCTTGATTAGAAGAAGTGGGGTTAGAATCTTGATTTTTCAAACAGTTTCCTTCAAATAAGTTTGAATTGGAACAACAGAATAAGTGTTCCGATTCACCCCGCAAATTTTTTTCCTATGGCATTTTTCAGAATTCTTCATTTTTATGACACAATTTATAAAAAATGTAAATTCTACTGTGGTATTCTGTTGTTCAGATACATGTATAATTGAAACATACCACTCTTAGTTTTTAAACATAAGAAGGTTTGTTCTTGCATATGAAGTTTTGAAGTCTATGAAAATGTGATGTTTTCTAGCATTCCACGTGCAGCCCTCCTTAGAAGCCAGTAGCGCTGCCAGATTGACAAAAGTAATTTTTTCCTACTTCCTATGATCTTACTTTTCTAAAAAAAAATTCATGGCGAAAAAATACCCAATAGTATATTTATGAAGAATTTCTTTGTACGGTCGGGAAGTTTTGTTCCGATTGACCCCGCTGTTGCTATACACCCCATTTTACGGTATTCTTTTCGTACTTCAGGTTTATTTCAATATTTTCAGCAAAAACCAAGCGAAGTTATAGGATGTAGATGTTCAATAAGGTTTAAGTAGAATTGATATAAAAAAGTAGTTTCTGCCATATTCATTCTCACTGCAGTATTACTCTCATGTTAATGTCCCCAAAAAGCTGGTAAGAGTGCAAAGGGGTGTTTTCTCACGCCCCATGGCTTTTAAAAATGAAATAAAACCAACCAAACTCAAGCAAATCACAAAATGCTGTTTAACAATGAAATACGTAACAAAAAATATTCATCATGAGTTCCGTCAGGGGGTTGTAGGGGAGGGGGTTACTCCCACTCAAGGTCGTAAAAAAAACAATTTGATGAAAGTAATTTTAGTTTAATGCGTCTCAGAATTAACTTCCAAATAAACGAAAGAATAATATTAGCGAAACTACACCTGTGGTGGCCCCACGGAGGGGAAGTTACAGGATAAGACACAATTTTGACCATAGCAGTACCCTCAAATAGCACTTAAATTTGTTCAACCAACTCTAAGCTCTGAAGGCGAGTTAGTTATCTAACACGAGATCAAGGGTTATAGGCCCCATATTGAAAACAAGGGATACGTGTGTACAAATAACAAGTGCTTTTGCAGCGAGGGGAGACTTTCTTTGCTGGGGGCTGTAGTTCGGGTCGTCTTGGCAATTTCTACTCATGGCGACGTGGTGGTCTCCTGAGCAGTTGGCACACTTGGAGGGTTCGTCCTGCTTCTTGGTGCATATCCGGCTGTCGTGGTCGCCCGCGCAACGGTAGCACTTCGGGGGGAGAGCACAGCTGTAGCACTGCGTGGGCTGGTGACTTTGCTTACGTTGAAGTTCCACTTTTATCCTGTAGTAGGAGATACGGTCCTGGTAAGCTTCATCAGGCTTGTTCTCAAGTAGAACAAGGAAGATGAGGATGGCAACAAAGTCCTTTTCCCTTCCTTTGTTGAGTTGGATCACCTTCTTTACAGGGAGTTAACGTTCGGTCAGTTCAAGTTGAATTTCTCCTTGTGAGAACTTGATTGGAAGGCCTCTGATCACTGCTTTGATGGGACGTCCAGCTTCTGGTCGGGTGGCAAAGTGAGGAATTTTTTTCTCTTCAACGGCTGCTTTAAGAACTTGAAAGTCATCTGGGTTTTTAGGTTGGATGTGAATTGTAGATCCAGAAATTTTTTCCTTGAATGTTGTTTTTGGTGTGCAGCTGCAGGTCATCAAGGATGGGAGTTGGTTCGTCAATTCCAACTATGCTGATTTTTGGTTTCCTCGGTCTTATGGGCTTCGGTGTCCGGAGAGCAGATGAGTACGTCTTGGCTGGCTGGTCTGTTTGTGTGGATGAGGAGATCCCGTCTTTTTTTGGGGAGTTCTGCAGTTGCGAGATAATCTTGGCATCGAGTGTCTGGTAGGACTTTATAGCCTTCTAGTTCGTCTGGATCATTTCTGCGGTAGCTACTTTGCTGACGGGGGAATCCCCGCCGTCCCTGACAAGGGCCGCTTTTCGCTACCAGAATTCGTTCCTTTACTTTGCCTCCCCCCCCCGTCATGGAGGAGCAGAGCGAGAACACGTCTTACTAGTTCGGCGACTCACACTCGAATGAATGAAAAATGAATTTTCGCTAAAAATGAGAAGGCGCTGCTCTCCAGCAGTCTCATTTTAAATCAACGACTTAACCCAACGCCTCCTAAATACTTAATGTCTACTACATTTGCTTCTTGGCTGGCTGGTCTGTTTGTGTGGATGAGGAGATCCCGTCGTTTTTTGGGGAGTTCTGCAGTTGCGAGATAATCTTGGCAACGAGTGTCTGGTAGGACTTAATAGCCTTGTAGTAGTCTTCTAGTTCGTCCGGATCACCGCGTACGAACTTATCAGGGTTAAGCAAGTCCAAAACTTTGTCCAAGTATTTTTTTGAAATGAACAATTCATCCAGGGAGGCACATTTCTCAATTTCCTTATTTATCTGGTCACCGTCAAAGTCAAAATTCTTACGGCTGGAAAATTTCTTTTCATTGAATTTTTTTTCCAACTCCTTAAACTAGGGCGAGGAGTAGTAGCTTCGGATAGTTTATGCGGTAGCTACATTGCTGACGGGGGAATCCCCCGCCGGCCCTGACAAGGGCCGCTTTTCGCTACCAGAATTCGTACCTTTACTTTGCCTCCCCGTCATGGAGGAGCAGAGCGAGAACACGTCTTACTAGTTCGGCGACTCACCCTCGAATGAATGAACAATGATTTTTCTTTAAGAATGATACGGCGTTGCTCTCAAGCAATCTCATTTTAAATCAACGACTTACCTAACGCCTCCTAAATAACCCAACGCCTCCCTTAATGCCTACTACATTTGCTTCGCTAACGTCGACATTGCTTCCACTCTAAGCGCTACCTTGCGGCAATCTGATAATGTTATTGTTATGGTGATAAACCGGAACAGTATTCGAATTTAATTTTTTTATTCGTTAATTTTTTAATTTAAATTCAGAAATGAACCAATCTTTAATTTCTCTTTCTCGAAGAACTCCGGTAGACGGCAGTGCTTTGTGAACCAAGGACGACATTTTGCAGCTATTGGCAATGGATCCAAACAATATTCGACTTAAATTTTTTGATTAGTTGATTTTTCAAATTTAAATTTAGAAATGAACCTATCGTTAATTTCTCTTTTTCGAAGAACTCCGGTAGACAGTGCTTTGTGAACCAAGCACGAAATTTTGAACTAAAAACCAGAAAGCAGCAGGCATTTAGTATTCAGGAGGCGTTGTCTTAGGTTTTTTAAATTAGGAGCGAAAAGTTGTTTCATATTTCTGAGAAACAGTGACAAGAGGTGTTAAATAGAATGTTCACCTCTTTCTATTAAAGAATTAATGAACGAATTTAAGCAGAACTATAACATTTCACTGTTTTTTAGAATCGCTGTGTTTGCTCCAGTATTTATTTTGAATTTTTAAGCCAATACTCTGATGGAACCATTTCGTTGGAAAACCGGTAAAAAAAATCATACTCAAGTGTATAAGTTTAGCTTCCGTCGTTTTTCGATGAAGTCCTCTACAGATCCCTACATTGTTAGAATTGGCCCTAACAGTTTTTTTTTTTTGGCGCGAAGTTGGTATACAACAAACACTGCGTAGGGTAGAGCTCAGGCTGACTTGTCCGACATTTAGGTTCCAATATATTCCTGAATTCAGCCTTGTTACAGGTATTTGAAACACATTAATATTATACCTGATTGCTGTGGCATAAAATAACTTACGATTAGTTGGACAAAGCACCCTGTTAGGTAAATTTAAAAAGATAACTTATTTCTCGAATTTAAAAACAGTTTATTGGGAAATGTTTCATGAAATTGGGTCTATTTTAATATTGCACTTGTTTTAAGCCTGAGTTTATGAAATGTTTTTGTCATATAGACAAAAATAGTCAAATATCATCTATGCAGCTACAATTCAAGCTTAGCTCCCACTTTTCTTCAAAGCGACTTGAGTACAGATACCAGTGGTTCCAAGCCCACTGTTATGAAACCAAAATGCCGGATGAGTCAGCTCCCCTGTTATAGGAGCCTTAGCGTAGGGCAAGTCCCTCACTCTGCTATTTCCTGCGCTTTGTTCATTTAAATTTCAGTATATTAAGCTTTCATTTAACCTATTCCTTCCATTTGCCACAGCGAAAAGAGTTTCGCTCTAACGCAAAAGCTTTTTTAATGATCTGAATCTTGTTAATCAGCAGAAGAAGAGCTGGCTGTCAGAGATTAATCTTCAATAGTTGAGATTAAGGACGCGCGGTAAAAAAGTAATTGACAAGAGATAACTCGGTCAAAATATGCGAAAGGAAAAGCTAAAATTCGGAAAAATAAACATACAGCTGAAAACTGATGTTTCAAAGTCACAGCATAAAACAATACTATTTAGAAACTGAGAAGTTTAATAGGGTACTAACAAGCGGTGATTCTGAGGATTCTATGGGGTTCATACCCTTCCCCTTAAAATTAATCAAATGTAAGTAGAACGGCACATGGAGAGTAGACAGTCCCAAAATTTCATGTTGAAAAACAAATTTTGGAATTTGAACTCGCATACCTTACATTATTGTGACATTATCTTGCAAAATTTTAACCCTACACTGCATGATTTTTTGTTCTCTGGAAGAACTATATTCATTTTTCAATGTAATAAGAAAACATTGGAAAACATTTTTAAACATTTAATTTTGAGGATAGATGGTTATGTTTGCTTTAAAGATATTCAATACTTGCTTTTTATGCTTGAGTTGCCCTATGCTTGGTCAAAAAGAAAAATAGTCCATGTATCCAATTGGCAACGCTATGCAGTGTAGGGTTAAGTTATTTGAAGATTATGAAGTGACAGCTCAACACCATGAAATGTTTCACAAATCTAATTAATAGAGTTTTTTTTTCTTTCATGAATTTTTATAAAATTTATTCAACACAAAAGCAGTTCTATTGATACTTTTCTTTTAACAATGTGCAATAATTACAATCTTAAATACTCTTTTTCTAAAATAACTTAAAATTTACACTGAAGTGACAAAAGTCATGGGATAGCAATATGCAAATTTTCAGATGGCAGTAGCATCGCATAGAACAGGTATAAATGCGCAGTGCTTTTACAGAGCTTTCATTTCTGTTCAAGTTATTCATGTGAAGAGGTTTTAACGTGATGATGACCGCACGACGTGAATTAACAGACTTTGAACGCGGAATGTTAGTTGGAGCTAGACGCATGGGTCATGCCATTTCGGAAATCGTTAGAGAATTCAACATTCCCAGATCCACTGTGTCAAGAGTGTGCCGAGAGTATGAAATTTCAGGCATAACATCCCACCATGGACAGCGCAGTGGTCGACCGCCTGCACTTAAAGATCGAGACCGGCGACGTCTGCAAAGAGTCGTAAATTCTAACAGACAAGCAACACTGCGTCAAATCACCGTAGAAATCAATGTGGGACGTACAATGGACGTGTCTGCTAGAACTGTGCGGAGAAATTTGGATTTCTTGGGCTATTCCAGCAGAAGACCGACTCGAGTGCCTTTACTGACAGAACGACATCGCTTGCAGCGACTCTCGTGGGCACGTGAGCATATCGGTTGGTCCCTAGATGAATGGAAAACCGTGGCCTGGTCCGATGAGTCACGATTTCAGCTGGTAAGAGCCGATGGTAGGGTTCGAGTGTGGCGCAGACCCCACGAAGCCATGGGCCCAAACTGTCAGCAAGGCACTGTTCAAGCTGGTGGTGGCTCCGTAATGGTGTGGGCTGTTTTTTCATGGCATGGACTTGGTCCTCTAGTGCGACTGGACCGAACATTGACTGGAAATGCTTATGTGCAGCTACTTGGAGATCACTTGCAGCCATTCATGGACTTCATGTACCCAAACAACGATGGGATTTTTATGGATGACAATGCGCCATGTCACCGGGCCACAACTGTTCGCAATTGATTTGAAGAAAATTCTGGACAATTCCAACGAATGATTTGGCCACCTAGATCGCCCGACATGAATCCCATTGAGCATTTATGGGACACCATCGAGAGGTCTGTTCGTGCCCAAAATCCTGCCCCATCAACGCTTTCACAATTATGGACGTCTATCGAGACAGCATGGCTCAATATTCCTGCAGAAGACTTCCAACGACTTGTTGAGTCCATGCCACGTCGAGTTATTGCACTTCGCCGGGCAAAAGGAGGGCCGACACGATATTAAGAGGTATCCCATGATTTTTGTCACTTCAGTGTATATATATATATATATATATATATATATATATATATATATATATACACCAATGCCGCTTTTTTTCCGTGATGTTCCACAGTTTGAAAAATGAGCCGATGTTTCTTTTAGGTTGCAAATTGAAATCACTTGCTAATTTAATTGCTTGCTTAACACAATCATTTACTACCTTCAATGCAGACACTATTTCCTTACCTTGATTTTATTTATTTCTCTAGTCCCAAGTAACGAAAATTAATGTCAACAAAATTTAAATCAACTAACAAAAATTGTTATCCAGTTTCATTAAAGTGAGCAGATTCTAAACCTGTTCTTTAACAAAATATGATAATGTTATTCTGAAAAGATTTAACTTGGTTGGGTTCCATTGTTTTAAGACCCTTTTTGGCTTTTGGACGCTAAGCTTTTACTATGGCAGCTTTTTTCTTTGGAGGCACACGGTCTGTAAAAATAGCTAATTCAACCAAATCCTCACTTAGATATCAAAGTTTTCCTTTAGGTTTTTTATAAATGCTCTAACAGCCACTTCACTATCAATTTCTATGTATAGTTCTAGTATTTGTAAAAGATGTAAGTCATTATGAGGCACAATGCAACTACTGGGGATACTGAGCCATAATTTTGCTTAGATTGTTGTCATGAACAGAATTCTTTTTAATGCTAAAATCTCATAACTTGCTAGTTTAGAATTCAGTCTTGTTCTCCCCAGCAGCATAACTTAGTTTCTTCAAAAATGTTTTAAAAATAAAGCCCTATGCACAAAATTTAACATGTCGAGCAAGAATCTGAGAAAGTGTCACGCCTGTGATTCATGACGTCTCAGATTTTTCCCAAAAAATAACCAAATATTTATTATCTTATTGAAAGACCAAATCCAGAATGTTTTGTTCTAAAGTTGAGTTGTTTAGTTTTTATGGATCCCTAAAGGTGAATCAAAAAATAAGTGGATTTTCAAGACATGGAAGTTGCTGTGAGCCAAAACTCTTACCAGGGACTGTTGAACTCTAATTTTCTTTTTGTATATGGGTGATTCTACAAAAATGGGCAAATTTGTGTTCCATACTGATTGCTCTTTTTGTTTTTAATTTAATAAAAAACTATTTTGGGAATATTTTTATGCGTCTTTTGTTCTATAATTTCCGTTATCAACAATGTCAATATTTAAATATTATTCATTTAAAAAAATGGATATTAGATTGAAATGTCATCCACATGCACTGTCCCATTGGTGCCATTTTCACAATCAATGGAATATAGATTTAAAAAAAATAATTAATTTTTTTCTCAAGAGTTTTTTATTTATAAATATGAATGTGTGCAAGATGTAAATCACAAAAAAGCAAAATAATATGAAAATAATATCTCTAAAAGTTAATCTAAACTTTGTCCCAGCGATTATCAGTCATCCACATGTCTAAAAAGTATAGATATTTTTCTCTGAAATGTTATATTTCAAAATCTGGCAACGCATCTTAAAACAAAGCATGGAACTTTGTTATTCCTGGATGAGGATTAATTTTGCTGTTCTCCAATTACTTTTTGATAAAAAGCAAGCTAAACTCAACCCTCAAGGCAAGTGTTTTTTTTTCTTTGTCATTAACATGCCCCACAGAATGCATGTAAAATGTATATGTAAATAAATTTTGACAATGAATAATCCTAAGGCTTACATTTGTGAGTTCTAATTCGAAGTGAAGCCGAAAAATATTCAGATATGACTTTTTAAGAACACAATTACTTGTGTTTTGTCATTCACATGCCCTTTTTCTATTATCATTCACATGCCCCAATATAAGGCACGTGGATGAATCAAAAGCCAAACTATGACAGTACAATGTTTAAAAATTATGTCTAACAGTTTACGGGTTACAAAATTTCATTAATATACCTATTGTGTTTGTGTTATTCACGTACTTACTGTGTTATATTCACATAACCATTGTGTCATCCACATGTCCTTTTTATCATTCACATATGCCTTCAAAAAATAAAAATGCAAAAATACAATAAAATACAAACATTTAAGCTCTGCTGATATTCTATTTTAATTATGTAACTTATCAAGTGCTTTGCTGATTTTTTTCAGATTTTTAATTTTAAATTAATTTTTTGAATTCTACATGTTAGAAATATTCCCGTATTTGTAGAATCACCCATATGGACTATAGAAGGTTCAAACTTTACAAAATGAATGTTAAATTTGAGGTAAGTTGTTGCCGTAAGGTCAGTGAAGTCCCTCAAAACAAGGCATTTTTGACGTTTTTCAGCATTTTTGAGGTCCAAAAACAGCTTGTACTTTTCAGTTTGCTCGTGCTTTTAGTTGCGTAAGGCCGAAATGTGAAAAACGTCACATTTAACCGATATTCAAACGGTCATAACTTTCTCTGCCAACAACATATTGAAATATTTTTTTTAGCCAGTGTCATACTCTATTCTTTGTCTTAACAGAACAGTTGAGTCCTTTGAGGTGAAATGTTCAAATTCTTTTTACAAAAAATGTATATTTGTCTGTGCATTTCAAATTATTTATGTGCACTTTGCTCCCCCAATGGCATTTTTTTCGCATAACCCATCATCAAAAAAAAAAAAGTATTTTTCGGCTCACCGTAGTTTATATTCGAATTAAAATATTTGAGTACACACATCCGCTCTTTTGATTCATTAAAAATCCAAGGACGACATCATATGAAGGGCCAGAGGGAAAAAAGATGAAAGTGACTAAAAGGCGATTTCGAGAAAAACGAAAAACTAAGTTTGATTTCTCGTTCCTCCTTGTGTAGTTAATAGAGTTTTCATGCACATTTCTTTCGATTCTCTTCTTTTTCCCCCTTGTTGTTCTACCAGATGATATTACTCCTTCATAGCCCCTAGATAGCGCTAATATCTCAAAATTGACGAAAAAGTGACTTTTCCCCCTTGGCCCTTCATATATTTTACAGGGGTAATGTAGTGTACCCAGAAAATTCGTTTGTTTTATTCAATTGATTAGATCTCTTTTACATTTGCTCATGCTAATGCTCTTAAAGCAATACTTTCTCATTTTAATAAACTATTGTAACAGAAATCACAACAGAATGAACGAATGAAAAAAATTTATTGATCAATGACTGCATGGTCCGGCTCTGTCCGGTCTACATCGAAAATAAAAGTTTTGTGAAGTGACCCGTCTCTATAAAAGTCCCGATTTGATTAAAGTAGATATTTTGTCGGCACGCAGTTCCAAAAATAAATCAATCGCCAAAAATGTTTTGAATCCCCTGCTACAGGAAAAGCCGAAAAGAAAAAGTAAGAATTTTACTTGTTCAATTATTATCAATCTTATCAATTATTTCATTATTTTCTTCACGCTAATTAATTTGTATCACGCTCGTCGCAGACGACTTTTAAAATCAAATTTAAAATTAATTTTCACACTTAATTTTGAAAACATTTGTCTGATGCGAACAAAGGATAGGACTCGCGCTCTTTTAACGCTGCTAAATAATTCTGAAGGAATGTCTTTCATAGAATAACGTTCTCATGATTCGACGTAGAATAAGTTTTTATATGTAATGCAGAAATAATCTGAAAATTGCCATTTTTCGACTAACGCTATCCTGGCTCCGAGGTACAGTACCAGTGGCGTACGCAGACAAATCATTTTGGGGGGGGGGGGCTGAGTCAAGACTCTTTGGGGGGGGGGGGGAGCACGTCATGAAATGTAATTGAGAAAAGTGAATGCCTCGAATTTCTGCTTTAATGCCGATTAAAGTCGACAAAAATACATCATTAAGAAAAACTTTTTTGTCATTAAAGTTATTGTGAAGAAAGCGTTTTGATTTACACAGAGAATGATAAATTTGAATTAAAAAAAAAATTCTTCTCAGAAAGAGGTGTTGCTAAAACACTTGGATATAAATATAATATTTTAAAAATGTAACGTCTAACAATGTTAATATTGCAGTTTATTTTACTATTGTTCTTAATACAGGGTTTCAACTCAATTTGCTGAAATTTATTTAACAGAATTAGATGACTGAAAAAAAAATCGGCATTTCTAATACATAGATTTGCAATAAAAATGAACAAAATGGAATAATATTATATTAATAAACAGTAAAAAAGACATGTCAAAACAAAAAGAAATCTTTCTTATAATTTTGTCTTATACTTAATTATCTATTCTGAAAGCTTTTCTCATTTTGAGATTTAAAAAAAAAAAGAAAAGACTTAGCTTACATTTTTAAAATTCGTTTTGAAAATTTCGGAGGGGGCTGCAACCCTATCAACCCACTCCCTGAGTACGCCACTGTACAGTACAATGATAAAAGTTGCAAGGATTAAAAAGCAGTTTTGAAAAAAATGATCAGAAAGCGTTTTTAAGAGCAGATGCCTGTCATTTAGTGGGGTCAATTGCCCCCTCTCCCCGGCTTTGAGAAATCAATGTCTTAACATATTAGTAGGCGTGTTTTTTTTTCCCCCAATGAAATTGCAATGTGTTTGAGTCCTTTGTCTTAAATAACAATTTTAAAATTCAACTATGAGCCGAGAACTATGTATTCGGATTATATGCACAAACTACATAATGTAAAATAGCTTTCAGACAAAAATAAATGATGAATTTAGCTTTATTATGCATTATGAGACCTATTTTAGCTATTATTCTGTATTTAGCAGTAAATTTCATTTTTCTATAATTATGACTAGAAACACTTAGAAGTTGAAATTTTTGAGTTGGGAAGACATATAATTCTGAGCTAAAATCCATATATTACTATAAAAATTTACATTTGTCTCTGCATTACCAAAGCTAAAGGAACCGTGTATTTTCCCCTTTATTTCTCTCTCCTCTTTCGCTCTCTTTCTTATAATGATCCAGTTTTATGAAAATAGTATTTTCAAGTTTAAAATCTTTTAAATGTAGTAAGCAGTTGCATAGAATTATAAACAGCCCCAGAGACCTTGCATTCAACATCATTGGCTGTTTATATAAAGACTAGTTTGAATAAAAAATATCTTTTAGACGATAACTGTTCTTGCTGCTTTAGTGGGTAACGTAAACGTTCATAATTTTTCCGACGATTTTCGTCCCTATTTCGGAAACAATCAAGTGCCAAACATTGAAATTTTTAAGATTACCAAAAATTCCTAATAGAAGGGATGGAATGATGAGATAAGATGAAACACAGATAATAGAATAGAGTTGTGAAACAACAGTCCTTAAATCAAATGGGAAGACAAAATTCGCTAGCATTATTAAAAACTATTAATTTTAATAATTAAACCAAAGAACTAGATCTGGAGTAAACTGTGCGCTATAGCGCCATCTGGTTTTGCTTGATTGCACTAAATATCTTTGACGAACCCACACAGTACGCAACGTTAACGTCTGCTGGAATGATTTAACAAAAAAAAAAAAAAAGAAAAGAAACCAAGAGGCAGAAAAATATCAAGCAATATTGGAAGCAATATTGGACATAAAAGCGCAAAATGTAACAGACAAATGCTGGAGACAACATATATGTAGTGAGAGAGAGTGAGTGAGAGAGAGAGAGAGAGAGAGAGGAAAAAAAGTTGTAATTTTAATGAATTTTTGTAATTTCCAAAGAAAACAACTTCAAATAAAAACTAGTAGTTAAAGAGGTTTTGCAGTTTCGTATGCTATCGGATCGTATAGAAAATGTTCAATAATTAAGGTGTGCTGCATTTAATAACAAGAAATTTTATTGCTTCAGAAAAAAATAATTTTCTCTTCGCTTGGAAAATTGAATTATTAGAAACAAATGAACACAGAAACCGCGTTTTATTAAAATATCCCACCTGTTGACATTACGCAACGTCAACGTCTGATGGAATGATCTTAAAAAAAAAGAAACCAAGAGGCAGAAAAATATCAAGAAGCAACATTGGCAATAAATGCGCAAAATGTAAAAGACAAATGCTGGAGACAGCTATATCTGTAGTGAGAGAGAGAGAGAGAGGAAAAAAAAAATTGTAATTTTCCAAAGAAAACAACTTAAAATAAAAAAGAGTAGTTAAAGAGGTTTTGCAGTTTCGTATGCTTTCGGATCGTGTAGAAGTAATACATAATTGAGGTTTGCTGCATTTGATACCAAGAAATTTTATTGCATCTTTCAGAAAAAATGAATTTTCTCTTCGTCTATAAAATTTAACTAGTATTAGAAACAAATGAATACAGAAACCGCGTTTTCATCAAAGTATCTTTTCACACTATAGAGCCATTTTGGGGTTAAGTTTTTCATTGTGTTTCCCTCCTGTTAGGCGAGAGAATTGCGTGAGTAGTAAGGTAGGCATAGGCACATTGACAATGACAATGGGTTAGCATCGCAGGATGCTACTATTTTATATTTATACAGTTTGCGCTTAACCAGAAACTGACAACCTTAACTCCCGACGTTAACTTAGAGATGATGTTACATTTTTACTAAAATTAAAAAATTAAAACCATTAGTTTTTCTATAAAATAATGTGTAAAACACGGTTTAAATTAAAATATATGCAACGAAGTTTAAGCAGCATGAAAAGCAATAACATTGCGAGCATGTTTTTTCTAGATTGCGAGGAACTTTTTTTTTTTTTGGAGAAATGTCGAATAAATGTTTATCCTTACTTGACAAATAATAATGCGCCATTGAATTTTTTTTTGTCAGATTACCTTCATGACGATAAAGTAAAATAATATAAACTATAAACAGAATCTAAGCCCCTCGTCACACAGTGCCCGCGTTCTATCGAGGCCCCGTGTTGGTAAACGAAATATACAGCTCCGCCAGCGTAGCTGCTTTAGAATTGCAGAAGAACATATATCTTTGGTTGAGGAAACAGACTCTAATTATTTCGGACATGGTGCTCCAAAAAAAAAAGTTTTATTGATAAAAAACATAAAGGCTATCGGTTGTGATGGCACATCAGTTAACACTGTAAAATCAAATGATGCAAAAAGACTTCCAGAAAAGTCTTTAGAACACTCACTACAAGCCGTGGTATGTTTTCTTCATTTAATAAATTAACACTTTAGAGAGTTAGCGGTGGCTCTTGATAGACCGACTACTGGACAAAATTCTTTTAGTTGACCTATTGGAGAATTCTAACAATATTGCTAAGATCTACCAGTCATGAACTTTAAGAAAATAAAACGCGTTTTACCAGAAGTTGATGTCAAAGAATTGAGTCAAAAATACTTATGGGATGTGTCAAAAGCTGTAATGTCTGGCAAATGTTCTCAAAATTTAGCAGAAAGGAACCCTGCAAGCTTTTCCATGCAAGATGGCTTCTTTACAATGTGGAATGGATAACATTTTGGAGATTTGTATCCAAATACTTGCTGCAATCTATGGTCTTAAAAAAATGCTTAAATGCATGAATAATTTTATGCTGAGATTCGATTGTGAATAAGCAGAGAGCATAAACCTTTATTATAAATTCTGCTAGTTTATTTAACTCTGAATTTGGATCACTACTTTCGATGTATAGCCTCAAAACTTGGCCATCGTGAGCCATCTTGCATGGGAAAAGCTTGCGGGGTTCCTTTCTGCTAAATTTTAAGAATATTTGCCAGACATTACAACTTTTGACACATCCCATAAGTATTTTTGACTCAATTCTTTGACATCAACTTCTGGTAAAACGCGTTTTATTTTCTCAAAGTTCATGACTGGTAGATCTTAGCAATATTGTTAGAATTCTCCAATAGGTCAACTAAAAGAATTTTGTCCAGTAGTCGGTCTATCAAGAGCCACCGCTAACTCTCTAAAGTGTTAATTCATTGGATGAAGAAAACATACCACGGCTTGTAGTGAGTGTTCTAAAGACTTTTCTGGAAGTCTAATAGCATCATTTGATTTTACAGTGTTAACTGATGTGCCATCACAACCGATAGCTTTTATGTTCTTTATCAATAAAACTTTTTTTTTTCCATAAATCGTGAAACTGAAGCTACAATTTCTTTTCCTGGGCCATTTACTGGAGCACCATATCCAAAATATTTAGTCTGTTTCCTCAACTAAAGATATATGTTCTGCAATCCTAAAGCAGCTACGCTAGCGGAGCTGTATTTCGTTATTCCCCAATAGAACGCGGGCACTGTGTGACGAGGGGCTTAGATTCTGTTTATAGTTTATATTATTTTACTTTTTACTCCAGATAAATCACATATGAATCCCAGTTTCAAGTGTTAATTCATGCTGAGCCGATTAATGATAAGGATAATTGTTTTTCTTTTACTAATTTTACTATCACTGTTTTTTATCTCTTATACAATTCCAAGTTTAGAAATAGTAAGTAATTTATTTCTGGGAGAAGATTTTTTTTTCCATTTTCCTAGTTTTCACAAAATAATTTCAATATTTTATCAAATTTCTTAGAACCAATTTTCATATTAGTGTCAATAATATTATTAACACATTGTTAGTAATGTTAATTGGGAATAAAAATTTATAAAAAAAAAGAGGGAGGGGAGGGGGAGTGTGTGGTGAACACTCCAATTTAGGACTACTTTTAATTCATATATTTTAGTAATTAGTAGCAATTTAATTCAATACTTTTATTCTTTGAAAATTAAAGGTTATCTGAAAGCACTGTGCTAAGGAGAAAACTATCGCCACATGAAAAATGTTGCATCATTGTCTATGTATATTTATTCAAAGTAGGAGAATTAATTTAAAAAAAAACTTTATATCAACTGTGAGAATTATTATTACTGTTAATAAAATTATTCATCATAGTTTTCTCGTGAAAGTATACTTTAAAGAATGATATCTGAAAAATATTTTTCAGCCGATTAATCGGCCAGATTTTGCCGATTATTAATAATCGGTAAAGTGGCCGATTATGGCCGATTAATCGGTACTGCCGATTAATCGGTGCATCCCTACTCATTATTATTTATGACCTTTGGCTATTCCCTCGGTAGCTGCATAATTTAATTGGTGTAAAACTTCCGAGGTTTATCAGCGAAAAACTTAGCCAAGTGATTTTCAGCGACTGTTCAGTTAGCCAATTTTTTGCCATCAAAAGAATTTTTCAGAGACTGAAACTAATGATAATCAAAATTAGCAAATTCCGGCCTATACGTTAGATGCACCAAAAGTTCATAACCAAGCTTCTTACATAACCAAGCTTCTTACATAACCAAGCTTCTCTCGGTTTTAAGAGTTTTTCAAGCTTGCTTGGACGAGCTCAGATTGGATACAATCAGGGTTGGGTTTTTGACGTCAAAAACTAGTTTTTACATGACATGTCGAAAACCTGTTTAAAACTCAAATACAGTGGTTATTGAGATTTTTTTAAACATATAAGGTTTCTCATCCTGAAAAATATTAAATAAAAATTTATACATCTTATCAATCAAGTTTAATAAACATTGAATTAATAAATTTAATGAAAATTATTTCTCATTCTTTTAAACTAACTTGTTTTGCTGTGAAAAAAGTTAAATATTAAAACTTAAATCCAGCGTTTAAAGTAGTTTTGTTAAAATGTTTATATAACTATAAATTAGTTATCTGATCAATCAAGTTTAATAAAAATTAAATTAATGAATTTAATGAAAATTAATTCGCATTCTTTTAGATTAACTTGTTATGCCGTGAAAAAAGTTACAAATATTAAAACTTAAATCCAGTTTTTAAAGAAGTTTTGTTTTAAAGTTTAAAAACTATCAATTAGTTATCTTATCAGTCAAGTTTAATAAAAATTAAATTATTAAATTTAATAAAAATTAATTCTCATTCTTTTAAATTAACTTGTTATGTCATGAAAAAAGTTAAAAGTAATAAAAGTTAAACCCAGTTTTTAAAGTAGTTTTGTTTAAATGTTTTAATAACTATAAATTAGCTATTTTATCAATCTAAAAATCTTTACATCAGAATTTAAAGTGATTTTTTTTTTCTTTTGAGTAAAAGCAAAACTAAATTAATTAGTACTCAGTGTACAAATCTGCTAAATATTTTTGATCAAACTATTTTATTTATTTATTTATTAGTTATTGTTGTTACTTTTGTAATCAACTTTATCTGAGAATTACTATAAATATTCTGTACTGGAAAAGAAGCTTATTGTTTCGATACTATTACTGTGGTTTCTTTAAAAAAAACTCATAACAAAAAAACAATACAAACTTTACTCATTTTTCATCATTACCAAAACATCATTTCTCAATATTTTTAATTATTGATTCGGAGCAACTTAATTTGATACATTTTTTATATATGTATAATTTCCTTGAAAATACTCCCCTATTGCTATATATTTGTTACATGAAGATTTAGTTCAAATTTAGTTTTGCAAAAATTCTTTTGGTGGAATGATTGCACTCTAGTCTTAGTCTGTGAGCCGAAGGCAGAAAAGATGCTTAGAAACATGGTTTCGTTTGCCAACTTCGGGGACTACAAAATGTGATATTTTTCTGAATCCTTAGAGTCTACAGATGAAAAAAACACAATGTTCCCAAAAAATATTGTCTCATTAATTTTTTACAGACCATTAAAAATACATGACAAAATAGGCGAAAATGAAATTCTAGGGGCGGATAATTACGTTAAATATCATAAAAATGTGTCTGTCTCTTTCTATATATTTGTATATATATATAGGTGGATAGATAGATACTGTTTGATTATCTTTTCGGCGACCTTCCTCGAATCTGCGCATGCGTCAGGTCTCAATTGATTTTATGAAACTAGGGGTGATTGTAATAAGAGAGATAAGGAATAGGAAGGGATTTTTCTTGGTTTTGTTTTGTTTTTCGTTGGATTCGTTTATTTGAAATGTTGATCGGTTCTTGTGAATCCTCTTGATGTTTTTTTTTTTAATTTCTCTTTCTTATCAGGTCTATGAAAATAAAATGATATTGGACAAAGTAGAATTGTTGCCATCGTGCATTTTCGTAATCAAGCTTCCTGCCTTTTTAAAATAGAACCATTCAACGGTGCTAGGCGCGGGTTTCGAGGTCGGACAGTATATAAATAGATATTTACAAAAAAATAAAAAAATAAATAAAAAAGTTTACAAAAATAAGTAAACAATTTTTCAATTTAAATGTAAATTTGGAAAAAGAAAATAAATACCTTTGTGTAATGAAAAAAAGCATATGAAAAAACAAATTAAATGCAAATGAGCAGGAAAACGACATACACGTGTTTCGGCGTTAGGAACACCCTTTTCAATGCTAAAAATGTGAGTTTATGGATGAAATTCTTCGTCAAATTTATCAAATATTAATTCTAACTGAATTATCATGATCAGAAAAATCATTTATGCACATCTGCTGACACAAGAGCTTCATTTAATGAATATTTTTGCACATTCATGCACATTTTTTTTGAAGAAGGAGTTTTCTGGTATGCATTGAAGATGTGTTTTGCAAATTATCTAGTGCAGTAGAAAGTGTTTCACTATTTCAATGATGTCAGTATTTATAATGTGCACTCAATGAATTATTTACCTTTTTATTCCTTTTTTTTTTTTTTGGATTTCTACAGGTTAAAAATCTTTTTTCCTGTACTCTCTCTCCCCCTTTTTTTTGTTCTTCCAGCAAATTACGCACAAAATAGAAAAAGATGCCCCTATAACAGGGTTTAACTTTCTGCAGAGCTCATTGTTGCTGAGTTCCTGCACTTCGTTTCAATTGTAGCTGAATTTTAGTACTTTAGTCGAAATTCAAGCTTTTACGTTCAAAAATATGTTCTGAGACTATAGGGCTCTTGCCTTTATTTTGTTAGCCCCACCCTCGCTTCTTGTCAATCCTCTCTTTGTTTTTTAATTTCGATTACCTGCTTGCTGTATAGCCTGGTCTTTCTTTATGCTGCAAAATACATTCATAGTTTATAATATATCAGCCACAAATTTACAAACACTCATTCACTGTGAGCATACGCATGTATCACACGCAAACTTAGTATTTCATGTAAATAACGAGCGTAGTTGATATGATAAGTAAAGACCCAATGTGTTATTTTTCCAACCAACAGTAAGGTGTATTATAAAATATTAATTTGTCATAAAACTGCATGTCAAGTTATAAAACAGTCGTATAAAATTAACTTTTAAAATTTTGTCTGTTAAAAAAATGCAGCAATGATAAGAAACAGAAAGGTTTAACATGAAAACAAGAAAATGAAACATATTTTTTAATTTTTAGTGTATCGTCTGCTAATGTTTAATTTTATAATATTTGCTTCACATGGCATCAGTTAGAGTTGTTTATGTTCTAAAGATTTTGTACGTCGGTTATTGCGATTCAGTTGTCAATAAATATGTTTTTTTTTTGTGCAGAAGGCGATTGCTCGTAGATTTGTGTGTTTAGCTTTTAATCAAAGGAAAAAAAATCTTCAGTATATCTTAACAAATTAAACGAAAAGAGAAAGCTCTATAGCTGTTAGATTTGCAGAAACCAACTTTCAGGTGGTTTTATTCCTGATTTATCTGATAAAGGCTTCATAAGAAAACTCTTGTCTCGTGACCGCTTTGTCACTCATCCTACTCACGATTCGCCTATTCTAATCCATGTGGATACGAAACCAATCTTTCAAGCAATATTAACTTGAAGTTGAAATGCGTCTTTGCAATCGTCTTTAATCTGCGTTATTTAATCCATCTAGAATTCAACAACAAGAGAGATTTAAACAAGAAAAGATTTGAAAAGGACTTAAGCATTTTAGAAAAGCAACATTGTGCTAGCGTATCCAACGCTGTGATAAAAAATACTGTTAATTTAGTAAAAAAATATTTAAAAAAATGATCAATGCATTGAAAATGAAATAACAGTAACAAATATAAGCGAAACGATCCAACACTGAGAAAAGTGGGCCAAAATAATTGTAAAATCAACGAATTAAAAAGCAAATCGTCTGCTAGAAAAGCATAGGCGAATAGCGCCCTCTGTAGTTACTTTCCGTTCCCAATTAAGAGCAAGCGGAAATGCGGATTGATACAGTTTTCGATTTTCTTTGTTATTAAATCACAAAAGATATGAAGTAAGTATATTAAAACTTATTAATATATTTTGCAATATAAAATCGTATGGAAAAGACAAATTAAGGTAGAAAAACTGTGTATTGAAATTTTAAATTACGAATATTTTGTGCAAAAGCGCCACCTAGAGACAATCTCTGTTGTGAAAGAGCCAACAGGCTGAGGAATATAGTCCTTGTTTCAGTTACTAATTAAAACTTAATGAGACAAGCTTTGCTTGGGAACATTGGATTTTTCGATTGAGTACATCACTATTAATAGATTTCAATCAAGTTCCCTAAGTCCCCAAGATTGGTAAACGAACTTGAACGATATCGGTGCTTGGCCCACAGACTATCTGTCTTATCTACACCTTTTTGGTCAACTCCTTTGTTGACCAAACAAAGAACTACAAGTACAACTGAAGCCATTAGCAGATACCCTAAATATGGTGCAAGGAGACGACGCAACACTGGCTGATGCCTGTCGAGCATGGCATTCCCTAGCAGAGGATTCTAGTCTTTCTCTACATCATGATGCTGTAATGAAACGCCTCTCTTCATATCTTCAACCGTTTCACTATTTGGCGTACCTAACGCACCCAATATATAAAGGAGAAATCCTATGAGCAAAAGGAAATAGCTCGAAAATGGTTGCTTGAAATCCAACCAAATTCTCTTGAGCATTTAATTGCATTTGAAGCCGAATCTGCCTCCTATCCCGATAGCTACTTTGCAGTTCAGAATATCCCAGCAAAAACATGGCGGAAAGGTCTAAAAAAAAGCAACGTCTCTGCCGAATTTGTACAGCTGATGGTACAATTACATTCCAGCATTCCAGCCCATGTAGCTCAGCGTCTATCGAGAGAATCTTCTCGAGTTTTGGACTCGTACATTCTACAGACATAGACGTGGCGCCCAAAAAGCATCAAAACTGGTCTTTTGTTAATGCATGCTCCGCGGGAAATTCGATTTAGATTGGGACTAAATACCTTAAGTAACTGTTAACTTAAGATGGTTCATTTTATGCATGTAAGTCCACAAATAATACCAGGCAAATGTGCACTATGCAATTTCTGCTTTCTAAAATTTATAAATTGTGATTAGGTTTACGTTTTAATGTACTGTTATTTATAATTAATTTTTATTCTATAATGATAGTAGCTCATTCATTTATTTTATTTTCCACATGTAAGCATCTTGTAGTATCCCAATTGAAGGTCTCGGGAGTAAATAATGGTATCTGACAAATTCTAAAAATCGGACTATTTCAAATTAAAATTTAAAAAAATCACTTGTCAAAATTTATTAAGTATACCCAAGACACACAGCACTTAATTAATGTACCCACTTCATTTTTAAAATAAAAAAACCTGTTACAGTAATTTCTCGAAGCAATAAAGCCATATTCAAAAGCCATGTGTTTGATTTTTTAAAATGCTAGTTACCATTATTTACTCCCGAGCCCTTCAATTATGTTTAGGATTGCTTATTACACTTTATTTTAATAACCTAAAACTCCAAAAGTTTACTTCAGTGTCTGAAATCAAAAATTGTAAAATTCATTTGAAAATGTATTTTGATTATGAATATTAAATTTAAACATGTTTTGGACAGAAATTTAGGTTTTTGACAATTATGTCAAAAACCATGTCAAAAAGTGGTTTTTGAAACCACGGTTTTGGTAAAAACCACGGTTAAAACCGGATAAAACCTCCGACTGTCAAAAACTTGCCAACCCTGGATACAATACAATGTCTACTGGACTCGGGTGAGCTGAGCTTACAATCTTTCGTCTTTGGGCTTTCTGGTTCGAGCCCAACTTCATCTCTAATGCCATGGACCTGCAGGACCGTGTGTTAATCAGGCACTGGGCATTAGCCTTAAGTATTAAATTAGGTATGTTTCACATAACTTGCGTAGTCTTGGCTTTTTAAGGGAATTTGATCAGATGCCAGAAAGCTGTGGTTGGTGTATAGGAGGAAGGTAGATTTGCTTAGTACTTGATGGAAATTCTAGTTATTTATATGTTGTTACAAAAATTTAAATTAAAAGAAAAGTATAAAATTATGAACACATTTTAATTTAATTTTCCTTCGACTCCTGTATGATCACCCCGCCCTCCCTTGTGCTTCCATTTATCATTGAAATTAGATAGATTAAATATAATTTGAGATACATTCAGGGGCACCCCAAGCATAAATTTTTGGGAGGGGGAAATTCTCAATTTGCCGAATGGAACTTCAAAATGTGCCGAATGAAGAAAGTACGAGTATGTACTTAGTGTCTTATTGATATTTTTACTGTTTTCCGAAATGGTTCTGTAAATGCTGAAAACAACGATTAACAATGCAATATACCGCCAATTCGGCCATTTTGATCCATGGACTGCAGTTTCGAGCTTATTATGCTTTCATCAGCATGGAATATGAAAGTAGTCAAGTTGGAGGAAAAAATCCTCTTATAATCCAAAGAGAGCCGGAAAAAAAAAAAAAAAAAAAACTGGTAGCTAATGTGAAATTACACACTAGCTACCAATTTTTTTTTTTTTTGGCTTACTTAGTGACGCGCGTATGCAAATAAGCCTCGAACTATTCAAGTACTTAAGGCAAACATACGACAGGAAATTCTTTCCCTTCAACATCAGATGTTATGAAGTGTCATGGAAAATAGCTTAGAAAGAGCTCGACTTTGTGAAGACGAGAATGGAGGCTATTTAAGAGACATCATCTTTCGTCACTAAGTCAGAACTAACTTACACACTCTAAGTTTTGTAATAAAAAAGAATTAATTAAATACAGTCATTTGAGAAAGAGTTATTTAATTTTCAAAATGTAAAGTAAAGTGACTTCTGGGCCACCCTGTATATATTGCAAAAAAATATTTCAATGCTATCCCTGAATGTGCCGAATCGTTGTCCGAATTTGCCGAATGAGAAAGATGTTTGGGAGGTCCTGGTGACCTCCCTGGACCTCCCTTCGGGGCGCTCCTGGATACGTTGAGAAACATTTTCAGAATTGAAGTATATTTGTATTTCATAAATTCTTAAATCCATTTTGGGTCTCAACCCCTCAGATGAGTATCACCTGGGGAGCATGGATGCAAGACCTTCCGTTTCAGAATAGATTTCCGTCTTGGCAAAATCGCTGAGACAGATCACGGGACGAAAATAATCGATCTCATTCCTTCAATATTTACTTCCAAAGAAACCAAAACTGTAGGGAATATAAAATCGGATTTCTTAAAAGTGCATTTTAATCATTATTCCAATCCAAAACTATTTGTCTCTTCCTTTCTCTCTTTCTGAATAAACAAACTGCAGGGTCGTAATTCGTTTGATGATGTTAAATCTTTTCAACCCCATCCATTCCCTTCCCTTAACTTCATCAAATATGGCCTACAATTTTGTTTTTAGGAATTCATTTGCAAGATTCTGAGCCCCCCCCCCCCCCTAACGCCTCTCACTCTAACATTATCAAAGTTCGAAACTTTTGCTTTTGGAACTTCAATCCCCCCCCTCCCCCCAAAAAAGAGAAAAAAATAGCCAAAGGAGTTCCTGAGCCTCATCTTTTTCTCTTCCGTTATCAGACATCACATTCAATCACTTTTTTGGCCTACTTTCCCGTTAAAAATAAAAGAGACGAAAAAAGCATTAAAATTGGCTTAATGCATCTAAAAAATGTCGCCAAGTCCAAAAAATATCGCCAAGTTCAAAAAATATCGCCAAGTAAAAAAAAGTCAAAAAGAAACAAAAAAATGAAATAAATATCGAAAAATTAAAAATTTGAAAGTAGGGTATTGAGATGGGGAATTTGTGTGTGTGTCGGTCGGTCGGTCGGTCGGTCTGTCTATCCCCCCCCTATTAACTTTTGAATGAACATTCCGATTTGAACAAATTTTTTTTTTGTTGGAAAGATCTCGGCGAGTACAGCTCATTCCCATATTTGATTTTTCGATTTGAACAATTTTCGGTTCAACTTTGAACCGTTCAAACAACCTGCCTCGCGATACTAACTTTTTAATGAACAGTCCGATTTGAACAAACTTTTTTTTGTTCGAAAGATCTTATCAAGGATACTTCATTCCCGTATTTACATTTCCGATTTGAACAATTTTTCGTTCAACATTGAACAGTTCAAGCAACCTTTCCCCACCTAATAACTTTTAAGTGAACCGTCCGAATTGAATAAACTTTTTTTTGTTCGAAAGATCTTATCAAGAATACTTCATTCCCGTTTTTAAATTTCCGATTTGAACAATTTTTCGTTCAACATTGAACCGTTCAAACAAGCTCTCACCCCTAATAACTTTTGAGTGAACCGTCCGATTTAAACAAACTTTTTTTTGTTCGAAAGATCTCGGCAAGGATACTTCATCCCCGTTTTTAAATTTCCGATTTGAACAATTTTTCGTTCAACATTGAACCGTTCAAACAAGCTCTCACACCTAATAACTTTTGAATGAACAGTCCGATTTAAACAAACTTTTTTTTGTTCGAAAGATCTCGGCAAGGATGCTTCATTACCGTATTTAAATTTTCAATTTGAACATTTTTTTCGTTCAACATTGAACCGTTCAAACAACCTTTCCCCACCTAATAACTTTTAAGTGAACCGTCCGAATTGAATAAACTTTTTTTTGTTCGAAAGATCTCGGAGAGGCTCATTCCTATATTTCACTTTTCAATTTGAACCATTTTTCGTTCAATGATGAACCGTTCAGAAAAAAATTTAACATGAGCGCCTACGGAGAAATTTAAATTGAATGTTGATTCTGAACTTCAAGGCGGATTTCCTTCAAACTAACTTTGTAAGAAAATGGTTTTGATAAATAATGTATTGTAAAGTACTTTTCTGAATAATCTTCTGTGAGGACTCTGATTCCGACTCCGACTCCGCAAACATGGCGGAAATGCAGGCTCAGAAAAAATGACTGACTGGGCAGACGATTTTTTGTTTATTTATTTATTTGTTTTGTTTAATTTATTATTATTTTTTTTTTTATCAGACGATTTTTTTTTTGTTAACAAAAATTTTTCATTCACGAGAGCATTTTATTCTTTATTTATATTTAACAACTGGCAACGGATTAAAAATGAAATTCAAGACATTTTATTAACGAACGAGTTTTTTTTTCTTTCTTTGATAAAATGTGTTTTGAAGTTCTTTGTACTTTTATTTTATTTATTTATTTTTTTTTCTTTTGAAAACGATTGTGGAATTTTTCTACGGAAGAACTATAACAGTTACATTCTTTAAAAGGTGCGACAAAACTTTATTGACTCGTTTATTTACTTTTTACGTGTCTATTTCATCTGATGAGAGGGGTATATTTTGCTTTTAGAAATCAGCTTTAAGTGCTATAAAGGTATGTTTGACATAATTTTCAGTTTCAGATAATCAAGAGAATATTTATCAGATGCTACAATGCCGATGTCGATGTACGGGAAAGAAGGCTCGTTTAGTTCTTGACAGAACTTCTTGTTAAATATTCTCTTTTGAAAAGATTCTGGATAAGCTGCATGATCCTTCTCTCTCATAACATCACCAAATGGAGTTAAAAACTGTTTTTAGAACTTTTAAGAGAGTCCCTGAGCATCGTCCATTTCCCTGACATTATCAAACATAGCCTCCAATTTCGTTCATAATACTTCAATTTTGAAAAAATTTCGAGGAGACAACTCCTTAACCCGTATTTCCTAACATTATCAAAGATCGTCTGGAATACCGATTTTGGAACTTCAATTTGCAAAAATTGCTTGGGAAGAGTGCCTGTGCCTCTTCTTCTAACATCGTCAAAAATGGCCTCACCTTATCCTAATATCACCAAAAATCGTCTAAAAATAAGTTTTTTGAACTATAGTTTTGAAAAATCTCCCTCCTCTCGATTACTATACTTAAAAGTATGATGTTCCTGCTAAAAGTAAAACTAAGTACCCCATCCCCCCCCCTGTTTAGACAATTTAATGAACAATATGTGTACTTTTTGGTTTATTTTCTTGAGTATGGATGTGGGTAGGCGTGGGGCTGGGGTCTCAAATATTTTCCGTCTCAGAAGCATGGCTTAACTTGCACCCATGCTGGGGAGACCAACTGCCCCGGGGTAGTTTGCCTCCTTTTTAGTGATGCTACTGAGAACTTATAGTTTCATTTGGGTTATTTGAATTGTAATTTGAACCTACTGTATCTCTTTTTCAGAAAAATTCCGAACGTGTCTAGAGCCTCGTCTAAGACTGAACGAACAAAACTACATGATGCAGTGGCATTTTCATTATTCCGTCCGAATGCTGTTCATGCTATTCTGCAGAGTGAGTCAAATATAATTGACGTCCGCGACGAATATGGAAGAACTGCGCTACACATTGCCACTGAGCTCGGAATGGAAAATATTGTCAAAGCTCTTCTTGCTGAAGGTGCTAGCACCAATCTTCAAGACATAGAGGGTATGACACCCCTTCACTCTATAGTATCTGGGAAGCATAGGTGGGGTGTTGATGAAGACGAAGAAGATGAGGAGTTGAAATCTTTCCAATTGTCTGTGGGTGAAGGATATATATAAGAACAATAAAAGAGCTGATTGCCATAAGTGCAGATGTACTTCTCCGAGACGAATGTGACCGGACACCCCTCCATCTCGCTCTGCGTTGGAGGAATAAGGCAGCAGCAGAAGTTCTTGTAGATGCGAAAAGCGGAAAAAACCTTCAAGATGAAGATGGGCAGACTCCTTTACACCTTGCTGCAGAGGCGGGTTATGTTGAAATAGTGAAGAAGTTGCTGGCTGCAGGGGTCAGTACCCGTGTCCGGGATTTTTACGGCCGCACACCCCTCCAAGTGGCTCCAAAATGTGGAAACTACTCTGCAGCAAATATCCTCGTAGATGCAGATGGTGAAAACAATCTTTTTGACGAGTTAGGACTGAGTCCCTTGCACCATGCAGTAAAAGAAAAAAAAGTTCAAATAGCAAAGAAGCTGTTATTCTGTGGGGCACATCCACACATAAAGGTGGATCCGTACCCAGCTTTAAAAATGAAGGGAATTTTCCCACTGGAAATTGCTTTAAAAGAGGGACATGATGTTATTGCACAAATGATCCTTTTAGCATGTGCCTTGAGAGACATTGTGATTAATTGGGAGGATCTGGACTTAAAGCTGAGAGATACTGTGATGTACTCAGCAGAGTTTGGCCTACATGTCTTTGGTAGAGTTGAATTGACTCCTTATCAGAAACAAAGGTACCCAAATTTACTTGTAGAGTTTTGTCTTGAGGTCCAGAAGATGAAGCATACTAAGTTGACTGGAACTACCGTCTCTTACTACGACTTCGCAAGGAAGCATGAAAGAAATTTGGCTCTCTACCTCAAGAACAAAGACATCCAAACGACATTACGATCCACTAACATTAATGAGCTGTTTCCGAATTATGGTCCACTAATCACTTTCAAAGTGAAAAGGGCCAGAAAGAGGAACACGCTGACTGCACGTTGTCTGAAGTGCTTTTCTGTTTTGTCGAAGAAGATCCCAGCTCTGCTGAAAATGAACATTGACACCATATTACATTGTTTAAGTGAAAGAGATATGCAGAATTTTATCAAAGCTTTTAACCTCAAGTCTTGAAAACTTTATTTCTGATCAAATAATTTTGTTCCAAATGAAAGAAGGTTTGGAAAAATTGTAATCAAGGAGATAAATTTTAAGAGAGTTCTTTTTGTACCTGAATTTTCATGACATATGTGCAAGATTTTGTTACTCCCTGCTTATGTTTTGTTATTTTGTTTATTTTTTAAAAAAATTATCATGCCAATAATCTGTGCGTTTCTGAAACTCATATATGTATGCAAGCTTTCATCCACTTTATCATTGTACTGTACAAATTTCATCAGTCAAAGACATCGATTGTATTATTTAACCCTGATGTGTATTATAAGAAACAGAATAGAGTTTTCAAAAGCTATTTGATATTTTGTTTATTTTTTTTTTGCTAAACTTTTTTATGATACCTAGAGATGCAAAATTTCTAGAAATTTAAGGTTCTGGAGATTTTAGGCAGACTAAATAAAAAAGGCCTGTAACATTTTAAGTTGTTTGCAGACTAATTTATTTTTTTCATTTCAGTGAATTTTCCATTTTTAAATCGTCTTGCGTGCAACTAACAATATCTCCTACTCGAGAGATTTAGTTCAAAAAAGTCCTTTCACATGAAAAACCTTAATAAGACTATTTTGGCCTTGGCTTAACGTGAAACATATGAATGGGTCTGATGTATAAAAATAAAAGTTATAATGGTAAAAAATAGTCGAATATAATATATTAGACTTTTTTAATTTTTAGTATATGTATTACATAAGAAATGTATCTTATGCTTAGAAACTCGTGCAATGTTACAAATCTTGTAAATAGTTGTTGTTTTTCCTGCCTTTCACCATTTTTATTAATTGTTCTTGGTGTAACTAGTTTTGGTTTTATCTGGCGACATATTGCAAAAGTATCTGAAGCTATCACTTTTACCATTAGTATACCGACCCTGTAACATTTTGTAGTTTTTGCACTTACCCTACATTTAATAAGCGTGAAGACATTTCGCGCTGAGTTTTTTTGTATTGTGGTTTTTCTTTTTATCGCTAGAATTTTCTTGAATGGATTATTTAAGTTTGTGAATGGAATCGAATACACCGGATTTTGCTAGAATGTTGTAGAAATATATTTCCGTCTATAAATAGCTGTCCAACTGCCTCGGAGTTAGTTTTTCTCAGATTGGATTTCTGAGAGGCTCGTTTTATTCGCTTGGGTGAATGTTTGTTTTGCTTTTGTAATTTCTTAATTACTGCTCACGTTAGATACGTGGTGCTGAGTTACTGTTGAGAGTACAGTGTACTGTTTGCAACCTAATTGCTGGATGTTTAGCAATTGTTTCCTGCTCCTATTGTAAATAAGTGTACATACCTGTAAATAAATTTATAGTTATTTCCTCAAGATTGGAATGCTCATTTAAAGGAAGTTGAAGGTGCTACGGACTCGTTACAGTATCTTATACTTAGAAACTCGTGCAATTCATTGCTGTACAAAAATAGTTTCATTAGGTTCTTTCCTGCTGATTTGCTTTATTGCATAAAACTGTCACCAAGGACTAAATTCTTTGTTTAAAAGCAGAAGATTTGTTGTAAAATAAAACAAGTACAGTTGAACCTTAATAATTCGAACACGTTGAAAACGAATTTCTGCTTCTGCAAACTCTCACTCAAATTAGTTTCTAATCCCTATACCCACAAATTTCAACTCCAAAACTTTTGATAGTTCTACAAGGTGACCAGAAATGAGCCTATTAATTTTTTTATAGGAGAGTGTCATAATAATCTTTAAGCCAATATGCATACAAATATCATACTAGGATTGATAAAATGACTGGAAACGAAGAGTCCCGAGAGCGCCTACTGAAACCACCCTCCTCGCGACGTCCCTCAAAAGTTATTTCTCACTTAAATTCGTTAAATTTCGTTACGTAATGTTTGTGCAACTCATTTACAGATAATAAGATTATTTAACCTCCAACGTAGTAGGACACATCCACATGCAACTACGGGGCACATTAAAAGTTCATGTTAAAACTTAGTGACAAGAGCCAATTGAAATATAATATTTCATGTTCTCACCGTCAAATGGCAGCCGTTATCTTTTAAGTTAAACGCCACAGAATGGGCATAGAAAATGTTTCATGAACGTTCAAGGTCATGTTTAATAAAACTACAGAGCTGAGCAACTAATGTGGCTAGAAACATCTTAAACTCGCAGGAAGGAGCGCCCCGATGGGATGTCATTGACTTTCCAAAATTTGCTTGTTCGGCAAATTTTGTCTGATGCTTCCGCAAATTCGAGACATAGTTGAAATTTTCAAATGGCAGAACATCCCCTTTCATTGGATGTATATAGCTTGTGTACCCGTATTTTATCATTTGGCAAAACTTGGAGTTTCGTTCTTCAAATTCAGAAGTTCTATACCTTCAAAAAATTTAAGCTCGGAACGCCCGTCCCTGCTTTCCCCAAAGGCTTATTATGCTGTGTCTTGCAATTCTGTCGTGATTCAGCCTGTAAGGAAGCGCCATCTGTTGAAAGTCTAAAGTGGTAATAGAATTTTGAAGGAAAGGCATTATATTGTTACTATATTGGGGGAAAAACAATACCGTTGGAAGTAAAAACTAAAATAGTATTCTTACACATTTATTACCCATAAATGTTTTATTGGGTTATATATGTAAAGCATATCAGTCCCGTGCACAGGATATCGTAAAGGGATGCATTTTCATGTTGTTTTCCTCCTTATCAGCATTGTTAGAGAAAACCGCCATTGTGCTTATTTTTTTGCACCGCAGGGGTCAACACAAAGGACTTAATTTTCAATCATGTTACCATTCCAGTTGATATTATATGTGTAAAAGCATTAAATACTATACTAGGATTAGTAATATGTACATGTAGTGTAATGTTGAATAAATAAAATAATTTACTAGGATTGAAAATATATACATGAAATGTTTTCCATGTTTCACTTCTCTCAGAAGAAAAGTTTTGCCCATAATTGGGACTGCTACACAATAGAGTCAAATTTAAACACTGCTTGCGGCCCTAGGTTATGCGGATTTTAGAATATGGTAGATTTCAAGGCCATAAAGTAACAATCATAATTTTGATTTATCAAAACAGAATAGTGATGCAAACAAAATGAATAGAAAAGAGAATAGCAATTTTCAATTTTATTTTTCTACTATAATACTGAGTATTAGAAAAGTATGCAATGAGAACGAAATGAAAAGCAAGAAACTATTTCTGAAAATTTAATTTGCGAAACTAGTTTCAGATTTTCTTTTCTTTTTTATTTTATAAATAATCATTCAGTTTTGTTCTCCCCAGCAACACAACTTAGTTTCTTCAAAAATGTTTTTAAAAATAAAGCCCTATGCACAAAGTTTAAAATTAAGAGCAAGAATCTGAGAGAGTGTCACGCCACGCCTGTGATTCATGTCGTCTTAGATTTTTTCCAAAAAATTACCAAATGTTTATTATCTTATTGAAAGACCAAATCCAGAACGTTTTGTTCCAAAATTGAGTTGTTTAATTTTTATGGATCCCTAAAGGTGAAAGTGCGGCATCAAAAATTTAGCGGATTTTCTAGACATGGAAGTTGCTGTGAGCCAAAACTCTTACCAGGGACTGTTGAACTCTAATTTTCTTTTTGTATATGGAATACAGAAGGTTCAAACTCTACAAAATGAATGTTAAATTTGAGGTTTGTTGTTGCCGGGGTCATTGAAGGCCCTATAAACAAGGCATTTTTGACGTTTCTCAGCATTTTTGAGGTCCAAAAACAGCTTGTACATTTCAGTTGCCACGGCAAAAGTAGTGTCGTTTGAAAGACCAGTGTAAGCACTTTAAAACAATGTATAAACAACCGAGGAAAGTTCAACGTGCTTTTAGTTGCCTAAGGCCGAAATGTGAAAAATGTCATATTTTACCGATATTCAAACGGTCATAACTTCCTCTGCCAACAACATATTGAAATATTTTTTTTGCCAATGTCATACTCTATTCTTTGTTTTAACAGAACAGTTAAGTCCTTTGAGACGAAATGCTGAAACTTTTTTCAACAAAAAATGCTTTTAAAAATGAAATAAAACCAACCAAACTCTAGCAAATCACAAAATACTGTTTAAAAGCAATGAAATACGAAACGAAAAATATTCATCATGAGTACCGTCAGGGGGTTGCAGGGGAGGGGGTTACTTCCACTCAAAGTCATAAAAAAACACAATTTGATGAAAGTAATTTTAGTTTAATTCTTCTCAGAATTAACTTTCAAATAAACAAAAAATAATTTTCGCGAAACAACACCTGTGGTGGCCCTACGGAGTGGATATTTAGAAGATAAAAGGTACATTGTTGAACATGGCAGTACCAAGGAGGCTAAAAGGAAGGAGCCTCATTTCCTTTGGCAACGCGGGTGAAAATGTGTCCCGATTTTTCCACTGCCGAGAGATGGCGCTGAAGCCGATTGACTTATGATTTCTCGACTCTGTCGCTTGTGCTGACGGAGAAGGGGAAGGAGAATTTCGCCGAGGACCCCGAGCTTTCGGCGGGGTCAGCGGAGAGACCGACGGAAGGTAGCCGGCGCTTTTCGGGTAGCGGATGCGTGGTAATTGAGAGGTCAGATATGGGGCACAATTATCCCCACGAAAGAGAAATGTTAAACATTATGATTTTAAAGTTATTTACTTTCTCATATTTCATTTCCCTTTTGTGCTTTTTGTTTTTGCCTCTCTTTTTATTAATGTATTTTATTTTTTTATTTTTTTTTAATATTACTTATTTATTTCTTTAAATAATATTTATTTATTTTTTGAAACATTATTTGTTTGTTTTTTAAATTATAACTATTATTTTTTACAAAATTACTAATTTTTGAAAGTATTAATTTTGCGCAGAATAGAATCGCTTTTTTTCTCTTCCAGACATTCCAAGCACACACACAAAAAAAAAAAAAATAATAATAATAATAATAACAAAGAAATAATTTAAATTAAAAAAAATAAATTAAGGAATAATTTAAAAAAAAAAACAGTAAATAATTTAAATTAAAAAAAAAAAATTAATAAATAATTCAAAAAAAAAAAAGAATTATTTTTTGCCCTCCCCCTCCAAAAAAATTTTTTTTTAATGGCGCGACTTGCGCCATAATAGCCCCCCCCCCCCCATGGGCACCTATGCAATGGAGAAATTTATAAATCATTAAGCTCTTCACCTAAGTGACGGCAGATCAAATTAGGTTTTAAAAGAATTGCTTCAAAAGCAAAAATAGCGCTTCGAATGCAAAATATATTATAAACGTAGGATGAAGTAAAGTGTTCTATGCTTCTCTAAAACGCTTTCATAGCAAAAACAGCTTTAAATTTCCTAATATTTAGGAAATTCCCCTTTTTTAAATGCCCTTTAAAACGCTAGACTACGGGATGTAAACAAATTAAGGTTGCAGCAGCGCTCCCTGGCGGAAGTGAAATTTTGTTGCCAAACCGGTATCATGGAGATCCATCTCCTAGTACCCTCTAAAAGAACGTAACTTTGTTCAACCAACTCTAAGCTCTGAAGGCGAGTTAGTTATCTTACACGATATCAAGGGTTATGGGCCCACATATTGTAACGGCAAAGGATATCTATACAAATAAGAAGTGCTTTTGCAGCGACTAGAAAACGGTAGTTATAATCTAGTTTGTGAGATAGACTTGTTTGCCGTTCGAGTTAGGATACATGATTCCAATTCGATGGAAAATTCAGACGGCGCTGCTCTCAAGCAGTCTCATTTTAAGAGCAAAGAGAGTGTCACACCTGTGATTCATGACGTCTCAGATTTTTTCCAAAAAATTACCAAATGTTTATTATCTTATTGAAAGACCAAATCCAGAACGTTTTGTTCCAAAATTGAGTTGTTTAATTTTTATGGATCCCTAAAGGTGAAAGTGCGGCATCAAAAATTTAGCGGATTTTCAAGACATGGAAGTTGCTGTGAGCCAAAACTCTTACCAGGGACTGTTGAACTCTAATTTTCTTTTTGTATATGGAATACAGAAGGTTCAAACTCTACAAAATGAATGTTAAATTTGAGGTAAGTTGTTGCCGTAAGGTCAGTGAAGGCCCTTTAAACAAGGCATTTTTAACGTTTCTCAGCATTTTTGAGGTCTAAAAACAGCATGTACATTTCAGTTGACACGGCAAAAGTAGTGTCGTTTGAAAGGCCAGTGTAAGCACTTTAAAATAATGTATAAACAACCGAGGAAAGTTCAACGTGCTCTCAGTTGCGTAAGGCCGAAATGTGAAAAATGTCATATTTTACCGATATTCAAACGGTCATAACTTCCTCTGCCAACAACATATTGAAATATTTTTTTTGCCAATGTCATACTCTATTCTTTGTTTTAACAGAACAGTTAAGTCCTTTGAGACGAAATGCTGAAACTTTTTTCAACAAAAAATGCTTTTAAAAATGAAATAAAACAAACCAAACTCTAGCAAATCACAAAATGCTGTTTAAAAGCAATGAAATACGAAACGAAAAATATTCATCATGAGTACCGTCAGGGGGTTGCAGGGGAGGGGGTTACTTCCACTCAAAGTCATAAAAAAACACAATTTGATGAAAGTAATTTTAGTTTAATTCTTCTCAGAATTAACTTTCAAATAAACAAAAAATAATTTTCGCGAAACAACACCTGTGGTGGCCCTACGGAGTGGATATTTAGAAGATAAAAGGTACATTGTTGAACATGGCAGTACCAAGGAGGCTAAAAGGAAGGAGCCTCATTTCCTTTGGCAACGCGGGTGAAAATGTGTCCCGATTTTTCCACTGCCGAGAGATGGCGCTGAAGCCGATTGACTTATGATTTCTCGACTCTGTCGCTTGTGCTGACGGAGAAGGGGAAGGAGAATTTCGCCGAGGACCCCGAGCTTTCGGCGGGGTCAGCGGAGAGACCGACGGAAGGTAGCCGGCGCTTTTCGGGTAGCGGATGCGTGGTAATTGAGAGGTCAGATATGGGGCACAATTATCCCCACGAAAGAGAAATGTTAAACATTATGATTTTAAAGTTATTTACTTTCTCATATTTCATTTCCCTTTTGTGCTTTTTGTTTTTGCCTCTCTTTTTATTAATGTATTTTATTTTTTTATTTTTTTTAATATTACTTATTTATTTCTTTAAATAATATTTATTTATTTTTTGAAACATTATTTGTTTGTTTTTTAAATTATAACTATTATTTTTTACAAAATTACTAATTTTTTAAAAGTATTAATTTTGCGCAGAATAGAATCGCTTTTTTTTCTCTTCCAGACATTCCAAGCACACACACAAAAAAATAATAATAATAATAATAATAACAAAGAAATAATTTAAATTAAAAAAAATAAATTAGGGAATAATTTTTAAAAAAAAAACAGTAAATAATTTAAATTAAAAAAAAATTAATAAATAATTCAAAAAAAAAAAAAAAGAATTATTTTTTGCCCTCCCCCTCCAAAAAAATTTTTTTTTAATGGTTCAACTTGCGCCATAATAGCCCCCCCCCCCCCATGGGCGCATATGCAATGGAGAAATTTATAAATCATTAAGCTCTTCACCTAAGTGACAGCAGATCAAATTAGGTTTTAAAAGAATTGCTTCAAAAGCAAAAATAGCGCTTCGAATGCAAAATATATTATAAACGTAGGATGAAGTAAAGTGTTCTATGCTTCTCTAAAACACTTTCATAGCAAAAACAGCTTTAAATTTCCTAATATTTAGGAAATTCCCCTTTTTTAAATGCCCTTTAAAACGCTAGACTACGGGATGTAAACAAATTAAGGTTGCAGCAGCGCTCCCTGGCGGAAGTGAAATTTTGTTGCCAAACCGGTATCATGGAGATCCATCTCCTAGTACCCTCTAAAAGAACGTAACTTTGTTCAACCAACTCTAAGCTCTGAAGGCGAGTTAGTTATCTTACACGATATCAAGGGTTATGGGCCCACCAATATGTAACGGCAAAGGATATCTATACAAATAAGAAGTGCTTTTGCAGCGACTAGAAAACGGTAGTTATAATCTAGTTTGTGAGATAGACTTGTTTGCCGTTCGAGTTAGGATACATGATTCCAATTCGATGGAAAATTCAGACGGCGCTGCTCTCAAGCAGTCTCATTTTAAGAGCAAAGAGAGTGTCACACCTGTGATTCATGACGTCTCAGATTTTTTCCAAAAAATTACCAAATGTTTATTATCTTATTGAAAGACCAAATCCAGAACGTTTTGTTCCAAAATTGAGTTGTTTAATTTTTATGGATCCCTAAAGGTGAAAGTGCGGCATCAAAAATTTAGCGGATTTTCAAGACATGGAAGTTGCTGTGAGCCAAAACTCTTACCAGGGACTGTTGAACTCTAATTTTCTTTTTGTATATGGAATACAGAAGGTTCAAACTCTACAAAATGAATGTTAAATTTGAGGTAAGTTGTTGCCGTAAGGTCAGTGAAGGCCCTTTAAACAAGGCATTTTTAACGTTTCTCAGCATTTTTGAGGTCTAAAAACAGCATGTACATTTCAGTTGACACGGCAAAAGTAGTGTCGTTTGAAAGGCCAGTGTAAGCACTTTAAAATAATGTATAAACAACCGAGGAAAGTTCAACGTGCTCTCAGTTGCGTAAGGCCGAAATGTGAAAAATGTCATATTTTACCGATATTCAAACGGTCATAACTTCCTCTGCCAACAACATATTGAAATATTTTTTTTGCCAATGTCATACTCTATTCTTTGTTTTAACAGAACAGTTAAGTCCTTTGAGACGAAATGCTGAAACTTTTTTCAACAAAAAATGCTTTTAAAAATGAAATAAAACAAACCAAACTCTAGCAAATCACAAAATGCTGTTTAAAAGCAATGAAATACGAAACGAAAAATATTCATCATGAGTACCGTCAGGGGGTTGCAGGGGAGGGGGTTACTTACACTCAAAGTCATAAAAAGCACAATTTGATGAAAGTAATTTTAGTTTAATATTTCTCAGAATTAACTTTCAAACGAACAAAATATAATTTTCGCGAAACAACACCTGTGGTGGTCCTACGGATAGGATATTAGAAGATAAAAGGTACATTTTTAAACATGGCAGTACCCTCAGAAGGCACGTAACTTTGTTCAACCAACTCTAAGCTCTGAAGCCGAGTTAGTTATCTCACACCATATCAAGGGTTATTGGCCCACATATTATAACGGCAAAGGATGTCTATACAAATAAGAAGTGCTTTTGCAGCGACTAGAAAACGGTAGTTATAAACTAGTTTGTGAGATAGACTTGTTTGCCGTTCGAGTTAGGATACATGATTCCAATTCGATGGAAAATCCAGACGGCGCTGCTCTCAAGCAGTCTCATTTTAAGAGCAAAGAGAGTGTCACGTCTGTGATTCATGACGTCTCAGAACGTTCTGTTCCAAAATTGAGTTGTTTAATTTTTATGGATCCCTAAAGGTGAAAGTGCGGCATCAAGAATTTAGCGGATTTTCAGGACATGGAAGTTGCTGTGAGCCAAAACTCTTACCAGGGACTGTTGAACTCTAATTTTCTTTTTGTATATGGAATACAGAAGGTTCAAACTCTACAAAATGAATGTTAAATTTGGTAAGTTGTTGCCGTAAGGTCAGTGAAGGCCCTTTAAACAAGGCATTTTTAACGCTTCGCAGCATTTTTGAGGTCCAAAAACAGTTTGTACATTTCAGTTGACACGGCAAAAGTAGTGTCGTTTGAAAGGCCAGTGTAAGCACTTTAAAATAATGTATAAACAACCGAGGAAAGTTCAACGTGATTTTAGTTGCGTAAGGCCGAAATGTGAAAAATGTCATATTTTACAGATATTCAAACGGTCATAACTTCCTCGGCCAACAACATATTGAAATATTTTTCTTGCCAATGTCATACTCTATTTTTTGTCCTAACAGAACAGTTGAGTCCTTTGAGGCGAAATGTTAAATTTTTTTTTACAAAAAATGTATTTTTGTCTGTGCATTTCAAATTTTTTATGTTCACTTTGCTTCCCGAATGGCACCTTTTCCGCATTACCCATCATCGAAACAAAAAAAAAAAAGTATTTTTCGGCCCCCCTTAGTTTGTATTCGAACTAAAATATTTGAGTACACACATCCGCTCTTCTGAATCATTAAAAGGCCAAGGACATCATACATTTTACAGGGGTAATGTAGTGTACCCAGAAAATTCGTTTGTTTTAGTCAATTGATTAGATCTCTGTTACATTTGCTCATGCTAATGCCCTTAAAGCAATACTTTCTCATTTTAATAAATTTTTGTAACAGAAATCACAACAGAATGAACGAATGAAAAAAAAAAATATTGATCAATGGCTGTATGGACCGGCTCTGCCCGGTCTACATTGCGAATAAAAGTTTTGACGAGTCTCTATAAAAGTTCCAGTCTCTATAAAAGTTCCGATTTGATTAAAGTAGATATTTTGTCGCCGCGCAGTTCCAAAATTAAATCAATCGCCAAAAAGTTTTGAATTCCTCGCTGCAGGAAAAGCCGTAAAGAAAAAGTAAGAATTTTACTTTTTCATACTCGAGAAAAAAAAAGGCAACACCATTTTCTTATCAATTATTTCATTATTTCCTTCACGCTAATTAATTTGTGTCACGTTCGTCGCAGACGACTTTTAAAATCAAATTTAAAATTTATTTTTACACTTAATTTCGAAAACGTCTGTCTGATGCGTACAAAGGATAGGACTCGCGCTCTTTTAACGCTGCTAAACAATTCTAAAGGAATGTCTTTCATAGAATAACGTTCTCATGATTCGACGCAGAATAAGTTTTTATATGTAATGCAGAAAAATTGCGAAAATCGCCATTTTTAGACGAACGCTAAGCTCCTAGCTCCGAGGTACAGTACAATGATAAAAGTTGCAAAGATTAAAAAGCAGTTTTGAAAAAAATTAATAGAAAATGTTTTTAAAAGCAGATGCCTGTCACTTAGTGGTGTCAATTGCCCCCTCTACCCTGCTTTGAGAAATCAATGTATTAACATATTAGTAGGCTTTTTTTTCTTCCCCCGATGAAATTGCAATGTGTTTGAGTTCTTTGTCTTAAATAAAAATTTTATAAATCAACTATGAGACGAGAACTATGTATTCAAATTATATGCACAAACTACATAATGTAAAATAGCTTTTAGACAAAAATAAATGATGAATTTAGCTTTTTGTGCATTATGAGACTTATTTTAGCTATTATTCTGTATTTAGCAGTAAATTTCATTTTTCTATAATTATGACTAGAAACACTTAGAAGTTGAAATTTTTGAGTTGGGAAGACATATAATTCCGTGCTAAAATCCATATTTTACTATAAAAATTTACATTTGCCTCTGCATTACCTAAGCTAAAAGAACCGTGTATTCTCCCCTTTATTTCTCTCCCTTCTTTCGCTCTTTTTCTTACAATGATCCAGTTTTATGAAAATAGTATTTTCAAGTTAAAAATTTTTAAAATGTAGTAAGCAGTTGCATAGAATTATAAACAGCCCCACAGACCTTGCATTCAACATCATTGGCTGTTTATGTAAAGACCATTTTGAATAAAAAAAATCTCTTTTAGACGATAACTGTTCTAGCTGCTTTAGTGGGTAACGTAAACGTTCATAATTTTTCTGAGGATTTTCGTATCTATTTCGGAAACAATCAAGTGCCAAACATTGAAATTTTTGACACTGCCTAAAATTCCAAAAAAGAGGGATGGAATGGTGAGATAAGATAAAACACAGAAAAAAGAACAGAGTTGTGAAACAACAGTCCTGAAGCCAAATGGGAAGACAAAATACGCTAGCATTATACAAAACTATCAATTTTAATAACTAAACCAAAGAACTAGATCTGGAGTAAACTGTGCGCTATAGTGCCATCTGTTATTGCTTGATTGCACTAAATATCTTTGACGAACCCACACATTACGCAACGTCAACGTCTGCTGGAATGATTTAAAAAAAAAGAAACCAAGAGCCAGAAAAATATCAAAAAGCAATATTGGCCTTAAAAGCGCAAAATGTAACAGACAAATGCTGGAGACAACTATATACAGGGTGTCCACTCCAATCGTGGACCAATAGCTAATTTCTAAACCGTTAGGGATAAGCATATAGTTTATTTAGGAAAAAATCTCCAAATTACGAAAGGAATTTTGGGTCTATTCAATGTTTTTCAAAAAATCAAATTTTGAAAGAGTTACGAAATTTAAATTTTTATACAGCCCCCCAGTCCTATCAATCATATTTAGTAAAACATTCCTGACACTGTAACGTTTAAAACTAAAAAAAAATCACTCTTCTACCACAAAAATTGACCGAGTTATGACGTTTTGAAAAATCAAGATTTTGCATTGTTTCATGACGTCATAGAGAGATCGCTCCCTCGATAGCGTCATGAAACAATGCAAAATCTTGATTTTTCAAAACGTCATAACTCGGTCAATTTTTGTGGTAGAAGAGTGATTTTTTTTTAGTTTTAAACGTTACAGTGTCAGGAATGTTTTACTAAATATGATTGATAGGACTGGGGGGGTGTATAAAAATTTAAATTTCGTAACTCTTTCAAAATTTAATTTTTTGAAAAACATTGAATAGACCCAAAATTCCTTTCGTAATTTGGAGATTTTTTCCTAAATAAACTATATGCTTATCTCTAATGGTTTAGAAATTAGCTATTGGTCCACGATTAGAGTGGACACCCTGTATGTAGTCAGAGAGAGGGGAAAAAAAAGTTGTAATTGTCATGAATTTTTGTATTTTCCAAAGAAAACAACTTAAAATAAAAAAGAGTAGTTGAAGAGGTTTTGCAGTTGCGTAAGCAAGAAATTTTATTGCATCTTTCAGAAAAAAATGAATTTTCTCTTCGCTTAGAAAATTTAATTATTAGAAACAAATGAATACAGAAACCGCGTTTACATCAAGGTAACTCTTTTCTCTATAGAACCGTTTTGGGGTTATGTATTTCATCGTGTTTCCTACTTGTTGGGCGAGACAATTGCGTGTGTTTTTAGTTCGTTAGATGTATCCGCCCTAGGTACTATTTTATATTTATACAGTTTGCGTCTAACCAGAAACTGACAATGAGTACAAAACCGTGTTTTCATCAAAATCACTATAGTATAGACCCGTTTTGGGACTAAGTTTTTTATTGTGTTCCATGTTCCCCATCACCTGTAGGGCGCGAGAATTGCGTGAGTTGTTGATTCGGCATAAGCATCGGCGGATGGTACTATTTTATATTTGTACAGTTTGCGCTTAACCAGAAACTGGCAAGCGCTACTCCCGATGTAACTATTATAACTTAGAGATGATACATTTTTACTAAAATTCAAAAATTAAAACCATTAGTTTTTCTTTTTAATAATGTGTAAAACACAATTTAAATTAAAATATATTCAACGAAGTGAAGCAGCATGAAAAGCAATAATATTGCGAGCATGTTTTTTCTAGATTGCGGGGAACTTTTTTTTTCTTGGAGAAATGTCGCATAAATGTTTATCCTTACTTGACAAATAATAATGCGCCATTGATTTTTTTTTTTGTCAGATTACCTTCATGACGATTCTTAGTCTAGCTCTTTGTTTGTGACAGTTATTCGGCGAGAATAATTTTCACGACATGGTTATATTGTCATCTGAGTTTTATTTTCATTCTTTTTCTTTTTTCCTCAAGGCTAAATTGAAGCAGATTTTACATTTAGAAAAAAAGGTGTTTTGTGTGTTTGTGTGTGAAAAATCATGCCCCCCCCCCGGAAAAGAAAACACCTACTGTCCGTCCTTGAAAACAGCGCCTAGCACTCGGGAACCATTCCATTTAAAAAATTGGTGATGGGTTGTGAGTGGGAATTTCCCCCCATGTTTTCAGTTTAAAACTTGCATTTGCTATCATTTTAACACATTCAACTAAACTACGTATTTGAAATTAGCATCGTCCTACGTTGCTTGATACGGTTCAAAATTTTTCTTATTAATCTTCCCCTTATTGTTATCTTACTTATCACCCCTATTTTGGTAAGATGCTTGGCTTTGGAAAGATAATTGCCATTTTTTTACGGGTTGTACTTGTATAACCGAATCTAGAAAATCACCATTTTTATTTCATTTCATTTGAATTAAAAAAAAAAAAAAAAAAACCAAATAAATGAATGAAAAAATTATTGGACAATTTTTTATGGAAAAGTAATATTCACTTGATATTTTACAAATTGAAAGAAAAAAAAAAAAGACACGAAAAAGAATTAGAGAATTTATAATAAATAAATTCAAAAAAAAAAAAAAAATTTTAACAAAGAGAAAACTACAAAATAATTAAACTGCAAAGCACATCTTGAAAAATATTAAAGTCATTTTTGTTTCTGCTATTGCCAGCAGGGGTTGGGGGGGGGGGGGAGGGTTCAAGAAAGCGGGTACTTTCAACCCTAGATTTTCAAAATAAAATTTAATCAATGAAGAAGGGAACGCCTACAAACACTTTAAAAACCGCAATAAATGTCACGAAAATTATTAATCTCAAATTTTTAGTGGGCTCATGTTCATACCCTTTAGCTTTTAAAAATAGGACGAAATTAAATAGCAAGGGACAGCTGGCAAAGAATACAACGAAAAATGTCTATTTCATTTTTATGTCAATGAGCACCGGAGGGGGCTACAAGGGGGTGCACTCTCACACCGTGGCTTTTGAAAATCTCAAAAAGTAATATTATTTCTCCTCTTTTTTTTTACATTTACTCAACTTTTTTTTTTTTTTTGTCGTGTGCCAGCCAGGCTGGCAATTTGGGGTGCGCTGCTTCACTTTTCCAACTGTACCGTAATTTGGTGTGAAGTCCGACTTCCACAGTACACGCATGCCATAGGGACCCGTTTATAGGGTAGGCAACCTTTCACACCACAAACACATTCATACAAAGAAGGGACAAGGACAGGAGAGAGAAAGCACATCCATGCCCAAGCCGGGACTCGAACCCGGGGCCACACCATCCATGGCAGACTGCTCTGACCACTAGACAAGGTGGCCGGCTTTTACTCAACTTGTTTTAAATATAATAATTTTTCACAGGAAAACTCAAATTCAATTTGAGATCCCGCATAGGGGGGGGGGGCATTGAAAAACTGAAAAAATGTGATTAATTAAACTGAGACAAAGAAAAAAAAACTACTAAATAAATTACAAACATTGTTCTGACGTGGGAAGCGCAAAGGAAACCATATGCAGAAATGAGTTTTTGAAATATTTCATAAACACATTCTGGGATGAATAAAAATTTGTTGGAATTTAACGTATTATTTTCATACTTCAGGTTTATTTCTATATTTTCAGTAAAAACCAAGCAAACAAACTTATAGGATGTAGATGTTCAATAAAGTTTAAGTAGAATTGATATAAAAAAAGTAGTTTCTGCCATTTACTTTCTCACTGCAGTATTACTCTCATGTTAAAGTCCCCAAAGCGCTAGTAAGAGTGCAAAAGGGTGTTTTCTCACTCCTCTTGGCTTTTAAAAACGAAATAAAACCAACCAAACTCTAGCAAATCACAAAATTCTGTTTAAAAGTAATGAAATACGGAACGAAAAATATTCATCATGAGTACCGTCAGGGGGTTGCAGGGGAGGGAGTAACTTCCACTCAAGGGTCAAAAAAAAAAAAAAAAAAAACAATTTGATGAATGATGAAGCAATTTTAGTTTTAAGCTAAAATTACTTTCATCAAATTTCCAAATAAACAAAAAAATAATATTAGCAATGACCATGGCAAGTTCAACCAACTCTAAGCTCTAAAGGCGAGTTAGTTATCTAACACGATATCATTATCATAGGTTATGGACTTTAAAAATATTAAAGGCAAGGGATATGTATACAAATAACAAGTGCTTTTGCAGCGACTAGAAAACGGTAGTTGACAATGGGATCAATTCTGGAGCGCCAGTAGCCTGTAATCTCCGGTTGGATGAAGGGTAAAATCACGGAGTAGAAAGAAGGAGAGAAATGTTCTACGGATGCTCTAGTTTGAAAGTGGCAACAAATTCTCACACGCCGCCAGAGGACGCTAGCTGAAACGCTCCCTACTTAATACGGGATTCAATGTAAATGATACTGAATCTGTCCTCTCTTTAAATGCTGCTATGGGAAAGAAAAAAAAAAATTTTCAACTGGATTTTGATGTAAATCTTCGACTGACATTATGAATTAAGTATGATTTTCATTCCACGAAAATAGGAGACGTATTTTTTGAGAAATAGGTTAAATCGAATGCACTTACCAACTTGCCAAATCTGACAGAATCTGTCATTTTTTAAAGACTGCTGTTGGTAAGAGGTTTTTTTTTTTTTTCAACTGGATTTTGGTGTAAATCTTCGATTGACATTATGAACTAAATATGACTTTGATCCCACTGAAGTTTTGCCACTTAATTTTTTTATTAATTAAAAATATTTAGTAGACAAAATAATTATTATAGACTATATTTTCATAATACCTTCTTTTTTACATGTTCATATTTTTATTTAATTGCCATTTGTAATCAGTAATTGAAAAATTTATTTATTCATTATTATTATTTTTCTTCGTTTTTACCTAATAATAGGAAATTTTATATTTACATAATTTTTACAATTAAAAATATATTCATTGGCTTAATTTTCGAATTTTTTTTATCTTTTTTGCTTAAACCTAGACTAATATAATGTATCTCTAACCAGGGGTGCCCACAGGGGGGGGGGGATTATGGTGCATGTTGCGCCATAAAAATTTGGGGGGGGGGATTTTTTAAAGCTAATTAATTAATTCATTTATATAAATTATTGATTAATTTATTTTTTAATTAAAATTATGGGCTGATTTGTTTTGAATAAAAATTATTCATTAATTAATATTATTAATCCACATTAGTTCTTTCATTTCTTTATTATTTTATTTATTTATTTATTTATTTTGTGTGCGTGTGAGTGTGCTTGGAATGTCTGGAAAAGAAAAAAAGCGATTTTGTTCTACGTATAATTAGTATTTTTAGAAAAATAATAATAAATAAAAAAATAATATTTACAATTTAAAAAAATAAACAAATATTTAAAAAAAAATAATATTTTAAAAAATAAGTAAAATAAAAAAGAGGGGTAAAAAAAATAAAAAGCACAAGAGGGTTGGGAAACATTTTGGGGAGGGGGGGGGATTTGCGCCATTGAGCTTGGGGGGGATGGGCACTCCTGTCTCTAACCCCGTTTAAAATAGACAAAAATCATATTTTAAGACTTAAAAATTCTTTCCAGAAATTTTTGTCTCTGAATTTTTCCTCTGTGTCCTTGCTTCAAATTTTTTTATCATTTTTTTTTTCCATTTAAGATCTGAAATTGACATTATGAATTAAATGTGTTTATTCCCACGGAAGTGAGTGCCGTATTTTTTAAGTGATTTTTTAAGTAGAGATAGTCGTAAAAGCTTAAATTATGATACAAAATATATTTGACGCTCGTTATAGTGACCACTCGTTATAAAGACTGTCCCAATATTACGACCGGTGGGAACCCCCCCCCCCCAACTTTATCCCAATATACTCTATGTTCTACCTCTTATAGCGACGACTCGTTATAAAGATCTTTTTTGTGGGACGGACCATGCCATTAAAGCAATGTTGAAGTGTTGAAGATCTTCGCTTAAACAAATACCCCGCTTAATCGAATAACATTTCTTGGAACCGACAGTATTCGTTTAAGCGGGGCCGACAGTGTTGCGTTTTTAATTTTTTAATTATAGAAAATAGACGGGGGAGTAATCTCAACCCCCCCCCCTGCATTATTGACAAAGATCGTCTGATAATGTATTTTGAAGACTACAAATTCGGAAAATTCCCGAGGGAGAAACTGTTGTCTTTAAAATACGTTTGAACTACTTTAGGGGCAGCCGATTTTTTACACTCCCTGACTTTTTCGATTTAGTGACGGTCCTGGTCACTGCCATTTATAAGAAAAACTGCATGTAAAATAGAAATGACGAAATTTATACTACAGTCGACGCTCGATATAACGACCATTTCCGTCCCACAAAAAAGATCTTTATAACGAGTCGTCGCTATAAGAGGTAGAACATAGAGTATATTGGGATAAAGTTGGGGGGGGGGGTTCCCACCGGTCGTAATATTGGGACAGTCTTTATAACGAGTGGTCACTATAACGAGCGTCAAATATATTTTGTATCATAATTTAAGCTTTTACGACTATCGCCACTTAAAAAATCACTTAAAAAATACGGCACTCACTTCCGTGGGAATAAACACATTTAATTCATAATGTCAATTTCAGATCTTAAATGAAAAAAAATGATAAAAAAATTTGAAGCAAGGACAGAGAGGAAAAATTCAGAGACAAAAATTTCTGGAAAGAATTTTTAAGTCTTAAAATATGATTTTTGTCTATTTTAAACGGGGTTAGAGACAGGGGTGCCCATCCCCCCCCCCAAGCTCAATGGCGCAAATCCCCCCTCCCTAAAATGTTTCTCAACCCTCTTGTGCTTTTTATTTTTTTACCCCTCTTTTTATTTTATTTATTTTTTAAAATATTATTTATTTTTTTAAAATATTTGTTTATTTTTTTAAATTGTAAATATTACTTTTTTATTTATTATTATTTTTCTAAAAATACTAATTATACGTAGAACAGAATCGCTTTTTTTCTTTTCCAGACATTCCAAGCACACTCACACGCACACAAAATAAATAAATAAATAAATAAAATAATAAAGAAATAAAAGAACTAATGTGGATTAAAAATATTAATTAATGAATAATTTTTATTCAAAACAAATCAGCCCATAATTTTAATTAAAAAATAAATTAATCAATAATTTAAATAAATGAATTAATTAATTAATTAGCTTTAAAAAATCCCCCCCAAAAATTTTTATGGCACAACATGCGCCATAACCCCCCCCCCTGTGGGCACCCCTGGTTAGAGATACATTACATTAGTCTAGGTTTAAGCACAAAAGATAATAAAAATTCGAAAATTAAGCCAATGAATATATTTTTAATTGTAAAAATTATGTAAATATAAAATTTCCTATTATTAAGTAAAAACGAAGAAAAATAATAATAATGAATAAATAAATTGTTCAATTACTGAATTACAAATGGTAATTAAATAAAAATATGAACATGTAAAAAAGAAGGTATTATGAAAATATAGTCTATAATAATTATTTTGTCTACTAAATATTTTTAATTAATAAAAAAATTAAGTGGAAAAACTTCAGTGGGATCAAAGTCATATTTAGTTCATAATGTCAATCGAAGATTTACACCAAAATCCAGCTGAAAAAAAAAACCTCTTACCAACAGCAGTCTTTAAAAAATGACAGATTCTGTCAGATTTGGCAAGTTGGTAAGTGCATTCGATTTAACCTATTTCTCAAAAAATACGGCTCCTATTTTCGTGGGATGAAAATCATACTTAATTCATAATGTCAGTCGAAGATTTACATCAAAATCCAGTTGAAAATTTTTTTTTTCTTTCCCATAGCAGCATTTAAAGAGAGGACAGATTCAGTATCATTTACATTGAATCCCGTAGGAAGTAGGGAGCGTTTCAGCTAGCGTCCTCTGGCGGCGTGTGAGAATTCGTTGCCACTTTTAGATAGCAGAGATTTAGCTCCTCCCCTTTAACCTCCTTGGGTAAAATGTTGGTGATGGGAGGAAAGTGGAAAGCTGGTTGGGCAAGCCCAGGAAAGCAGCGGTGGACCAGGATTGGTCGGCTGGTAAGCCGGCGGTGTTATGCCGTGCTGTGGCGCCGCCTAGCGCCAAGAGAGGGAAGTTGCCATTCCTCTATACAGGAGCGAAAAAATGGGTAATATGGGTATTATTCCTCATTCTGAGCATTGGGTAGCAATAACGGTAGTTATAAACTAGTTTGTGAGCCGGCCTATTTATACAGGGTGGTCCTAAACTCATGGTACAAACTTTTAGGGTAGGTCAAGGGCATTGTAACAATGACTTTTTGTATAGGAATGTATAGTCGCAAGTGACGCGGTGAGTCGTAAACAAGAGAAATAAAAGGAAAGAAAAATGGAGGGATCAGTTGGTATCATTGCCAGTAGAGGGCAGTAGATGTCCAGCCGCTGTTGAATATGATGCATCGCAATGAGGAAAAGCGCCATTCTCAATTGTGCTGCCGTAGAAGATGGGTGACTTCACGAATTCAGAAAAAGCAGACATGCATTACATGTACGGTCGTGCAAATGGTAACGGCAGAGCTGCGTTACGAATGTATCGCGAGGAGTATCCTGATCGCCGAATGCCGGATCACAGAATTTTTCAACGGTTGCATCGTCAACTTTGTGAAACAGGTGGCTTCGGCGTCAACAGACATGACACTGGTCGATTAAGAGCTGTACGCACTCCAAGGCTGGAAGAAACCATCTTGAACATTGTGGCTGATAGACCAGAGTCAAGCACAAGAACTGTTGCACATGACGTAGGTGTGAGTCATCAGACTGTAGGCAGAGTGTTAAGCGAAAATCGCTTACACCCCTTCCATTTTCAGAAAGTACAAGCATTGAATCCCGCAGATTATCCTCTCCGCGTGAACTTCTGCCAGTGGATGATGCAGAAATGCGCATTGCAGCCGGATTTCGTAGATCATGTGCTATTTACAGATGAAGCCACATTTTCACGCGAGGGTGTCTTTAATGCGCACAATTCCCATGTGTGGGCAACCGATAATCCACATGCAACGCGTCCACATGCGTTTCAACAACGTTTCTGTATTAATGTGTGGGCTGGTATTGTGCACGACTTTTTGATTGGCCCATACTTGCTACCCACGCGACTAAGTGGCGAAAGCTATCTTATTTTTCTGAAGGAAGTGTTACCACAACTGCTGCATGATGTTCCGATCGCCATTCGTAACCGCATGTGGTTTCAGCACGATGGGGCGCCAGCACACTTCAGCATTAATGTTCGGAATTATCTGAATACCACGTTTGGTGCTCAATGGATTGGGCGTGGTGGACCAGTCCCTTGGCCGCCCCGATCTCCCGATTTATCGAGCCTCGATTACTTTTTCTGGGGACATTTAAAGAATCTTGTTTATGAGACTCCAGTTGACTCAGATGAGGATCTCGTCGCTCGCATATCTGTAGCTGCTGCAAGTGTGCGTGAAATGCCAGGCATCTTTGAACGTGTACGCCAATCGCTCCACCGACGCTGTCAAGCATGTATCGCTACTGGTGGACGCAATTTTGAACACTTAATGTAAATATGACAATTGTCAACAACGCTTTGAATAAAATCTTTGTTTTTCCTTTCGGCTGTCATTTCCCCTGTTTACGCCTCACCACGTCACTTGCGACTATACATTCCTATACAAAAAGTCATTGTTACAATGCCCTTGACCTACCCTAAAAGTTTGTACCATGAGTTTAGGACCACCCTGTATAGCGGCTCTAGTCATGCCTGGCGTAATTTTATGTCGTCACGGCTGGGATCGTCATTTGTGGGCGTGGTTATTGGGAACCAATGCTATCACGTCTTTGGGACTCGAATAGGATCTTACTGGCTGAATAGTTGCTGGGTTATTCCGCTAGCAAGTCGGTGAAATAGCCACTCTAGACTTATTTTTTTTTATGTCACTTTTCCTGTTTTCAATTCAAATGTCTAAAAAGTAATGAGTCTTGTGAAATGTTGAAAAGTTGTTAATCAACTTATCGTTTGCAATAATTCGTTAGGTTTTCCGCTTTTCAGATTTTCCATAAAGTTCTCTCTGGTGAGTACGTTTGTCTTCGTTATATTTCTTGATAAAATTGATTTCTATTGCGTTTGTTTTGTTTGTAATTTTTCAATACAGTTTTGAGCATCCTATTCGTTTTATTGTTTGTTTATAAATGCCAACTTTTCATGTTACTGTAAAAGTTTCATGCATTTTAAATGCAACATAGCTGCGAAGAGTAAATACAAGAAAGTAAACTAAAAAACAGGAAGGCACGAAATCAAGCGGAATTGAATTGTAATGCAATGGCCATATATTAACTGAGGCCATGACACTTACCTATTCAGCATCATATAAATTAGAATGCAGTCATTTAGCAGAAAATATACATGTAATACTTGCTCTGTTTATCTTCGAAAATGTATTGATATTGGTAGTAATATTTTTTTATTTTGACATGTGGAGGGGGCTATGGTAACAGGTAATATATCAACTCTTCATGTGAAGTTCTTTGCATTAACTTAAAGGAGGGTCTTCCAAATCACTCAGATCTCTGCTTGCTTTGCCCTCCAAACCCTGGATTTGTCTGGCCCCATGTGCCTATGTCTTCGCCTGACCCTGTATACAGTTTCTACTTTGCTTGAAAAGAAAGTTTTACCACACATGCTGTTGATTGTTTTTTATGGGGGGGGGGGGGGCTGGAGGGTCTAATGTTTGATCCTAGCCGGGCAAAGATCCACAATGTTCACTAATGGCGGCTGAAGCACTGAAAATATAGGTAATGGACACTAAGTCCTCCAAGTGAATTGGGGGGTAGTTTATCAGGGGGTTGGCTTCTGGGCTGGTTTTCAAAAACTGGGCTCTTGAGAGCCTTATCCAAATGGTTAAACCACAAGAAGTGGTAGGTACGAGGGCAGGGGCGGCCCTAGCAGTTTTGCCGCACCGGAGAAAAATGCAAAATGCTGCCCCTTTCCGCGATTAAAGTTTGAAAAGTAATAAATGTTGCTAAAAAATGTACAAACCAATAAATAGATAATATGAATTAAAAACAGCGTAACAAAATAAAATCTTGTATTCAGGGTCGGATTTAGACCGAATGTCACCATAAGCTATTTTAGATATTCGGCCTCTTTTTTTGTTGTGGGCAGAACTTCTTTTTTCTTTTCTTTTTTTTAAATTTACCCTCGAGGGAGGATAAGTATGATTAAAGTAAAGCGATGACTATTTTTAATGAAGTATAGAATATCCGCGGTTTTAGGGGGCTCGGGGGTTTCTCCCTCGAGGGAAATTTTGAAAAATGGACCTAAAAATGCTGCATTTTGGGGGTAATTATAAGACTACAAAAATAACAGGAGAAAAATAGGTAAACAATACCTTTTAAAAGTTATACCTTCTTTTGCAAATTAAAATCAGTCAAAGTAAAAATTGCTTATACTTATGGTTCTATAAATCGGTGACATCAATCGACGAGGAAAAAGAGCTTGGAAGGAGAAAAGAAAATTCACATCTGCTTTCGGTATAAAGTTGGTGTCTCTCAAATCCACTGACTAATACAATACTGCATTAAATGCAAAATGATCAAAAAAATAAAATGTATAAAATGATTTAAAGGTAATGGTTTGAAGATTTAGAAAACAGAATAGTAACATCCCGACATTCGGACACTTGAAGCTTGATAAGATATAAAGTTGCTGCACTTTTCAAGGAGTTTCAAAGAATAATTTAATTATTTTCAAGACCTCAAGAATAATTATATTTAAGGCAATTTATTTGCACATTCCAGCCTCTGACATTTGTATGCTTAATTGCTTAATTTCACATATTGCACTAACTTTAAAAAATAAACGTGTTTTTAGTTAAGAAGCAGATATTACTAAAGATTTCTCACTTCAACTTTTTTTTTTAGTCACAAGAGAGCAGAAAAAGAAAAACAATAAGGGTAGTCTAGTATTTTTTTCTCGTTCTAAAGACATCAAAAAAATGTGGTATAGATAAAAGCAAGCAATAACAAAAAACTTCCAAAATACTAAATCAGGAATTAAATAAATAGCAAGATATGAAACATGTGAATCACAAAAATTTATCTCAAGCACTGTGCTACAGAAATGCAAAAATCATGAGTTTTATATTTTTGATGCAGGAAGCATTAAGGAGCTGAATTTAATACTTTTTTTAAAGAACTTTCAAGCTTTTCACGCATTTGGAAATGAATTTTACTTTTTCAAGTACTTTTTTTTTTCAGGAACGAGTAATATTTCTCTTTTTTTTTGGGGGGGGGGGGAACACCAGCAAAGGGAGGACCGATGTTTGTTTAGATTGTAGGTATATCCAGCCCTGTTTAGATTAATTAAAGCTATAAATTGAAATAAACAAAAAAGAAAACAAATACCACAATATAATTAGCAGACCTCAAAAAAAAGGAAGAAAAAGAAATGTAGGACGGGCTTTGAGTATTTTCTACACATTGTGTGTGTTACACGTTGCGTACACACATTGGGTGCGTGTGAGCAATAAATTATCTGACGTATCTAAAGTTTTTAAATGTATTTATATAAGATACAATCAATCATCTTAAGTTTGTAAAATAATCATTTTAAAAAATGCAGTTGAACAACACTTGTATCTGATGCACACTTTTATGAAAACTTAATGAGAGATTAATAATTTGCTTGCTATATCAGAAATACCGGGTAAAGTATTGTTGTTAATGGATTGTTATGCAATGGTAAATTTATTATAAGAGTATCAAGAAGAAAAAAAACAAAGTTTTTTTTTTTTAATTCTTTTTGACTTTTTATCCTGTAAAATTTCTGAGTCAATTTTAAATCAATCTGTTTAGCTAATTCATGACTTGGCTGTGATTATTTTCATTGGAAAGTATTTTTAAAGTCTGTGTTTCTGAATTTTGCTTTCTAAAATATTACAATCATGTATTATTTTGTTTTTTTATAAACGATGCCTTATGTCTCTTCTCATCAGATGTAAGTATCTATGCATGCGCACATTTTATTAATATTTATTTTTTATTCATTCGGAAAAATGCAGTAAATTGAGATTTTTTTCTCTCCCCGTTCGGGGCACTCTGGTCTTTTACCAACAATTTCAAAACATTAACATGCTTAAAAAAGTTGTCTAATGTAGTAAGTTTGTTTTTTTAAATGTCTCCATTGACAGTCAAAGTTTCTAAAGATTCGTTTATAGTTTATAAATATATATTCGTTTATTTTAATAGGCTATGTTGAAATAACCAAAATGCTACATTGAAGTGAATACATTTAAATAACACGCTTAAACATCGCTACATTCATAATTTTCAGAATTCCGAAATACAAAAAGAATTATGTTTGTAAAATTCGTTTATACTTTTCTTTCCTTGAAGAAAACATTATTTTAGCCCAAATATAATTTTATTTCAGCCTAATTGTATTCGAGTCCAAATGCCGCCCCTAAAATATGCCGCTCCGGACAGGGGTCCGGAATGTCCGGCGCTAGGGCCGCCCCTGTACGAGGGACCCACGTATGAAATAAAATGAAGGTTTTTTAGTCAAGTTTAAAAACAGTTATAATAAGAACTTATATTAAATAAAACTGTAGCGTAGATCAGTGCTCATCAACCTTTTTTACCCTACGGAGATGAAAACATGAATAACCAACTTCTTGCCCCTTACATGCTTTGGCAGCCAGACGGCAAATATCAGGGGAAGTTGGCGGGAGGGGGCAGATTGTTCCACAAATTAGTAACTCTTAAGATTGTTCTGCAGAATGGTTTTACTACTAGCTGTTTTGTTTTTGGTTTTTTTCTTCTCCTTTTTTTTTCTTCCCAACCACAAAAATCGTTCTGCAGAATGTCTACCTGATTCTGCAACAATGTCGCCGTGTCGGCAACTTTCTGCCATGGGGCTCTTGGATATTGACTTTTCATTCCAAATGAATTCTTCGTCATTTCTTGTCATTACAAACAAACACTTCTGCAGTTGTACCCCTTGGTGCCGTTGTTCTTTAGATATATTTATCTGTAACGTGAAATATTTCATCACCTGTTGCATTCTGAAGAAACTATTTGCAGAAAAGTGTAACAATCTTGAAGGCAGTCCTAACCAACTAATCTCAGAATGGCGACCGTGCACTTCTGATATCTGTTGATTCATCAACGTGAATTGAAAATTTTCCTTCTATCCGATACTATAGAACAACATTTTGACAATGGCACTAGAGACACGACATTAGTTCATGTCCTAATTGCGTCGTTCAGCAGGTGATATTCTGACCACCATTGCACCAGAGCCAATTGTTCCCGTATGGTTCCTATATACGCGCTGGTAAAGTCATTCACCATCAGAGTGCATTTTTTGTTTTAGAACTTAATTTGAACTGCAACATTACATGTGACCTCTTGCAACTGAATCGTCATTCAAGGGACATCCCCTCCCCTGGTTTTGAAGAATTAATGTTTTTGTATATGAAGGGCCAGGGGAAAAAAGATGAAAGTGACCAAAAAGCAATTTCGAGAAAAACAAAGAACAAAGTTTGATTTCTCGTAGCTCCTCATTTAGTTTTTCGAGTTTTCATGCACATTTCGGTCGCTTCTCATCTTTTTCCCCCCTTGTTGTTCTACTAGATGATACTAGTCTTTCATAGCCGCTAGATAGTGCTAATATCTCAAAATTGACGAAAAAGTGACTTTCATCTTTTTCCCCCCTGGCCCTTCATATAATTGGGTGCATTTTCGATAGAATATCGCTGAATATACACCCCTTTCGATGGGAAAAATTTTAAATGATGGTCCTGTCTTGCACACAGTCTGAAACTTTGTGCAGGTAAAACACATCTAAGACCTTAATTTACTGAAATTCTAAAAATACTGCGGCACACCATGAATTTCGCTGCACACTAGTGTGCCGGTGCACACCGGTTGGGGAGCACTAGGTTAGATGATAGATTTGATGCGGACAAGATTTACAAGTTTAATTATTATTTTTTTTACAAGAATTCATGGTTGAAGCAATATTAATATCAAGTTTATTTTTTCCAATTAGTGCAAATACGCACACACTATATAGCAACCCACCTAATTTTTCCAGACTTTTCTGCACATCCATATTTTAGCTTAATGCTTTAACATTTCCCCATTGTTTTCATCAAAGAAAAAAAAAATCCTGAATATAGTGGCTCTGGCTATTAATGTAAAAAAAAAAGTTTTATAATGTCTATTGGCAAAAACTTGGAATTTTTTGGTTGGGTAAGGAAAAAGAATTTGAATAGATAAAAATAGTCAAGCTAGGAAAAATTCCCAAGGAGACGATCAAGGAGAAAGGTTATATTGACTAAGAAAAAGTCATAACTAATGAAATTAATATTTTAAAAGAGATTTCTAGGGTTTTAAGTTAAAAAACCGATTAAAAAAAAATCATTTGGTTTAAATCATTGACACTGCATGAAACTTCTAGAAGTTACTAGCTATTTTTGTAAAACAATATTTTATTCTTTCAAACTAATTGCATACATTTTTTTTTTCAGGTATAAGATGGCAGTTGAAGAAATGAGCAATCAGCTGACTAATATTTGTGTCCAAGTAGAAATTTTCCTTCAAAATGTTTGTGGTCGAAAATTATACAGTGATGTAAAATCCTTTGCAATCAGACACCCTTTCATATTTTTGGCTATCGGTGCTATATGTGTATTTTCATCTTTGCCCTTTCTTTTTTTCTTGGGCTTTGCTATTTTCACATTATTCATTGCACTGATATGTTTTCTTTGTATTGAAGGTAAGTTAGTTATTATTCCTTTTGATTCATTCTATATTATTGACACTTTGTTTTATAGTTTGGTAACAACTTGAAATAAAAATTTTAATTTCTTACCCACCATGAAAGGAGCAGTAAGTACAAATTCAGTTTAGTTATTGTGTCTTGGTGAATTGAACTACTGCTCAAAAATATCCTAACCTTATTATTGAAAATTATATGAATATTCCTTTTTAAAATTAATTTAATGTGTAGCTTATAAAAAGCAGGAACTTTAATAAGAGGTATATTATTGCAATAGTATATCTTAATAATAATAATAATGACTTACTCGAGGGTTCCTCGTACACAAGGGTACTCGTAGTTTTTATAAATGTATCACATGAGAGAGAGAATTATTATGCTCTTCCAAGAAGAGTGGGAGAGCCCCCCCACCCCTCTTGGAGAATGCGTTATGAAATGCATCACATTATAACATGAGGGTTTTATTGGAGTATTCAGAAGCTATTTCTTTGCAAATTTCCAAGCAGCTAGTGTTCTGTTCGCAAGCTCGTGATGCATTAATTATTACATTTCGGCACTGGATGCTTCCATTAAAATCCCTTTTTGATTATGTCACGAAAGTATGTTTTTTTTCCCACTTCTTTTAACATTTTTTTTTTCTTTTCAACTGGTTTCCTTGATTTAAATGGCTCTTGGTATGTGCACCAACTATATATGTATTTGACGTTTAAAAAAAATATTTATTACTGAGTCTGTCAGAAGAATGAATGAAATAATCATGTGATATGTGCCCTTCAATTCTAAAAAAAGGAGTTAAATATATTCTTTTGTACTGACCTCTAACTCTAGCATTATGTCCTATAGCAACAAGCATTTTTCAAATATGCTTTGTTTTTTTAAAAATACTAGCTTAAAACTTTTAACTTTTTGTTCAGGTGGAATGAATTTAAATTATTTTTTTGGGTAGTTAAATTAATTTTATTTCTTTGGGACCAGCAAGTGTCCTAGTGTACCCTCTTTGAAATATGCTACTTATTGACTCCCCCTCCCCCAATCTACTGCCCTATATGATAAATACTGCACAGCTCTGTGTGATGTTAATTGTGCTACTTATTTTTAGCCAACTGACTTAATTCTTTCCCTCATCTTTTAGGATCGATCATTGCAGTAGGTGGTTTGATTTTTGTAGGAGTGGTATCATTTATATCTGTGATAGTTATTGCCTTCATAGCAGCCTCTGCTGCTGCTTATTGGGTGGTTCAAAAAATCAAGTTTGTTTTGATGGCCAGAAGATACCATAATTCTAGATTGTATTTGGAGCCTTCTGCTGCAAACACAAATACCGGTGAAAATGAGAAGTTGGACTAATATTGTTACTTATCTTATTATTATTATTTTTTTTGTAATCTGTAGTATTCCTAGGTTGTGTTTATGACTTAATTTTGTTCCCTGAGATTTGAATGACACAACAATATTGTATTCATGATATCAGTATGTTGATAAATGTGATATCCTGTTTTATTTTTATGCATTTTATATTGTTAATAAAATCTTGGCATTATTTTTAAAAAAGTGGTTTCCTCTTGGAATTTATCTGAGTTTTATATTTTGGTGTACTTAAATAAATTTACAGCATAGTACCAGAAAAATCACAGAAGTAGTACGTTGGCTTATCCATTTCAGTCAATTCATTGCAAAACCTTAGAGTTAAAAAGCAGTATTTATAGCGATTTTTCTGTTTCAAGATGAAAATTGCACAGGATCAGTGGATTTTACATTGAATTAAAACATGTATATATATATTAGGTGTATGAAAAATAGCTGGCTATTGTGTATGAACTGAAGACAGGTGTTAGTTTTAGTTCTGTACAAATTTCTACAGCCATAATTAAAATTACCTAGAAATCAAACATTAGTGGAGACATAACCAAAAAATGTTCTAGTATTTATCAAAATCACTTCATGAATTTTAATGTTTTGATACAGCCAAGTTTATTTGTATAAAACATAAAAAAATGGTTGTTTTTCCATCTAAATGTACTGCATCACAAAAACCAATGGTTACCATCAAAGTTTTTTTTTTTTTGTCATAGGAGCCTCCTGTTTGTGTCCTATTTGTAGATAGGGATGACAATCTAAAGCTTTAATGTAAGCATTAATTTTTATTTTATACATATTATGTTAGTAGAAAAAAAAAAGAAATCTTGTAAACAAGGGTGTTAACAGTAGTCAATGAAGGTCTTGGGAGATATCTGGAAAAATTCTGGATTTACAAGTGATCTCTGTAGCTGATTAGGGTGATGTAAGTTGTTACACCTGACTTGGCAAAGTTAAGGGATTAAAAAAAAAAAAAGTATCGTTGTCATTTGCAATTCAACTTTGAAGGGACATTTAGCAGTTTTGAAGTTGACCTAGGTCTCAAACCTAGAAAAAGTTCATGTTAGATAAAAGAAAGCTATATATCCCTTTCTTTTTCCAAAGTTTTTAGGCGTTATTCATACTCTGAAACTAGAAGAAGAAATAATTCTCAGTACTTTATTTTGAAAAAGAAACATACTAATATAAAACTATAATAGTGCCCGTTAATAGTAAATTTGATTATTACGAAAAAGCACTAATTTTCCTTCCCATTTTGCTGTGTACCACTTCACATTTTATGAACCTTTTATTGGGTCCCTTTCTTTAACTTTCAGTTTGGTTAATTTCAAGTTAAGAATTCAAATATTGATCGAACCTGTTTTTTTTTTGTGTTACAATAGTATTTATTGTAAACTGCCATTAAATATCTCTCATGTTCGAATGTGATATAAGTTAAAAGCATGATTCATATCTTTTCAGGAAACATTTGATGGCATTGTTAATTTTTTTACCTACAAAATATAGCTTTAAACCATGTAGTCAAAATAAGTGAAACATTTGAACTAATTAAGTACAAATAAACTTCACATTAAAAAAATATAAACATTATTATACATAACTTTATACATATGCTAGCGTTTTCTTTCTTTTTTCCATACATATATAGGTGCGCTTGTTTTTGTAGCTTCTTTTACAAGTTTTGAAAGAGGCTCATTTTTGCCCTGTAAATGTAGAAAAAATATTCTCATTCAATTGATAAAAATGACATTAATGAACCTCACAATTAGAATATTATCATATAAGTTCAGGTTGTTATTTCGGAAGGTCGGAGGGTATCAATTTTCTTCTGGTTTTGTAGCATTAATGTTTTTGTAGTACTTGGATAAAATCTGCACGCGCACCAAGATTTAAAAAAATCATGATATTTTTGAAACTATCCGATATTTTGATACATATAAGATATTTTCAATTAGCTCAAATTAAAGTCTTTAAATAGTAAATCCATCTTTAAATCACTGTTGTTTATTATTATAGAGATTATCAATATTAAGAGAAACAGTAATTTTAATTCCTGTGCAATTAAAATTACTGTTTCTCTTAATAATGATGTATAAATAGACATTTCATGCAAAATTTTACTTATTTTTACAGGATAATATTTACAATCATTTGCAAAATGTGATAATTTAATGTTATCAAAATAAAAGATAACATAATTTATAAATCTTGGCTAATATTGGGTGTTGACTACATATTCATATGCTCGGTAAAATTCATTATATATATACATGTGCCTCGTAAAAACGAGGAAAGCATCACAGTATGCAATATAATATTAATTTAAAATATCATGTTTATTTAAAATATGATATTAATCATAAAACATGATCACTAAACATAAAAAATCACCATTAATCACACAAAAAAAAAGATCGTTTATATTACAAATATCGCAGTTCAACAAAAATATCGAAAATATATCTGCAAACCCTGGTGAATATTCTTTCATACAAATTCGAAGTTACATGACTATATACTATACTTTTAATGGGGGGGGGGGGGGGAGGTGGGAGCTGCTAGGTACCCCTTTTCAATGCAGTAGCAGTGTCTACTGACACTAAAAAACTTCAAATGTGTTAGGATTTCAATTGAAGTAGTAACCAAATATGTAACAATTGGAGAACTAAGATTTTTTTCTTTCAAAAAGATAATTTCAGCTTGTAACCAATATGATTAACCATCTTTGCGTCACAGATATAAACTTGCTAAGCTCGAATAGATTTACTTTTTTGATGATGATTTAAGTTGAATTTCTAAGCTAAATAGCTTAACCACTGATTTTGAAGAGAAGATTGACAAATTTAAAATCATAGTGGAAGAATTAGTTAAACTGCAGGTTCTGAAAATCAAGTGTTACTTCAGTTTCTGTCAGCAACAGCAGCTTGTAATTTTCAAGTAAATGTTGCACGAGGAAATAAAAGAGCATTTAATGTAGTACAGTCGAACCTGTTTATCTCAAAAACTTCTCTATGTCGAAATTTTTCGATTTCCCTGCTTTTACAGCATTAATTTAATGTTTTTTCTCATGTTTATCTGATATGATTTTTCCCGAAAACCTCTATATCTCGAATTTTGACTCTCATTTTTGAATTTCATCTCCAGCCACCTTTATCAATGGTATAGCTTGGAGACAAAAATCATCTTTTGCACAATCATTTAAGGACTATGTTTGTACTTAAAGGCCCCAAAGCAGAATACTTTGTGATGTTTTGCAACGTAAAATCATTTGACCAAAATTGTTCTGCAAGTATTTTAAACATGGCCGTTTTCAAAAACCATGATCCTGAAATCAAAACGGTTTCATGCAGGACTATAAAAGAAGTATTTGTTTAGCACTCAGTCTTGCTGTAGAAAAACGCCTGAAATTAAAATTCCAGCCACACATTCTTGACAGAAAATGTAAAACCTATGTCTGCTCCTCCAAACATCAAAGAGCTCTGAATGTTTTGACACCGCTTTAGAAGCAATACTTTCACTCAGAATAACAGCACATGGCTAATAATGAGACCAAGTCTCGGAGGCAGGATGCTTAAGGGCCATAAAACAGGTGTAGTCAAACAGAATTTTCTGCAAATATATTTTTGCTAAACATGTAATTTTGTGCAAATTCCGCAGATTTTGTTCAACTTGAACTAAATTTAAAGTTCTTGCAAATGTCGCAAAAAAATAGACTTTTTGATTTTCTGCCAAATGAGAATAATTTGCAGATATTTGATTTTTTTTTCTCATTTGAAGTAATTTGCAGACATTGTTCTGAATTTCTGCAAAATTGTATTAGTGTTTAGTGTGTTCGCAAAACTGCCTTTTTTGCAGAAATTCTGCAAAAAAAATTTCAATTTTCCGTCACATTAGAACAGAATTGTTCTGCAGTTTAGATATCTATTCTGCGACGTACGTTCCAAATTTAGCAGTATTCTGCTTTGGGGCTTAAAGGTATGCATTAACTTGCTAAAGATATAGTAATTAGTAAAATGTGGACTCACAACATGTTATACAGTAAAATATTTAACAATATCAATTCAAAACAAGCTATTAAGTATTTGACTTTGTTCCAATCGCTTATTTTTGTAAATTTTATCAAAACCTCTGTAGCTCAAATTTTTCTTCTGTCCCGTAAAATTCAAGATAGACAGGTTTGACTGTGAACATATAACAAACTGTTACATAAAGTATATAACAAACTGTTGAAAGAGGCAAAGAGGCATGCATCACTTTTCAATAAAAATGTAGGTACTGAACAAAGAACCAAAATCCTTAGAATGGATTCAATTTAATGCTTAAGCTAAAAGTACATACAGGAAAACATGTCAAATTTAGTTACATTACTGAATGATGCATATTGTTTTAAATTTTGCCTAGCCATGAAATTTCAAAAAAAAAAAAAAAAGACTGGGTATTCTTAAAATGTTCACCGGTGTCTCACAAATGGTCTTTTGTTTTCAGGGGGAGAGAACATCACTACTTTATAGAAGGGAATTGAAATAAATATGTTTTAAAAATGATTGGACAAATGCAACTTTTATATCGTCGAAATCATAATTACTGAAAAATCCCTTATTAGTGAATTTCATTGTTTTTGATTTAAATTTCGCAGAATGAATTAGGACAGTTGGCAGCTATAAATTATAGTTTGAAAATAGCAAATACAAGTGTTTTTATACACCAGTGTGCTTTATAAGCTGAAAGGTAGAGCAACTTATACAGCTACGGTATTATCCCGCATACTTACTTTTTAGTACTTCCATTATCTTCATTGAAAATGTTATTCGTCGATCATCCTAAGTTCCTATAAAGGAGTATGTAAACTATTGCTACTTTTCTCAATTAAACAATTACACGCCACTAACGATTAATTCAGAACTTTTTCTGAATGAGGTTTTACCTATTGTATAATTGTAGAATATGATGCAGATCAATGGATGTTGGAATCAGAAAACTCACTTTGTCAGTTTACAAACTACTTGGTTGTCATCTAATCTATTTTTGTCCAACCATGGGTTGTTTGGGACTGTAACGGAGCTAGGAAATTTACTCTTAAAATTGCAAAGTGAACCGAGGATTTTCCATCATGCTCGAAAATTTGAATTTCTCAGCACGATAGCTAACCGCACTTACCTGTAGCATGTCGGCTAATGTAGGGTATTAGAGTATTATAGTCTGTCCCTTTAAAATAAGCATATCAGGGTCACAAATTTTGCATCATTTTCATGGAAACCTAACCTAATAAGCTTAATAAAGGAGATACCTTAGTTTCCACGGAGACAAAGCAAAATTTGTGACCCTATTTTAAAGTAACAGACTATAGTAAAAAGCAAAAAAGTTGATCTTCGAAAATTTGCTTTGTATATTTTCTGTTAAGCAAGGTGATTAATTTATTTATATAAACATTTGAAACAATGTAACATTGTTGCATTTGAAACAATGGACAGTAAAGGCCAGAAACTAAGGCCAGTAAAAGAAAAAATAATAAACATCATCTATACTGAATATGAATAGGGCAATGATTTTTTATGGCAAATTCTAGTTTAAAAAAACCATACCACTAATTTCTTCTTCATTTCCAATTTCTGGCTGATGATGAGAAGTTCTTTTGCACGTTCCAGTCTCTTACACAGCTCATTGTATTGCTGATTAATGTGATCTGCTGCCTTCTAAAATGTACAAAAGAAGCAAAATTAATTTTTGTTGATGAATTTTGAGAACAAATACAAAAATGGTTTATAAGACTTGAGAGGGAACATAATTCACATTAAAGATGATATTATGTATAAGGATTTTTGGATGAAACAAAATCAACAGCTGATTGCAATTCCTAATGTTATTAACACTATAGAAAGTTAACCAGCTGTAGGTGGCATTGTGTAACATTATGGTCTATAGCGATAACAGCACTTAACGTCATTACACACTTAGTTTTTGTGCTGTCATGAGACAAGACTCATCAGGCTTGTGGACTCACTCAAGAAAACTTAAAAAACATTTACTCAATAAATCATAAAGGATCCCACTGGCAACTTCAGTCTCTCTAGGGATACCAAAGTTTTCAGTCTTCCTAGTTCGTGCTGGAAAAGGCAGTAAAGGAACTTTTTAGTATTTATACTTCCCCCAGTTTACTTCTATTTAATAGCAGCTAATCAATTTAGATTAAGACTAGAGACAGTTTGATTAACAATGATATTCATTAAAGAAACGAAGTTAACAAACTGTAAATGATATAATAAAGTATACAAATAGATTCTGTCTAAACCTAATCAGCCATTTAACATAAACTTACTAAAAACGGCATGCATAAATAAGGTTACTCTGCATGACCCTACAAGCCTACTGTGGGCGAACCAAGATGATAAGGTGCAAGCCAGGTAATGGCGAACGAGCACCTATCTCCCGCTCTTTCCAAAGCGTATTGTATATCTACAACAAGCCCCGATCACAGCGAGCAGAAGGGTTACAATGCTCTCATATTTGCATACTCCCGCACATAAGAGAACACGTCACCCAACCAATCAGACAAGGCACGAGCCAGAAGTCATGACATCACTCGACCTTGATCATTTGCCGGCAAGACGAAACCGATCTTTCATCAGTTAGCCTGAAGGCGAAAAGTGATCATTCACTTGATGGCTTGAGTGAAACGAAAGCTATTGACCTTTTTCCCATGCAGGACTAATGCAGTTAACATGTAAGTAACATAGATACAATTAATGTTTAAATATGTGGTAAGTTAAAGAGAATTTATTTTATTTATGCCAATAGGCATTTATACCGAGGAGTTAAAACATTTTGATCAATGTTTGAAATTGTTTAAATATAATAATTACTGCAATCCTTTTGGGGGTGGGGGGGGGTGCTATGTTTGAAAGATGTTTCAGTTGTTTAACACTTTTCCCTGTTCCATGGATAAGAGAAAATATTTAACTGTTTTGAAGAATATATTTTACTTAATGTCGATCTTAAAACTAAAAAATAAATAAATACAATAAAATTGATAAAAATAAAAGTATAAATAAAATTAATAGATTTAACTTTAGAAAAAAATGTTACAATTTTAGGTTGAATTTATTTGATTCTCACTTTGAAGCTTTCTTCATCCAGTCCTTCTTTGAGTTTTAGTCTTTTTAAAGCTTCCAACGTTGGTCTGTTATAAGGCCTATCCAGTAGAGATGGATGAGTTTGCAATTGTTTAGCAACATCAAATTTTTTTGCTAGATGAAAAGAATCGAAATTAAACATTAAAATTTCTTAAATCCCTTAACATTAAATAAGGAATAACAACCAAAAATGCAACGTACTACAGATAGTAAGGTTATGACATCCAGAAACTGCTGCTTTGTTCTTGTTATGGACTCATCAGTCTGGAATAGTCAATGACTGAGCTGGAGGCAGATATCATCTCACTGAAGCTGAGATTACCAAAAATTGTGATCCAAAATTAATTTAGCACACCTGTGAGACAAAAAGGCTGGAATATACTGCAGTCTCTGAATGGCATAACCTGGCTATTGGTATATTCAGGGGTCTGTCCAGGATTTTTCACAGGGTCCGTTTTTTGGGAAAAAGTAAATAATTTTGTGAAAAATCAAATAATTTTGTGAAAATCAAACAATTTTGAAAAAAAAAAAAGCAAAAAAAAAATTTTTTTTTTTTTGAATTTAGTAAAAAATAAAAGTGAATTTCATTTATTTTCCTCTTAAAACAGCGTATCAAACATCAAAAAAGCGAAAAATCCTATTCCTGTAGCGGATGCAAAGAGATTGCAGTTTTCAAAGTGCAGCAAACGCATAAAAACGGCATATAAACGAGTTCATTTTGGCTTAAAAAAATTAAAACGGCATTTTAAAAGTCTATGATAAACATATTATTAATATCTGTTGACACAATTGATTGAAAAATAAAATGAAACGATCCATCCACTGTTTAACATTTAGACTCATAAAAAAAGTTTTGCTTTAAAAATTATAAAATAATGATCGGAACAAAAAATAAAGCGAATTTTTATTTATTTGCCTTCTAACAAAGAGTAATTAGCTTGAAAAAAAAGTAAAATTCGATTTTCATATCGGATGCCGAGAGGCATTTTTCAAAATGAAAACGTCAGAAGTATAAAAACGGTAAATAAAATAATTTATCACAGTCAAATAATTTTAGAATTACATTTCTTCAGGTTTATATGATGAATGTCTTTAATAATCACCGACATATTCGCCAAAAAAATTCGACGGAAAAAATACGAATGTAGAGAGACATAGCAAAACAAACAATACTACCGGACTTCCAATATTAACAGACATTAACAGACGAGAAGTACATAAATTATTCCTGAATATAACCAAAACACTGCCCTTGTAAGCATCAAATAAAAAAAAAAGAATAATAATAATAATTTCCTGCCAAAATGAGTTCAAAAAGTCGCACCAAAAACGTCAGATGGCGATAATTTTAAATAGCTGGTCACTCTATCAGAAGCAATCCTATTTTTTCTCCAACCCAACTATCTGTTTGCAGTTCTAAGTTCATTTCGCAGATAATTGCAATTGTTAATTCCTTTTTGTTTAAGTCAAGAGCTGGGAGAAAAATCCTTACTCTGCATTTCCAGAAAAATCTATAACAGCAACATCGCAGCAAGCCATTTTGATTTGCATATGATAAAACAAACAAGCAGAACTATTAAAGCAAAACAACTACCTTTTTTAAGTTGTTAATTTCTTTAAAAGAAGCTGAAGCATAGCAGACAGGAAGTGTGCCGACTTTTTTTTTTCTGAAAAAGTGGCGGATAAGCAATTTCCTTCTTTAACTTCAGAAAAGGATAAAAAATTATGGGCTTTTACACAGAAATATGCTATGAATTATTAGATTTGCTTTTTGAATGGATAATGGGTGAAATGTCCGTTTTGTTTGATCAACATTTTGTGAAGAGTCGTTTTACTTAATCCTATTTTTGTGATGGGTCCGTTTTGCTCGATCGTATTTTTGTGAAGGGTCCGTTTTGCTTGATCGTATTTTTGTGAAGGGTCCGTTAACGGACCCGAATTTCCTCTGGCCAGACCCCTGATATTGCATGCAGTTCTGTCTTAGCTCTAGCTTACGGGCGCTAATTACTACTCCAAATACAAAATGATTTAATTTCTGAACTACTAGAACAACTAACACGGAATATGTCATTTGTAAATTACAGTATATTATTAATTTGTCAACCTCTTCAGCACTAGAATATGTCATAGAGTTCTTGATATTTTTAATTTAGACAAAAATATTTTTGCTCTCTTTAACATTCAAAATCAAATTTAGTAATTATGTACACTCGGCAACATTATTTTTCATCTGCTCCAGAACTAGAATAAATTATTTCACAGTGCATCGAAAGTAATCAAAATCTACAGCAAAAGAGCTGAGAATTGTAAGCAGTATGTTATGCACATCTTTGATCTGAATACTTTTTGAAACCACAACTCTATATTTTAATTCACTTCAAAAACATGAACTATATCATTTCATACGAATTAGGATTGGGAAAATTTTCTGGCCACCAGTGGCAAGTTGCAGAAAGCTTAGTAGTCGCCCCTGCATTTTTTTCCTAATTGTTACTTAATTTGTTAACCAAAAGAAGTAAGTAACTAAACAAAAAAACATACTTTTAAGTACTTTTAACTTGTTACTAAAACATAAAAAGTCTTAGTTTAAGAAGAGGTTAGATAATAATTAATAGCATTAACATTAATTGTATACTCAAGTGTTAATTTTGCAAACAGGAAATTTGTCTTTAAATTTTACTTACTTTTAAACATTCATTGTCACTATTTTGATATTTCAACATTTTAAAAATATAATTTGTTTTAAATGTTGTTTCTATATTATTTAGCTACTAATCATTTTTTTTCTGTAGTGTGCAATATTTATTAAATAGATACTTTTTATTTTAGAAGGACTTTTTACTGAGAAGTTATAATTGAATTTTACACTTTCATTCATAATATCTATTGCTGAACTCTGATTTAGACTAATATTTCTAGTCGCCACTCTTTTTTACTCATGGCAAATGGCAACCATTCTTCTAGATCTTTATCATTTAAGCCATTCTTTATCAGCAAAAATGAGTACTTTTACAATAAAAATGAATTTACATGAACTTCAAATATTTCAAGTATTAACTGTGCTATTTAAAAAAAAAAAAAACTGCCCAAAGATTAAGTTAACTTTTAAATTTGTCCAGCATAGAAAAACAAACTATATGTGATTCTTTTTTTTTCTTTTAAAATAGTAATAAAAACCTTTAACGTGAAACAATATTTCAAATCCTACCAATACTCTTTTTCAGGTATTTTCCTTCAAATTAGAAATAAATACCAAGCTAGCACATAAATGAGTCTCAGTATTGTTAATTAAATTTAAAATACATAAATAAAAGCAGAAAAATGTTAAGTTATTAGTCTCTAGAACAAAGGCGCAATTATAATTAGATACCTTTTAATAACATTAAAGAAATATGCTAGTATAAGCAGAAATGAAGAGAAAATCTTTTATCAACTAAGCTTGAAAAAATTATACCCAGAAAAAAAAAGGCTTTTTTAATTAGAGCTCATCAAACAATAGAATATACTAAAGGTTAAAAAAAAAAAAAAAAAAGTGCAGCATCAAGAACAAAGAAAAAAATATTACCTTCTGATTTAGAGTCTACGTAAAAAGTGTGTATGTTTTTCGGTCTTTCATCAATATCTAATATGGCTAGAGAACTCTTTAGCTTTTCTATCTTCTGAAAAATTTAAATTTTCATTAGTTTTTAACATATCTATTAAAAACTTTACAAATAGATAACGTGTATCTACATTTATATATTACATATGTGTCATGTGAGCATGAATGCATATAACATAGGTCAAAAATAATAATCTGTAGAGTAGACCATGGCTTCCCAAACTGTGGTTTGTGTGTCCCTTGAAGTCTGAGATTCTTCTCCAATGATAAAAAGTAAGATTTAAATGCATCATAAAAAGTCTTTTTTTTTTTGTTTAAGGGGAAAAGTTAGTACATTATCGGGTGTACATTCACAGTATCCTGGACCTTTAGATCCTCTGGTCCAACCTTCACCCGCCTCGTAATTCCATATTCAGAATAATCTAAGGCAAGCCGAATTAGTGGCTAGTTTATCTTTTTCTACCTCGAGAATTTGTAACTTAATCATAATAGTAATCATGCAACCTTTTCAATGTAATTTCCCTCAGAAAGTTTTATCCTTTAAATAAAGAAATAAAATGAAGTAAAAATGAAACAAAAACAGAAATCGGCCAATACATGCACATGTTTTATGGAACACCAATCACACAGCTATTTTGCCTTCTTTTATAATTCAATGTTTTTGAACATCTGACAGTACTCAAAAATAACAATAGGTGGATTAAAGGCTTCAATTAGAAAAAGCACCAAGCGATTAACGAAAATATCTAGATCTAATTCGACTTCAGCTAAACAATGTCACTTGTGACTACATTCCTGCAGGATTTTAGAATCAAAGAAACAAAAGAAAAGGAAAACTTACAGAAAAGTAAATACAGTAAAATCTCATTAAAACAACTTCCAAGGGATCTTTAAAATCATTTTGTCTTATCTGACAAACAATAAACAAAAAAAAAAAAAAAACAAAAAAAAACCAAGGGATGAGAATTAGAAATATAGAAATGGAGTTTGTTTTAGCAGCAATTCGTTTTAAACGTTTTCAAAGTAATGTGTATAGTATGATACACTTTAAATAATTTTTGTTTAAATGTGCATTACAAAAATCCATTTGATCGGTACATTTAAGTCACAACAGAGAATGAACTAACTTGAAATTTTATGCTTTAATTTGGTGCAAGAAAATGCAGTTTTTTTTTTTTTTTTTTTTTTTTTTTTAAGAGGGTATTAATTCAAACAGAAGCAAAATTTTAACATTTGCTCATTAATGTACCTATTATAAGTTATAAATAGTATTGAATCATTAATTCGCTTATTAAAATTATGGTCACTTCAAAACTTTAGTTTTAAGTCCTGTTTTACTTTCACAATTTGCAAAACGGAGCTTTTATTGAAAGTGATATTTTTTTTTGAAGTATAACTGACAAGAATGTGTGGAAGGCTCGGAGAGAAGACACTGATTCGTGTTTCTAAAGCTTGTAAAATTTGCTTAAGACTAATATTTTAATTCTTTTACTGTATTTTTTGGTATAAAAAGAATGAAACTCTTAAAATACTGAATAGTTCCAAACTCCAAAATAAAATAACAATTATCAAATCTATTTAAAATGAATTATTAGCCTGCTTTAAAGTTATCCTACTATTCAGGGTAATTTTGAGCTATGTCTGAAAGAGGATTCAAAATAAATTATTATTTTAATACAAGTAGTGCAGTTTTAATGCAACACAATAAAATGTCTAAATGTTTAAAAAGTCCTTCCTTGTACTTCAAAACACCACAAGATTCCTATCCTTTATAATATCCCATTGAAAACTTCTGTGAGACGGTAAAGGGCAGTATATATGCACAAATGAGTTTTTGAGATATATTTGAAGGAACTTGTTTCATATTCCATTCTTTTAATAAGGAAATGTTGGATTTTGATGTTTTTTTGTCGCTTAAATTTAAAAAATTATTGAAAAAAAAAAAAAATACCCATCATATCGAAAATTTTTTTCCACTGATGATGAACACATTGTATGTTGTTCTATCATGTAAAAGTAAAATTAAAAAATCGAAAACCTCCCTATTTTAACGTATTTAGCATTTAGCACCCCAGAGACCCCTGTACCTTCCAAATCCTAATATAACGTAGGAAGATCACTTACAAGAACTTAAAAATAGATTTCAAACAGTAACTTCAGAATTACGGAATGATGCAATAATCTATATACAACATTCCAACTTTATTTTTGCAAAATAAAGTAAAAAATTCATTCCATAACCTTGCCAGCAAAGCCAGTTTCTTATAGATTTAAAAGTCAAATATACTAAAAAAAAAGAGCAGATGGTAGCCAGCACTGTTCAAAGCAGTCTGAAATGACTAACTGTACTATAGCAAAAAAGAAACACAATATCTTCCTATAACATATTTATTGTAACTTACTTTGATTTCTGTACTCAATTTATAATTTACGTAATTCAAATCTTGCGATTGCATTATCTTCAGTTGAGCTTCAGTGTGTTCAGGCTTTTCTTTTTCAAAATGGAAGCCATCCTGCAAAGCAAACAGTATACACAATTAAAGAAACATGGTAAAAAAACATTAAATATTATTTTCATATTTCCAAAAGAAATTTTCAATGAAAGCATTTTAATTTGTCCCAATGTCAAATGTTAAGATTTGAAGGGAATAAATAACATATGACATTTAAAATGAAGTAAAGGCAAACATGTTTGTCAATAAGTTCATTAAAAGGAAAAAAACTAATATATTGATGTTTCAAGATACAGAGGTTTTAATTTAAGCTATAAAAATGGGTAACTGGAACAAAGTTAACAGGTAACACATATTAGTAATGGCATGGAACAAATTAAAAGTAAAACTTTTTTTTTTTAATCAACCTATTGAGATAGAGGGACTATAATACACTGGCGGAAAAAAAATCCCAACACCAAGAAATACTTGGGTTAGATAAACAAAATTTTTTAGGCGTGTTTATTCAACTGAAAGAAGACATTGATTGAAATTTCGCGCTCTGTGCATCAGTGGGGCGCAGCTGGCGTCACTCAGAACATGCAAATGAGGCTTGTTTTAAAAGTGTGTTTTAAAACTCGTGAGTACAATTTTTCCGTGAAATTTGACGCATTGCGTTTATATTGACCAGGAATGCCTTTAAGAAGACTAAGAAGCCATTATCAACAGCTCACGAGTTTGAACGAGGTTGTACAATTTGGCTACGAGAAGGCGGATTTTCATTTCGCCGATATTGCAGAAAGACTTGGTGGGAATGTTTCCACCGTACATGATTATTGGAAGCTATGGTCAAGGGACTACCTCAAGAAGATCCAGTTCTGAGCGGTCACGTGGCACGACTGAGAAGGAAGATAGCCGAATCCTGGGTACGGCTGTGGCGCAATGTACTGCGGCTGACATTCGAGCTGCAGTTGGTACCGCCGTGACCCAAAGAACGGTAAGAAATCGCTTACTTCAAGGACAGCTCCGAGCCAGGTAGCCTGTATTCCATTGACGGCGAATCATTGTCGTTTGCGACAGCAGTGGTGTCAAGACAAAGCTCATTGGAGGTCGGAGTGGAGATCTGTTGTAATTTCTGATGAAAAGATTTTGCCTTGATGCCAGTGATGGCTGTATGTTGTTCAGAAGGAAGTCAGGGGACCGCCTGCATCCAAGCAGTCTGCAACCTAGACACACGGGACCTACACCTGGAGTCATGGTCTCGGGAGCAATTTCCTATTACAGCAGGAGCACTCTTGTGGTTATCCCAAACACACTGACTGCAAATTTGTCGTCAGTCTGGTAATTCAACCGATAGTACAGCCCTTCATGAGTAGCATTCAATGGGGAGTTTTTCCAACAGGATAACGCTCGCCCTCACAACTCTGCTGGAATGCAATGTGCTCCACTGAGTGTTGACATGTTACCATGACCTGCAAGATCACCAGATCTGTCTCCAATTGATCACGTATGGGGTATTATTGGACAGCAACTCCAGCATCATCCACAGTCAGCAATGACTGTTCTAGTGTTGACACAACAAGTGCAACAAGCATGGCACTCTATACCACAAAGTGGCTTTTGGCACTTGTATGCATGCACGTTTTCAGGCTTGCCTTCAAAATTCTGGAGGTCACACTGGCTATTAAAGTAACATAATTTCATATTAGCACAGCATTTTCTTGAGTTTAAATTATCCAGTGATCTTGTACATTTAATCAATTAAACATGCTAACTAGACAATTGCATCACCCAAATTTCATTACTCTATAGTAATTTTTTCTTGGTGTTGGATTTTTTTCCCCATCAGTGTATAAGTTCATATATATATCTTACAAAAAATCTATATTTTAAATCCATGTTTATAATTTGGGAAACCTTTAGTAACACAATATTCTAGTAAATAGTGTACTGGAAGAAAGGGTGGTTAATTTTTCTGCACTATAAGTCCCTTTCTATATGCAAATAACGATTAAAAAACTCTAGAGATACACCGAGTACTGTGTACATGGCCTTTCACTACTAAGCCGAGCACCGAATACTTGGTATGACACTTATTGCACCACAGTTAAAAATATTTTCAGTGCATGCTTTATTTTTAATTTTTTTTTCTCAGTATTGCTTCACCCAAAATAGTCAATCTTTTTCTTACTTTTATAAAAATGACTTATTTTACTTCTATATAGTGCTATTATTGTGCCAAAAATTTGAAACCATGTTGTAAACAATTCGCAATCTAAGTTTTCCAATGATTTAAAGGTTCCTTATTATCAGTCTATGAATATTCATCTTAGGAATCATATGAACTGTTTCTGCCGAAGTGAATTGTAATGCACTGATATGTGACATGGAAAACGTAGTTACACCCAAATGTATATTCATGCATTTGGCAATGCAAAGAGAACATAGGTTATAACTTTTACCCTACCTGAATTTTATAAGTGGAGTTTTTTTTCTTGACTTATACATAGATTACAGTTGCATTTTATGAATAAAGCATTTGCAAATACTTTAAAAATGTCATTATCTTCAACAATATTCAATCTTTACAACTACTCCGTGTTGGCCTTGTACCGGATCAAAATTTGACCAAGTACAAAGTATTTATCGAGTACTCCGTACATCAGTAGAAAACTCTTTCCGATGCGATAAATGTTTCAAAACTAATAAATAATGAAGTTTTTTATCATAACACAAAATATATTCGTTTTTTAAGGATTTTTTGGTTCAATGATAAAACATCGAAAGAAATCATCAATGGCAGAAAAAACATAGACAGTAAAACATTGAAGTTTTAATAAAAATATCAATGCTTCGAAAACATCAACATTGATATTGCACCCCTGCTTTACAAAGATTATAAGATTCAAACTGCTTCATTTCTGGTACATTTTAGATTTTAATTCATATTAAACAAAGCTTGATGCAAAGAAGAAAAAAAAAATACACCTATTGAAATACTGTCTGGAATTCAGTTTTGAAAATTAGAATAAAGTAAGAAAAATAATTAATTACCTTCATTTCCGAATTTATCATATGAAACGCAAATTCATCTGGATTTCTGTTTAGAGCTCTCTTCTGAAGTTTCTTCAGCTTGTTTTGTTTCACATGATATGCCCTAAAATTATAATGAACCAAATTAAATTTATAGATATATATATGTTATATTTTCCATTTTTGAATTTTACCTGAAACTTACTAGTTGAATATGCATACAGGGGTCTGGCCAGAGGAAATTCGGGTCCGTTAACGGACCCTTCACAAAAATACGATCAAGCAAAACGGACCCTTCACAAAAATACGATCAAGCAAAACCGACCCTTCACAAAATGCCTGATCAAACAAACTTTCATTTCACACATTATTCATTCAAAAAACAAATCTGAAATCAAAATAATGCACAGCATATTTCTGTGCAAAAGCCCATGACTTTTGGGCCTTTTTTGAAGTTAAAGAAGGGAATCGCTTATCCGCCAACTTTGCGAAAAAAAAAAGTCGGCACTTCCTGCCTGCCCTGTGATGCTCGGGCAAGCAAAAAATCTTTCGTGTAAAATGTAGCACTTTTTGTTGATTTCTTTTAAAGAAATTAACAACTTAAAAAAGGTAGATGTTTTGCTTTAATGGTTCTGCTTGTTTGTTATATCATATGCAAATCAAAGCCACTTGCTGCGATGTTGCTGTTATAGATTTCTCTGGAAGTGCAGAGTAGGGATTTTTCTCCCTGCTATGGACTTAAACATAAAGGAAATAATAATTAATAATAGCAATTATCGGGGGAATGAACTTGCAAACACATAGCTAGGGTTGGAGAAAAAATGGGATTGCTTCTGGGTAGAGCGATCAGCTATTTAAAATTAAAATTATCTCCATCTGACGTCTTTGGTGCCATGTTTTGACCTTATTTTGGAAGAAAATTATCTGTTTTTTTTTATTTCATTTATTTTATTTATTTATTTTTTAATGCTTACAAGGGTGGTGTTTTGGTTATATTCACGAATTAATGTATTTTTGCGTCTGTTAATATTGGAAGTTTGGTATTGTTTGTTTTGCTATGTTTCCGTACCGTATTTTTTCCTCCGAATTATTGGCGAATATGTCGGTGATTATTAATGGCACTCATCATATAAACCTGATGAAATGTAGCTCTAAAATTTTTGATTTTAATAAATTATTTAAAACCGTTTTTATATTTCTGATGCTTTCATTTTGAAAAAAGCGATCTCTGCATCCGATATGAAAATCGAATTTTACTTACTTTTCAAGCTAATTACTCTTTATTAGGAGGCAAATAAATGAAAATCCGCTTTATTTTTTGCTCAGATCATTATTTAAAATTTTTAAAGCAAAATTAACTGTTCTTTTATGAGTCTAAATGTTAAACGATCGTTCCATTTTATTTTTACATTAATTGTGTTAACAGACATCAATAATATGTTTACCATAGACTTTTAAAATGCAATTGCAAAAAAAAAATTCAAACAAAATTAATTTATATTCCGTTTTTATGCTTTTGATGTCACTTTAATGATCACTTAGAAAACTGCAATCTCTTTGCATCTGCTACAGGAATCGGACTTTTCGCATTTTTGATGTTTAATACTCTTTTTTAAGAGGAAAATAAATGAAATTTATTATTATTTTTTATTAAATTCAAAAAAAAATTTTTTTTTTTTTCAACATTGTTTGATTTTTACAAAATTATTTGATTTTTCACAAAATCATTTAGTTTTTCACAAAAAACGGACCCTGTGAAAATCCTGGACAGACCCCTGGCATATCTTGAAATTGTCCCTCTCCAAAACCTCTCTAAGCTGAATTTTTTCAATTTACCTGCATATATAGAATACATTTAATGTTTTTATCCATGTTTATTACAAACGAATTTTCCAGAAAAGTTCTACATCACGAATTTCAACGACAAACTTTGAGAACCGGTAAGACAACATTTTCGATTTTAAGGAAATTTTTAAAACCTAACAGCCCTTCATAACTGTTTTCAAATAATATTTGCTTTATTTCTCATAAATTCAAATGTGTCTGGCAGTATTCGTAATACAAGCCCCAAAGGCCTTTACGTCAAGAATCACTAAAAATATGACTTGTTAATTAGCAAAATAAGATCTTTTTATATTTGACATAAAACTAATTACAGATGAACCTCATTAATCCAAAATTGCTTAACACAAAATACTTATTTTATCCCTTGAGTTAACAATAATTTAATAATTTAAGATTAAACCTGGCCAACATGAAATAATCATCAGGGTTCCTTGAATTTGGCATTAACGAGATTTGACTGTATTGCAATTTTTATATTTTGCATAGAAGTTTAAAAGTCATAATTCAAACATTAAAGCATGAAATTTAGCACAGTAAAATATTGAACAAAGTTCTATTTAAGTACAAAATGCACTGCATTCTCAAAAAAGAGAACAGAAGGTCACTAGTGTTGAGATAAAAAGGTTTGATAAGTATGAGTCAGAAACTATTAATGATTTTGAGAAAGTAAACTTTCAGTTACCTTGCTCGTAATTTATAGTCTTTTTTCTTCTCTAAGAGACCAAACTGACTCCTAGCTTCTGGCTAAAAGGAGAAAAAAAATCAAATGTACAATATTTTGCAAGCTTTATCAGTACTAAATAAAATGATTCCACATCTAGAAACTTATTTAGAATTTTAAAATTGTATTTTAATTTTAAAATTCTAACAAGTTTCTTTAATTACTTGTTAGAGCTAGAGCTGATTTATAAGTTATTACAAAATTAAACTATACACATAAAACAAGTGTCTCAGTAGAAATTTAAAAGTGAAAATAATAGAATTAAAAAAAAATAAGAAAAAAGAACAGCAGAACCCCATTATAATGTGGAAACTGGGAGAACAAGCTTTGAACCAATTACAACATAACAGCACTAAACTGAAAAGGAATATGTATAACTTAAATAACAAAACTCCACACAATACAACTAATAAAAATTACATGAAGCAGAGGCAGAAATATTTAAAAATAAGCCACTGATCCAATGGAACGTTAATCGCAGAAACTTCCTTTCTCGTTTGATACTAGTGGTTCATTCTTAGACCCTGGTTTTAAATGATAGCTGTAGTATCTTTTCTGGTTAATTGGTGCAGGAAGATTCCATCACAGAAGTGAAGGAAGTGATCATGGATGCATTAATGCTAGTCAAAGAACTTCAGAGAAAATAATAAATGACTACCATAAACATCTTATTTTTATAAAAATTAATTTTATTCGAGTTTTCTTCAGGTTCGTCACGTGTATCGGAGTAATTACACATTATATTTAGTTATCTATCACTAGAATGAAGTATTTTTGTATCTACGAACCAAAACCCTATTTTAAAAGTCTGAATTTACGGAATTTTAATTTAAGCAGTATTTACGTGAAACGTAACCACCGCGTAAAATGGGGGTCTTCTGCACTTGATATCACAAGTGCTGCTCCAGTATATTAGTTGTTGACCTCCGGTTTCGACAAACTTAGAAACTTTGGTAATATGAAATTGAAGAGCATAACAAATTAAATAAATATCTAAAGTAAAATGAGACCTAAGAAAGCATTTCGTTGCTTAATTGTATACCTGATGTCGTTCTTGATGCGGACGTTGGCCACTCTTTGCAGCCTTTCTCCAGGAGGACATAGTTGCGAGCTCAATGGAACACTTCTGTACAGAAAGAAATCAATAAAAATTTAGTGTTTCTTTTTTTACGAGCTTTGAGTTCGAAATTTCGTTCCTAAATTTAACACATGCATGTGAATTGTTAGTAGCTGGAGTTTCACGGTAAAACACAGTTGCAGTTAAGTCACGACAAACCTCACAAAAGATGAGCATGCTTAGTAATCGAAACAAGATCTCTCCTTTTCTATTCGCAACTCCAAAACTTTTTCAACTTTCGCAACTTTTAAGCAAAAAAAAAATTGGTAGTCTTTAATCGCATGTGCGATTTTTTTTCATTCTTTTGAAATTAATTTTTAAGTTTTGTGAATATTCTGACCCATGTAGAAAACAATGAGAAATCTAGAAGTATATATTACAAAACGTTAGAGATTATCAATGCAATTCATGATCAAGTTCATTCCACCCTTCAATCTGATCTAGAGCTCCTTTCTGATACCATGCACATCACCTACTTAATTGGTTCTCGGTGGAGTAATCTTACTAGGAATGGCAATCTCCCCCATTAGCCCCTGCCCCAGTGGTGGTGCAAGGAAATGCTCGGCAGGGGGGCAAGCTCGCCCGACAGGGGTCACAGGTATAATTTAAAAATTTAGTCCCCGCCCCTCCCCGTCTCCAGTCTTTCAATTTTTTTATGATGCATTCGCATAAGAGGAAATTATTCTTACCATAAAACTAAAACTTTTTGGTACAAGTACTAGGATTAATGAAAAAAATTTAAAACCCCCCGACCCTGATTGACGATCTCATATTAAAACGAACTACACTGTCCAAAAAAAGCATTTTAAATTTAAATACAGTGAACTCTCACTTATACACCGCCTCATTTATGCGCCTTTTTCACTTATACGACAATTTTAAATGGTCCCAGCACATTCCATTGCAAAATAATGATAGTATCACTCGTTTATGCGTCGTTCTAAAGATAAATATTTCCCTTATGTTCCGAATGTTCCGTAAAATGTGAAAAAAAATGTTCATTTTCTTTTAAAAATGAGCATTTTTCTTCACTTTCCTCTTTAATGTTTCGCCTTTATTGCTCACAGAAGGCATTTTTCCGCATGAACTAGGGAGAACTCCCTTTTCTAGAACGTTTCAAAGAGAACAGTTTGCAATTAGATATTCTGCAATGCTTGTTTTCTCTTTATCATTCCAGTTACGTTACAGTAATTGCCAAACCGTAGAAATATGTCCCTTGTCTATAGAAACATTCTTATTCATTCTCTTATTAGAGCCTATGTTGCGTTTTAGTCCTTTAAATAGGCTTATTTACTTATACGTCTCTCTCACTTATGCGCCTTTTTCTGTTGGTTCCTTGGGCCGGCGCATAAGTGAGAGTTCACTGTATATTGAATTGTTTTCGAGGGGGTGATGATACGGAGAAGGAAAGATAATCCTAACTACAGGGAACTCTCATTTATACACCGCCTCATTTATGTGCCTTTTTCACTTATACGACGATTTTCAGTGGTCCCGGCACATTCCATAGTAAAAGAATGAAAATGCGTCGCTCTAAAGATAAATATTTCACTTATGCGCCGAATTTTTCAAAAAATATAAGCAATTTAATTTAGTTTCTTAAAAAATGAGCACGTTTCTTCACTTTCCTCTTTAATCTTTCGCTTTTATTGCTCACGGAAGGCATTTTTTCCACATGAACTAGAGTTCGGAGAGGAACAATTATCTATTATGGATCGTTTTAAAAGGACCAGTTTGTGGTTACGTATGCTACAATTTTTGTTTTCACCTTATCATTGTAGTTAGGTTATAGTAGTTGCTAACCCGTAGTTATATGACCATTTTCTATAGAAACAATCTTATTCATGCTCTCATTACATAGAGCTTGTGCTGCATTTTAGACTTTTTAATAGGCTTGTTCACTTATGCGTCTCTCTCACTTATGCGCCTTTTTCTGTTGGTCCCTTGAGCCGGCGCATAAGTGAGAGTTCACTGTAGCAAATTTACTAGTCGCAAAAGCAGAATAAAGACGAAAAATTGAATGTTCTTCTAAAATCTCATTCGGAATTCAATTGCAAATATTTTAATTGTTTACAATTAACAAATAGATAATGGCAAAAGAAAAACATTTAAATCATTGAGTTTTCTTTTCTCGTCGGCGAACAATGACATCGGTTTCCAATCGCGTAAATTTAAATGCTTAGCCGCATTTGCTAAAAAACGTTAGTATTCGAATTCTATATAAAGATTTTTTTTTCTTTCTTTTGATACTGTTGTTTAAATTTTCAAGTATGTTTTTACATCAAAAAACGCGAAAAACGTTTAAAATGTTTTAAATTGATATCTTCGTTAATTAACGTCATTCGACCTTCGTTAATTAACGTCAATTCGAATTAAAACACGACCTAGCTAAGAACACTCGATCAACTCTCCTTTCAAACAATTTTTTTTTTCGAAATAGCTAGGTTCGAGTACCACAGATACACAGATCGACAGATACACAGACATGTCAAATTTATAATACCCCTTCCTTGTTGCGTAGCGTAGGGAGTTAAAAATGAGGATTGAAACTGAATAAAAGGATAAAAATGTATACATACAATTTTTATTTTCCGAAAGAATTTCAGAGATACACAAACGAAAATATTAAATGATAAAGGAAATGAAAAACAAATGAAGTATAATTAAACTTAATAAATAAAAAGAATTAGTTACTAAACTATTCTGCTTGAGAGTAAAAAATATGAGCGAAAAAAACAGTGTCAACACTTTTTTCTTCCTCACCTCCAAACGCACCAAATGTGTAGATTTAATTATTTACTCGTTGACATCCAAATGTGAAGTTCATTTTTAAATGAAAGAAAGAAAACAGAAAACATGAAATTCAAATTGCTCCTGTTGTTAAAAGAAAAAAAGAACGCATGTTAAAAATTTATAACACACACTTACCCAGTTACTCCTAGAGATGATTTACATCTGTTCTGTTCTGTTAAATTTTAATTCGTTCAAATTTTGTTCAAGATTTTTTTTTCTTGTTGAGAAGTAACTCTGTGAATGAAAAGTTTTCGAGCGTTCTGACACCATGACGGTGCGAATTTGAACTGGGGTGGGCTCAGGGCCGCCGTTTGGGGGGGGGGGGGAATACTGGACCTCTAGTACCGGGCCCGGAGCTTTGGGGGGCCCGTAAGATTATGAACATGTTTTCCAGTTTTAGTGTCAATAATTTCATGAAAAAAAAAGCTGTTTTTCAATAAAAAATAAAAAATATCGCTTTCCAATGCCGATTCTCAATATGAAACAATTGCTAGTACAAACACTAATGAATGAAACACGCTTGTTGCAAAGGAAATCACACCGCTTTTTAAAATCATCTGGCGATACAAATCACGTGAAAATGAAATCAGGCGCACACTTTCGTAACTTAAAAAAAAAAGTTTATCTGAAAAAAAAAATTCTCTCTCTTTTTTTTTAGCCTACTTTCCCGTTAAAAATAAAAGAAAGACGAAAAAAGTATTAAAATTGGCTTAATGCATCTAAAAAATATCGCCAAGTCCAAAAAATATCGCCAAGTTAAGAAAAAATCGCCAAGTCCAAAAAATATCGCCAAGTTAAAAAAATAAAAAGGTAAAAATGAATATCGAAAAATTAAAAATTTGAAAGTAGGGTATTGAGATGGGGAATTTGTGTGTCGGTCTGTCGGTCGGTCTGTCTGTCTGTCCCCCCCTAATAACTTTTGAATGAATATTCCGATTTGAACGAAATTTTTTTTGTTGGAAAGATCTCGGCGAGTACAGCTCATTCCCATTTTTAATTTTTCGATTTGAACAATTTTTGGTTCAACTTTGAGCCGTTCAAACAACCTGTCCCGCGATGCTAACTTTTTAGTTAACAGTCCGATTTGAACAAACTTTTTTTTGTTCGAAAGATCTTTTCAAGGATACTTCATTCCTGTATATACATTTTCGATTTGAACAATTTTTCGTTCAACATTGAACCGTTCAAGCAACCTTTCCCCCCTAATAACTTTTGAATGAACATTCCGATTTGAACAAACTTTTTTTTTGTTGGATAGATCTCGGCGATTACAACTCATTCCCATACTTGATTTTTCGATTTGAACAATTTTGGTTCAACATTGAACCGTTCAAGCAACCTTCCCCCCCTAATATCTTTTGAATGAACATTCCGATTTGAACAAACTTTTTTTTGTTGGAAAGATTTCGGCGAGTACAACTCATTCCCATATTTGATTTTTCGATTTGAACAATTTTTGGTTCAACTTTGAACCGTTCAAACAACCTGTCCCGCGATGCTAACTTTTGAGTGAACAGTCCGATTTCAACAAACTTTTTTTTGTTCGAAAGATCTTATCAAGGATACTTCATTCCCGTATTTACATTTCCGATTTGAACAATTTTTCGTTCAACATTGAACCGTTCAAGCAACCTTTCCCCACCTAATAACTTCTGAGTGGACCATCCGAATGGAATAAACTTTTTTTTGTTTGAAAGATCTCGGAGAGGTTCATTCCCTTATTTCGCTTTTTGGTTTGAACCATTTTTCGTTCAATATTGAACCGTTCAGAAAAAAATTTAACATTAGCGCCTACGGGGAATTTAAGTTGAATGTTGATCCTGGAACTTAAAGTCGGATTTCCTTCAAACTAACTTTGTAAAAAAATGGTTTTGATAAATAATGTTTGTAAAGTACTTTTCTGAATAATCTTCTGTGAGGACTCTGATTCCGACTCCGACTCCACAAACATGGCGGAAATGCAGGCTCAGAAAAAAATGACAGACTGTGCAGACGATTTTTTGTTTATTTATTCATTTGTGTTATTTTATTTCTTACTATTATTATTTTTTTTTGGCAGACGATTTTTTTTGTAACAAAAGTGTTTCATTCACGAGGGCATTTTATTCTTTATTTATATTTAACAACTGGCAACGGTTTAAAAGTGAAAATCGAGACATTTTATCGACGGACGAGTTTTTTTTCCTTTCTTTGATAAAATGTGTTTTGATGTACTTTGTACTTTTAATTTTTTTTTTTTTTGAAAACGATTGAGGAATTTTTCTACGGAAGAACTGTAACAGTTACATTCTTTAAGAGGTGCGACAAAACTTCATTTATTCATTTATTTACTTTTTATGTCTCTATTTCATCTGATGAGAGGGGTATATTTTGCTTCTAGAAATCAGCTTTGAGTGCTAAAAAGGTATGTTTGACATAATGTTTAGTCTCAGATGATCAAGAGAATAATGATCAGATGCTAGAATGCCGATGTCGATGTACGGGAAAGTAGGCTCGTTTAGTTCTTGACAGAACTTCTTGTTACAATTGCAAATGTGCGGAAACGACGGCAAAAAATTATGAAATTTGGGGGGGGGGGGGCATGGGGAGCCCGGCATTAAAATTGGTGCCGGGCCCCATCGCTGGTAGCGGCGGCACTGGGTGGGCTTCATTTTTCTAGCCCTTTGTGCAACGTTCGGGAGCTCGCGGCACTGGCTTACAAGATAGGATCAGGGGTTTCTTCTCCTCCCGGAGTCTCAAGTATTACCCCTCCTCAGCAGTTGGTGGCAAAGGCACTGAGAGAAACACGTGTCTAGCAGCGGCTGGTCTAGAGAAATGAGGAATCTGTTTGCACGCCGGCCGTAAGGACCCGTTTATTACGAGCACTCGGATTTAACGACCAACATGTTACGGTCCCTTCGTGCTCGTTATAAGAGAGTTCGACTGTATTTAAAAATTACTATTTTAGCATTGTAGTGGGAGCTTGGAACAGTTTACCGGAAGAGGTGGTAAGGAGCAATGGAGTAGACAGCTTCAAGAGAGCCATTGATTTTCATTGGGTTCTTTAATTTGACTAGGACCAGCCCAGTTGGCCCCAGAGCCTGCTGCTGGTCGTCGCATTTGTATTTTTATTTATTTTTGTCTAGATAACACGGGAGAGGACATTCTCCGATTATCATCGCTCGATTTTAGGTCATTATTACACTTCCCGATACACAGCAGAGGCCATGCATTTCATACAAGTCTTGTATAGCTTGACTAAGGAGAGTTAGCATGTGAACTGGAAACGAAAGCCAACCACTTTACTTTTTAAATCGTTCTAATCAGCGAAGGCGCACTAGCATTAAAGCTTTTGCGGGTTTACGCGACGGTCTGTGATTGCACGGGCGCTTTGCGCCTTTAAAGTAGTCAGGATAGTTCCAATGTTAGTCAATGCATTTCTAGATGGCGGAGTCGAAATGATGTTTGAAGAAGACTTTTGTTTCTCTAGCTTCTCTATAGGATGTTTCTGAAAGGTCTTTCCAGTTTTGAAATGACATAACAGCCAAACAGAGAGAAATACAAAGATAAAAGAAGTGGTATGTTGGACAAAGAGGTCCGAAATCTTTTATGCTACGGTTTTCAAAAAGATTTCGTTCGAAGGTATAAAACTAGAGGACGCATTAGAAAACACGTCTTTTTAATAGTGCATGAGAAATGTTTCATGGGAAGGGCACTTTATTACTCATATCCTTTAACTTCATACAATAATGCACCCACGGGGGAAGCTAAGGGACTGAAGCCCCACCCAGAAGTATCAAGATGAACTCAATTGATTGGACCAAGCTCCTTAAAATGAGTTTTTTGGGCTTAATTTTTGGAAATTTTGCTAAGATATAGCCCGCAACCCCTTTTTACTTTCTTCTATATCTAATATATAGAAGAAAGTATTGGTTTCGTGAAAATTTTCGAATGTCGAATTTTGACGGATTTGCACGTTTTGAGGTGCGCTGAGTCCATTTCGACCATTTTTAGAAAATGTCTGTCTGTCTGTCTGTGTGTGTGTGAGTCTGTATGTGTGTGACCAGTTTTTGTGGCCGCGCTAGAGCAAAAACTACTGAATGAAATCGAACAAAAATTTTTTCACATATGTACCACCATGTGAACTGGTGCACCTGACTTTTTTTAGCGAATTCCTCCAAGGGGGGTGGAGCAATCGCACGTGTTCTGCGCGGGGGTGATTGCTATATCTCAGGAAGTAACTGGCGGAATCAAACGAAAATTGGTCCATAGATAGACCCTACTGAGTACAGGTGCTGATTCAATTTGTTTGTCAATATCTCCAAGGGGGGTGGAGCAATCGCACGTGTTCTGCGCAGGGGTGATTGCTATATCTCAGGAAGTAACCGGCGGAATCAAACGAAAATTGGTCCATAGGTAGACCCTACTGAGTACAGGTGCTGATTCAATTTATTTGTCAATATCTTGAAGGGGGGTGGAGCAATCGCACGTGTTCTGCGCGGGGGTGACTGCTATATCTCAGGAAGTAACCGGCGGAATCAAACGAAAATTGGTCCATAGGTAGACCCTATTGAGTACAGGTGCTGATTCAATTTGTGTGTCAATATCTCAAAGGGGGGTGGAGCAATCAAAAGTGCTTATTTTGTCACTGCACCTACTGTATCTCGGGAAATATTGCTGCGATTTGAATGAAATTTGGAATAACACTAACCCAATATGGAAGCAAGCATCGATTAAATTTTGGCGCCAATCGCCCCAGGGGGAGGGTGGGGTGATTTTTGCGCTTAGTCAACAATGCGAAAAATTACTTCATTAAAAAATCGCTTTCACGCTATTTAATTATCAAAACAGCTGAAAACTTTCAATGATTTGAAATTTTTAACTGTTGCCAATTTCTTTTTACTAACAAACAAAATGTTTGCAATTTATCTAAACAAGGCTTTTGCAATGATTTCCAATTTCGCTCATTGATTCTGCATTTGCAGGGTTATTACGATAATTGGGAAATTGGCGCTGTCTCCAACTACTCGGGCGAGTACGTATTTTATTTTGTAACCGGAATTCATAAGATAGATATAGAAGAAAGTTTCGTGACGGCCACGACAGCTAGTTTAATTTCACCAAAAACGACTGCAGTTTTTTCTTTAGGACTTCAAATTCGAAAACTTTCCGAAGGAGGGCAGCTTATCCTCTCCCAGGAAACAATCCTAGGTGCGCCACTGACTACATATCTTGGTTTAAAAAAGTTGACCTTATATATGTGTTTTGGAATTTAATTGCAAAATGTATCCTGATGAGAGCCTTAAACCTCCATTCTGCTTGCGTCAAAGATAGTCTAAAAATGTCTTTTTCGAATATCAATATTGAAAATTTATCAGTGGTGAGACTCCCAAGCGGGGATGGGCGATCGCCCATATCGCCCCTCCTGCAATTAGGGTCAGGGCCCGATTAACCTCTGAAGTTAGGGGAAGCTCAGTCTCCTGTATAGGGGAGCTCAGTGTTAGGGGAAGCTCAGTCTCCACTTTTCGTTTAAAGAAAATTTTCGAAAAATCTACACGTTGAAACAAAACTCACTATTGCTACAAGGATTATTCCTAAAGTGGCTCAGCAAAATCCAGATTAAATCGTAGTCTATATGCTTGCACTATAATTCTCAATAAATAAGGGTTGTTTGTCATTGAATAAGATTTATCACTTCGTAAAGTTAAAATAGAAAAATCCATAGTAACACAGTTGTGCCAAACTATATTGAACAAATTATCTTTAAAAGCGAATTAAAATACGGGAATTGGGGGGTTTTTAAGTAGTTTTCCTGTCATTTTTGGGCCCTTTTGAAATTTCTGAGGGGAAGCTCAAGCTTCCTGAGCCTTTTGGGTATAATCAGGGCCTGATTACCCAAAAGGCACGCGAAGCTTGAGCTTCCCCTAAAGAATTTTAAGAGGGCCCAAAAATGACTGAAAACCTGTGATTTAAAATTTTAGTTTCTGCTTTTAAATGCTTATCTAAAGGTAATTGTAGTTCAATAAAAATTTTCTGGAAAGTTTTAAAAGTGAAGACACATTTCATAAAACATTAATCCCACCACAAGCTATTTTTAAATGTGGGATTTGACCAACTATTTTACCATGTACTTTTATTATGGTGTAATTCTGTGAAGTAATAAATCTAATTTAACATGGAGTCATAGAATTGCAATGCAACCATGTATTATGTATGAAAATTCTACGTATTAGTGGAGGAAGGGGACAGACTTTGATCAGAATTCTGCTTGGTCAGCTCTTAGAAATTATATGTACTCTAAGCGAGATTTGTTTCAATATGTCTCAAGGGAATAGAAATCTCCCCCCCCCCAAAAAAAAGCCAGGGGCCTCAAAATGAGACAGAGCTTCCCCTAACTTCACGGGTTAATCGGGCCCTGGGTATAATCAGTAGGCCATGAAAGCAATGTGTTCGAAATGACCAACTTTTGCAGCAGCCACATGACGCAATCTTAGAGCAGGAATTGGTAACTGGAGGGAGCAACTCCAATCATGAGCTCAGACAAAGATCCCAAGTCAAATGGTTCAACTCCGGCGAATGGGAGACACGTTTTATGTAAAAATAGCGAAAGAAGACCGTTTACAGGATCTTTGTTTCAAGAACTGAAGGTTTTTCTCCCTCCACCTTTAATTTCTTCTAAATGCACGCAATCGAAGAGTTTCAGACTCTTTTAACAACAGTACTCTCTGATATCAAATCTTTGAACTATATTTGAATACCGGTGCAAAAAAAAAAAAAAAAAAAAAACTAACTGTACCACATTTCTCTTCTTTATCTTTCTACCTTGCTCTGCTTTGCTATTCTGTCATTTCAAAGTAAGAGAGCACATTTTGAAACATCCAGAGCCGCTCCGAACTAATTTCTTAAGAGTTCATTTTCAATTTGCCGAATAAAATTCCGATTTTACCGAATGATAAAATACAAACATGCACACATAACATCGAATGAGCAGAAACATTAGACATCATTAAAAAACAGTTAAAAAAATTTTGTGTTCAATGCTCAGAGGTCAAATGGAAATTTGGTGGAAATAAAATAGAAAGTGTCACTTTAAGGAATTGTAGTTTCACCAATAGACAACAGATGGCAGCACAAGACAGGGATTTCGTTAACAAACAAACTCGCTTGCTGTTTCAAAAAAGAGCGACCGGCAAACATTATTGTTGAATAGAAAAACATATCAACAAAAAATAAATTAAAACTAAGATAAATAAAGCAACCTGAATTTTTGGAGAGCTTGATCAATTTTTTTTTTAACCGCAGCCGTAAAAATAAGTGATACAAAAGGCGAAAAAGTGAAACATTTGTATATATAAATCATAATTAAACACATAAAGGAAAGATTTCTGAAGTAAGAAGAATTCGATATTCCCAGGGCCTGATTACTGAATAGGCTAGCTAGGCCATGGCCTAGGGCCCCCACAATGTATGGACCCCAAATGGCTGAAACTTTTCTAGTCAGCGGCTAAAATTGTTCTATCCAATGCCTAAAATTGTACAGACTGAGTATACAGGGGGCCCCAAAGTATTTTAATCGGACTCTGGATATTCCTCAGTTTCAAACGTATTCCTTAAGCAATTTTTTATAGTTATTGTTTTATTGCAACTTTAGGTTACTTATAATCTGTAAGTGATTCATAATATCTCTTTAACTACCTTCCCTTTCCATATTTTTTTACAACAACTTCCCAAACATCGTATGGATTGTTTCAAATAATTTCAGAGCAAATTAAAAAAAAAAAAAAAAAGTCGTACAAGGCAGGATATTTCGTCATTACAGAAGCAAAAGTAGATTTTGTATTATTTATTTTTGAACTCAATAACGAATTTCACTACTGAACAATTATGACTTTTTTAACATTGTACTAAATATTGTCAAGTTTTTTTTTTTTCAGACTCTTTCAAAATCCAAATTTCCTTGGATTCGCTTCTGAAAATTACTAACTTTGCGGACCCACCTATCATAGAAATACTTGATTTGACACCATTTAAATCTTATTTTTCTTACATAATATGTTTCTACGGTGTTCTTTCTTTCTTACTTGAAATGTATTTCTTCATTGTTCTGCATATTTTTTAGAGCTCTTGTCTATACTAGACAGCAACTTAACTTAAAAGCCAACTTTAAAGCCAATAAGAGCTCACAAGCAGTCACCGATCTCCTCTAATTCGCCAAGTAGGATGTGACGTTTTATCTAGCTCGTTTTTCATAGGCTAACGCCAAGCAAACGTCACGCTGACGTCACGATGTTTATGTCAAGAAACCTTGCAGTGTAGTATAGTTTTCATCACTTGACATTATTATTTTGAGATGTGAAAGTAAAAATCTAGCCGAAACACAATTTAGTGTCAAACATGTGTTCAAATCGAGGGTTCTGGGGATTTTGACCACCTGCTTGAACGTAGATAAGAACTTTTTTATTCCCTATAAATGTGCTTTCGGTTTGAATAAAACTATTGTTACTCTTCCGCAAGGGTGGATACAAGGGAGGGGCGATGGGGGCGATCGCCCCTCCCTTGAAGGACTCTTCTCCAGCAGTTTTTAAATTTTGAAGTTCAAAAAATGCAATTTTAGATGACCTTTAATGATATTAAGGGAAAGAGTGGGGATTCAGGGCTCTGCTCTGGAAATTTTGCGAAATTGAAGAACAAAATATATGAAAAACTAAAAAACACGTGTTATTAAGGATGTATGGTGAAAAAAAAAGGACAAGTAAGAAAAAAAAATATCAATCGCCCCTCTCTTGGAATATTTCTGAATCCGCCCTTGCTCTTCCGCTAATTTCAGCTTTTTTTTTTTAAAAACCTTTTAGCAGCATAGCACCACGGACCACCTAGCATGAGCTTATGAACCCACGGGGACCGCATTTTGGGAAACTCCGAAATAGGTTGAAATTGAGGGGTGGCATCATTTATGAAGAACAACCCTGAAGTTCTTGAAAATAAAACTAGTTCAACTCACTGACATATAAGCACCTGAACCGACAGGAAAATGATGTATGCAAAATTAAATAGCAACAAAAATTGAATTCAATTACAGTAACCGCCACTAATATAATGACTGGATTATAAAATCGGCCGCCTTTTAAAATCAGATCTGCAGGAACCAAATATTTAAAGTATCAAAACATGTTTAAACCATCCTCTAATAAAATCATCATCGCCGTTTGATAAAATCAGTTTTTTGGAAAGCGTATGCTAAAATTTGAAAACGACAGCTGTAATTATGCTAAAAATTGTAACAGACATAATAAATTCCTAAGTTATATAGCACCAAGAAGTGAAAAAGTCTCGGAAGATGAAGAAATGCGTATCAAATTTGCACTCTTCAATGGGGGGGGGGGGGGGTATATACGATTTCCGTTAATCAAATAAATATCTATACTCCAGTATTTTAAGACCCGTCTGCAAATAAAAATGTAAATTTTATTTTGTTTCCTGCATTTTGAAACTTTTAAAACAATTAAGAAATATAGTAATTTATTATATTTTCAGATAAGTGATATTTAAAAACTTTTTCTTTAAGTGTAGGTATTTCAGTTTATAAAATCAGCCGCTTTATAAAATCAAATGTCCTCAGGACAGATGTGATTTTAAATAGCGGCGGGCACTGTATAAGCGCTATTTTATACTTTAGATACATTTTACTTTCGTTTTCTGTGTGGTTGTGGGACCACTGTTTCCTTATCTACGAGTATACTAAAAAATATTTCCCTCTACATCTGCTCTGGGGAAGGCATACAGTTTATATATTTACTTCAACTTCCACTCTTCGGCAGCCGACTAAACTGACCATTTCCATTATCTGTACTCCTGCAGCCAGAGGAGGGTGCAGCTCTCGAGAATAGAACTTTCAAAATTAATTTCGTATCAGGAAGGCAGAGAGGAACAGAAAGAGAGGGCGGAATGTGACAACGAAGATAGAATTAGATGGTGTTCGAGTAATTAAAAGCAAATTTCACAGGAAACCCTAGAAAAAAAAAAAAAAAACTTCACTTAACATATTCATTACCAATTCTGTACGATATTTACCAGTGTTTCTTCAAATGTAAGATATATATAGACTTTACAAATAATTAATGCATTGGTGTTAATATTGACTGAAAATTATAACTGGTTGTCCTGAATTGACTCTTTTGAAATTAATATCAGGCAAACGGTTGGTTAAAAGTATTATTCTTGCGAAAAGTTAATGTAACGGGGTTTTTTTTTTGCTACAAAATTTTGTGCTTCAGATAAATTTTACTTTCATTTTCTGAGGTGTTTTGTTTCGACTGTTTTCTTTTTTGTAGTGGAAAATATTTCACTCTACATCTGCTCTGGGGCTTTTATATTGACTTTAACTTCAACTCTTCGGCTGCCGCCTTAACTGACCATTTCCATTATCCGAACACCTGCAGCCAGAGGAGGGGAATAGAACCCGAGAGGGCTTCAAAATTAATTTCATATCAGGCTGGCCAAAAGGAACAGAAAGAGAGGAAGGAATGCGTCAGGGAAGATGGAATGAGACGGTGGGCGAGTTAAACTTTGCGCGAAACAAGCTTTTGAAATGTGGTGAAAATTTTCATCTTATCCGCCTTTTCGGCCCCGACGTCAAAATTTGATTTCCAACCTTTTGCGGGAGGGGAGAGACTCCGCTTCGCCGAATCTGGCCGCTTTCAGATTTTCGCGAGCCAGCGCGCCCTCTCTGGGCGGACACATGAACCGAAGCGGAGGATGAAAATGTGCGTTGTGTTCAAGCCAATATCTGTGTGAGAGGGAGAGCGTTGCTGTGATTGGATGGAGAGGGGAAAGGTAAACAAGGAGAACGCACCGAAATATTTCGGGAGAGAAAAGGGTGGGAAATATGTAAATGAGCCCGCGACGTTTCTCTTCTGAGGAAATTAAAACGTAAGAAAGTGGAAATTGTACGTCGGGTCGAAACTTGCCTTCAAAGTTTGCACGTGCTTTCTTGGCAAGGGCACTTACTTCAAAAGATTCCGAATTGATCAGAAATCCAATCGTGTTGGAGTTATATTCTATCGCATTCAAATCTAAGTTTCTTTACAGGTGTAGTAGCGATTTTTAAAAATAGTGTGTATGTATGAGCTGAGACGAAAACAAATTGCTTATAAAGTGAGTCTTTCATGCTGAATATTTCTTAAAGAGATCGTTCCAGCAGTTCTGTTTAAAGAAATATTTTTCTCTTTATCTGCTGTGAGTTTGAGATATCACAAATAGTCTTTGAAAAAAAATTAAGATTTTAACTGCAACATTCTACTGTATGTCCTCGCTTTCGGTACCTGCAACATTATGCTGAACACATTGCAAAACATTTGTGTAACCTTACTCCGGAAAAGCGGATGGTGATTGAGTAAATTAACTGATAAAACGGGTGTGATGTTAGGAATCGCTTATAACGTTACACCACTTTTATCAGATACGTTATTCCATTGCATTGGAAGCAACTATGTTGCCGCCACATTTACAAAGTAAAATTACACAAATTTTCCGCAGTGCAGCATAGTATAAAAACCTCCCGACAGTGATTGCCTACCTCGTATTAATATTAATCTCACGCATCAGAACACATACAGTGGACTCTTACTTATATGCCGCCTCATTTATGCGCCTTTTTCACTTATACGACGATTTTAAATGGTCCCAGCACATTCCATAGCAAAATAATGATAGTATCATTATTTGTTTATGCGTCGCTCTAAAGATAAATATTTCACTTATGCGCCGAATTTTCCCTAAAATGTAAAAAATTTTATTTATTTTCTTTAAAAAAATAAGCATTCTTCTTCAATTTCCTCTTCAATCTTTCGCCTTTATTCCTCACGGAAGGCATTTTTTCCGCATGAACTAGAGTTCGGAGAAAGACAATTATCTATTATAGGTCGTTTTAAAGGTAATTTTGTAATTAGGTATGCTACAATTTTTTTTCTTTTTATCATTGTAGTTATATTATAGTAATTGCCAAACCGTAGTAATAGGTCCCTTTTCTATAGAAACATTCTCATTTATTCTCTTATTGGAAACAATGTTGCGTTTTAGTGCTTTAAGTAGACTTGTTCACTTATACGTCTCTCTCACTTATGCGCCTTTTTCTGTTGGTCCCTTGGGCCGGCGCATAAGTGAGAGTTCACTGTATATACAGTAAAGTTTTCAAAGAGAGAGTACACAGATTAATATTTTTGTGATATATATTTGTAATATTTCAAACGAAGACACGAATTACTACTGATATTTTTAAAGTATAAAAAGTAAGTATATAAAGTAAAGTTTTCAAAGAGAGAGTACACAGATTAATATTTTTGTAGGGAAAAAACTTAAGTTGAATATCTTTAACTTTTAATCATGAAAAAGGTTTTTATAATAGTCGTTGATCAGTTTATCTTTTCTTTATGAACCTGAAGAATTGAGTTGGCTTTCAACTTCTACTGGGTTAAGTGGTGCGCAATAAGTTTTCAATCTTCTCAAGGCCGAAAACGAACGTTTATTAAATTCTGTTCAATTCAAACAAAAGCTCCAAATGGCATTGAAACTACATTCAAATAAAAATTAAAGTACCAAAATACTTTTTTCCGCCCTAAGAATGATAACTGGTGCTCTAAGAATTTAATTAAATGGCCGAATCACAATTATATTCTTGTCGTTTGTTCTTTTTCTATTACAGAATACATGTTGCACTAGTGTGGTTTATTCAAGATGTTCTTTTTTTGTCCGATTTCTTTCCCCTTCCTATGAGCGTAAATAATGTAAACAAAAATATTTTTTATTGAACTCTAGATGAAAAGCTCATTTAAAAATCAAAGATGAAATACTTTTTTTTCTTAGAAGGTTTTCAAATGACGCCTCACCCTTCCCGCTTAAAATAACCTTGATTGTGAAAGAGCAATGAATTACACCATTTTTTTAAGTCATAATTAATAAGATAAGAAGTGATACAATTTGTGAGAATAAAAATTTTTTGGACATTAGAGGATTATTTTCTAAAACCAGTGTTCTGTTAAAATAAATATCAAAAGAAATGAACTTCGAACGCTTATGCAGAAAAAATACATGAGATACAAAATATACCGAGTAAATAAGCAGAAAATAAGTTTTTTTAACGCATAAGTAAGGGAAGAGAAATGAACTTGGAGCATTCTCGGCCTCAATGTCATAAAATCAAAAAAGTAGCCAGCCACGTTGTCTAGTGGTTAGAGCAGTCTGCCACGGATGGAGTGGTCTCGGGTTCGAGTCCCGGCTTGGGCATGGATGTGCTTTCTCTCTCCTGTCCTTGTCCTTTCTTTGTGTCAATGTGTTGTTGTGAAAGGTTGCTTACCCTATAAACGGATCCCCATGGCATGCGTGTGCTGTGGAAGTCGGACTTCACATCAAATTACGGTACAGTTATAAAAATGAAGCAGCCCACCCCAAATTGCCTGGCTGGCACACGATAAAAAAAAAAAAAAAAAAAAAAAATGATTAAAGAAAAAATTGCAAGTAGCTTTCTGTCGTTGCAGAACTCTAGGTCACAATTATTTAGGAATTGATTATTTGTTTCATTCTATCTTTTCTTTGATTTAATGACGGAAGGGAGCCTAGCACCAGCACAAATATGTTGGGGGTGCTCGAGCCTCTTAGCACCCCCGAAGTCGGCAACCTTGATGGTCATACAACATGAACACTGACAATTCCCTGCATCTTTACTATCCACAGACTTGGACTAGTTTTAAATTCGCAAACTTAGAAGAAAGAGATCAGTGACTTAATATTTCCCTACTGTAATATAAAAATTTTACCCAATCAACTATTCTTTCAATGACTATGAGAAGAGGATAACTATGACCATCCCATTAGGTTGTCCCTGAAAGCCATTGCCATGTTGGATAAAAACTATGGATTCATTTTTCATAATCTCAGAAGTGTAGATTCGGAAATTGAGAAATTAAGAGCAAAAATATTCACCCCAGCTATCGCTTCCCCTGGATCTGGCACCATTATCAATGTGCCTGAAATATGAGTTATTCCCCCACTGGAAACGGCAACCCAAAGATAAAAACAATGGCCAGAGAGGAAGGATGCTTCATCTTATCATTGTCAAGTCAGTTTCCGGGATTCGGGGGAGCGATTATTTTCGCACAGCACCCCCTCGGCTTTGATGAGTCCACAATAATAAAATCTGAAGCGCTCTTTTTGATTGTATGCCAAGAAGCTATCCGACAATAGGAAGAGTGGTTCTGAAGAATTATGAGGGGGAGGAGGGGCAAGTAAGATGTAATTTTAGAGGCCTTATCAACAAAAAGTAAAGGAATGGTGTTCATGAAATGGTCGAAATTACAACACAAAGAGACGTCACCAGAATAAGTAATTTAAGAAATCGTAACTATCGTCAATAAGTGTTGTACGAAACGAATGCAGACAAATTTTTTGGGGGAAATTCTATTTTGATTGAAATATCATTAGTTGCAAAAAACACCGAATAAATTGTCCAAACAAACAGGATTCTTGTTTTATTGTATGAACTATACAAAGAGAACATGGATGTTCTACTTCTGTATAATGCAATAATTTTTTGTAAAATTTCCAGAAAATTTATTTAATATTTTTTGTCTCAGTAACGGACGTATCTTATGAAGTACTACCGTTGCAGAGAGAAAAATTATATTAAAATATTCTCTCTTTAGAATTTTGGAATTTAATTGTATTTTATTAAATCAGAATTTGTGTCCTTCACAAAGTTTACACAATGAAACAGCTATCAATTTTTTTGGAGTCTTTGTAGGATGTTTTTGTATGGAATTGCTAAATCTGTTATCGTAGAATGACCCTTTTCTGCATATCTTAGCATTTACTATCATCAGTAAATATTGAAATCATATTCTTACGAATTAATTGATGAATAAGAAGTTGAAAAGTAAAATACCAATCTCGATTTCTAAAATCTAAAATAGTAGGGATTTTTTGTTCTTTTATTCTTACTGAGGTGACGTTAAATGCTTTTAGAAAAAGTGTGTGTGTGTATCAAGCTTGGTGTAATCGCCGATTACGTAATCATAATCCTCGTAATCGATTACATTTTTTTTGTAATTGTAATCATATTCATAATTTTTTTTAAATGGGACACTTGTAATCGTGTAATCGTAATTTTAACCAAGTATTTCTTGTGTAATTGTTATTGTAATCTTTCTTTCAATAATCGTAATTTAGCCTTGTAATCCTGTAATATGATCAAAATAAATAAATAGTTAATTTCACAGAATATAATTAAAAATACTACTTGCTGTGCAATATTGTATGACAAGTTAAAGAAGGTTTAAATTTTATATACTTCGTTTTCCTTCTGCTTAACAATAAGGTGCATTGAAACTTGATCCCCCTAACAAAAATTTCTGGATCCCCTCCTCTGTATATATAAATATAAATATATATATATATATATATATATATATATATATATATATATATATATATATATATATATATATATATATATATATATATATATATATATATATATATATATATATATATATATATATATATATTTATACGTATAATATATATATATATTTATACGTATAATATATATTCCTCCCAAATCTGCAATCGTGTAATCGAAATCGTAATCGATTACGTTTTCTCGTAATTGACTCCAAGCCTGGTGTGTATGTGTGTGTGTGGGAGAGAGACAGATGGTGAAAAAAGAAAGAGAAAAAGAGGGTGAGATTTAATTGTCTTTATAATGATATCTACCATATCAGAAAACAAAATAGGTTAGTTTGCTTCCATTAGTAGGTGGTTACTTTTGAGATGGTACCAAAATTGCTCTGCTTACTTTTATCACAGGAAGCATAAAAAATGAAGCTTTGATACAAAAAAATCTTCCAGTGGAAATTGTATCCCCGTATTTCCAAGTCCCAGGAAATTTAGTGAGAAAAAAGAAACTATGTAAGATGTTTGCTGATTTACGCCCAAGGTCGTTGGGTTTTCGTTCATTCGTAGAAAGAAATAAATGAAAACAAAAGCGTTCCAAAACTCCTTTATTGATCTTGAAATATTTTATTAATCCGAAGCAGAGGACCACACACAGTAATAAACTGTAAAACTAGAAATTTTAGGCAGGAATTCAAGTGAAACACGGACGATCTCAACTCACCAATGCAATCGCAAATTCCCAAATTTGGATACGTTGCAATCGTTACGAGATGCAATTCTAATGTAATTCGATTTCCAGTAGCGATTGCAATTTGCGATCGCCTCGAAGCGATTGCAATGGTGTTTCACTTGAATTCGGCCCTTAGTTTCGTATGGTAAAGTTAGAAATTTTACAGTTTATTGCCGTAAAATTTAGCTGTGTTATACTGTAAAAACAACAGTATAATACTGGCAGCAGAGGTTCCAGTTTAAAACTGTAATATGCACGGTCATAAACTGTAAAATTAGCAATTTTGCCGTTTGTTACTGTAAAATTAGCAATTTTACAGTTTAGTACTGTATTTAGTACTGTAAAAAAGGTTGTTTTATAGTTTATTACTGTTAAATTGGCAGTTTTAGCCAAGCAGTTTTAGCCATTGGCAGTTTAACAAGTTAGCTGGTATTATACTGCAAAAACAACATTAATTTTTTACAGTATACAAACTTATAGAATTTAACAACACAATAGAGAGAGTTTTTGGGGAAAAGGGAAGCATTCTTTGTGAGTAATACTGTTATAAAAGTGCTTCAAAATAGAGTATAAAGAAAACATCAAATTAGCTGATTTATTGATGAAATAGAGGGTTTTAAATATATTCAATAAACAGTATGATAAAGTTGTTTTATATAGTTTTTAAAGCATTTTATGACAGAGCTTGAATAATTTTGATGGTCTTCCGAATTTTTAAATTTTGTCATAAACGTTAAACGTAAGAGGGTAATTAATATAGGAATTAGTTTTGTAATCGATAACACTCATTGTTAGTGATAAAATTAAACCTACAAAATTTAGTTCGGAAAGAATAAAATTTTCTTATTCATAAGAAATAAATTTTAACTTGTGTTTTTGGTTAATGACAGTAGTACTTATTAAAATGTCAGTAGTACTTATTAAAAAAGTTCATTATATTAAAAAAAAAATATTGAGAATAAGATATTTTCCCAGCACACACTCGTTAACCACTTTTGTTTTATCCTCCCTCCCCACAGATAATAAATGGTATTCTTAAAAATTGCTATTGATTTTTAGATAAAAACATTAATAGAATGTGATAGAACTAAATGATTATAAATGTGAAGCAGAGAAAAAAATCTTAAATGAATTATTAAGTTAAAAATTGCATTACAACTATATTGATGGCCACACACGTACAAATATTTTGCACGGTTGGTTTCGTAAAAACATATCTGTAAGAGCTTGGAATGTTTTTAAATCTTGAGGATCATTCCACGGTGACTAACGTAACATTCAGAGCTGAATTTGTAACTGTTTTTACTTGTAACATAAAGGGAAAAAATATTTTTTAGTTATGCTGGTGGATTTACAATGTACATGGTATCTATGTATCATTTCTGCCAAAAATTTAAAACAAATTACTGACAATAGGTATTTTTTCAACCAAAATAGCGGCGTGACTAACGTAACATTTTTGCAACCCTGAAAATTAATGCTCATGTTGTGAAGCAAAAATTTCTAAAAGTTAAGTGAATGTTAAAAATTGAATGATATAGTTGAAAAATTTGTAAAGTTGGCTTTTAAAAACATAAAAGACATTTATTAAATCTTAAATTTTTTTAGTCTTAAGTGTCACTTTTACTCAAGATGGAGTGTGGCTAACGATGGAATAACAAGCAGTAAGCACACTACAAACCATTTATTATGGCTAATCTCAGTGATAATTACAATACTTTTTCATTTTTAAAAAACTTCTTATGTTGTATGATTTTTATTTATTTATTTATTTTTTGATACTTTTTTCACTTCGGTATTTTTTTTTTCTTCGACTGAGGTTAACATTTCAATGGAATGACCCTTTAAGCATCTTTATTTCGATAGAAATCGCATTGTTAAACGTAGCAGAAAGTACAATATAGTTAAAAATACTATTACTTAAAAGGTGGCAACATCCTTTGTCATAGAGCTAAAAGTTTGGAAAGCTAAAATAGAAAGAAGAAAAACTCTAATCTACGTCATTCATCACATATGACCAAAAAGGATTTTTCGAAGTCAACTTTTCCGGCAAGATACATCGTCCAGACGAATCGAATAGATTTCGATTCTCTCCTCCCCCCCATCACCCCCCGGTCCTGGTTCGGAAACTTGGCATCATGTCCGGTTCGGTTGATCCCGGTTTTCGTAATCAGTCCCTACACCCCCTCTGAGTTGTCACCTATTGCTCACCCCCCCTTCCTCCACTCCATGATTTGCTGACCAACCAATGGCAAGAGTTCTGGTAGTTTTTGAAGGTTGTCAGATTTGGCGATTGTTCTCATTGAAAAATGATTCAGAGTAGAGATTTCTACCCGTCATTTAATTATTAAAATGATATTTCAAAACAGAGCAATGTTTTTCTTCTAATGTATAAATATTTGCTTGGTATAAGTGTTCTGCAATGTTTTACTTGAAAATAAAATGTTAAAATTCGGAATCTCATCTGCAGAAATAGAAAATTCTCTTAAAAGTTCTCAGCATAAAACACAATGTAAAATATGACAAAATGCTATTTAAGTCAGAATTAGAACTCTGCTTACATGCCCAAAAAATCAGAAAAATATGCATACAAAAATGCCCTAAAAATGCCTAAAATATGCCACAAAAATTGAAGTATGCATAAAACACTAAATAATATACACTAATAATTTATTTTCAGGGCACTAACAAAGTTGCCTCATTTGAATAAAGTAATGCTTCTTTATATTTTTATTTTGTAGCTAATTTAATAAATAGGCACTGAAGAAATCATTTGTATAGAAAAGCATATGCCTATTATGCCATATGTAAAAGAATAATATACTTGATAATTTATATTGTTGCTGCATTTCAGTACTATCTTGAATCACATTTAACTCTTAATGATTTGAAGCAGGGATATGTAATATTTTCCTTCCTGTTAAAAAGACATATTTCTGAACCCTTTATAAATTACCTATGGGCAAAAAATGATACTTAAGTACATATAATTAAATAAAGTATCAATTGTGTAATATTATGATTGAGCGGGGGCAATCATTAAAATAAAGTTAAAAAAATTCAAAAAGCCTCGGACACAATTTTTACTATTTAACGAGAATGACCCGAATACATCCATTTTGTCCACCTCTGCTGCAATAAACCTCTATATGTGGTCCTTTTTCCAAACAGCTCCTTTTTGTTTCACTTTTGAGTTTATTTTCAACACTTGGTCTTCTAAACACAATTGATTTCGCATTCTCGCATTCTTTCTGGTCTAAAATGTGAATAAGCTATGTACTGTGGGTCAATCCATGTCAAATCACCCAGGAAAACGGGATTTTGTAACCCATGTCCTCGGATTTTGATAAAATTTGGTGTATTTAATATTTTTATGGTGGTAAGTAACCATATGTTTATGACCTATATGTTTTGCCCATATGTGATCTGGTTTTTGTTTTACAGGCCGTCAAACTTTTCAAAAAAATGCATTTTCTGTCAACTGCTAAGCCTAATCTGCATGTATACGTATCTCTTCAGTAAATTGTGACGGGTGCAGAAATCCTTCAATATTTCCAAAAATTCTCAGATATGTTGCTGAAAGTATGAGGATTTAATAAAAAAATACTTGAAATTTATATAATATAATTTTGTTTGAATAAAATTTGAATAAACTGCGACAAGCATTTTTTTTTCTTGTGCAAAACATGAGTTTACTTAAGTGGCATTTCACGAAAAGGCGGAGGTCCTATTCAATAATGGAAGCATTCGAAATGAGCCTGAAGGTGTGTTATATCATTGCAAAGAATAAAATTAGTGGTTTTTTTCGTTTTCTCGTTGCTATTGCACAATATACACATTTCAGTATCAAAATTTTTGAAAAAAAGTTCTAGTCATTTTCCTAACTAAAATTTCACTGAAAAGCAAACATACCTTTATTTTTAAGTGTATTTACAGCCCTATTATGCTACTTAAAATCATCTTAATCCCTTATTAAGCAGAAAGAAAAGTGAGAAATAATTTATGACTCCCAAATTCAGTTGTTAAGTTCAACAAAATATCAGATGTAGAAAAAAGATGTGCAAAACATGAATTTACTTTAGTAGCTTTTTATGAAGAGGCGGAGATCATATTCAGTAATAGAAGCATTCGAAATAGACCTAAAGGTGTGTTCTATCATTGCAAAGAACAAAATTAGTGGCTTTTTTTCGTTTTTTTTTTTTTTTTGTTGCTAATGCACAATATACACATTTCAGTACCAACATTTTTGAAAAAAGTTCTAGTCATTTCCTAACTTAATTTTCAATATTTTTTATGTAAAAGAAGCATAGCTTATGCTTTTGTAGCATAAAAACGTATTATATTTATTTTTAATGATTTATAATCGTATTGAATGTGCGAAGAAGAGATAAGATAGCACAATCTTTGAAGAAAAAATATAGTATGGGACAAAATACTTCCAAATTACGGTAATTTTTGTCTTTGAATGTTTGTGTGAAATCATGTATTTGAGCAAGATTTAACGAAATTTACATGTTTGTTATACATGCATGCAAGTTTACAATGATTCATTCTAATACGGAAAATCATTCTGAGACCACAATATCCCAATGCGTCCAAGAACAATTAAAAAAAAAAAAACAATGTTGCCATAATTTGTCAAAACTTGGCGAGTGTGGCGAGGTTGGCGTCAAATTTACTTTGCAGTACGGTCATAGCTTGAGACAGTAATGGAAAGAGGTGCGGAATGCGATATTTTCAGACTCTGTTCAAATAACACTGATTTTTCAGAAGAGTGTTTAGTAACACCTTAGGTAAAGATGTCAATTTCTAACGACGTTAAAGGAGGAGGCTGACAATAGAAATCCTAAAATACGTAAATCTTTAGGCATATTTGATGAGTTAAACAACGCAATGAATAGACGTCACAGAAATCTCGTCGTAATAATTGGAGATTTTTTTCAGTGCTATATGTTTATCTCATGAACGGCTAAGGAAAAAGCTATGGATCCATCATTCGGAGTGGACAAATAATTTTTAGACTGAACTTTAGAATTGATTTTGTATTTCGCGATCAGAATACTTGCCTTTCTTTGGAAGTAAAAATAACAATGAAAAATATGAGTTTCCGAATATTATCGGATTGTTTGTCTTTGAAGTGTTTGTGTGATCCTGTTTTCAGCAAATTTAAGGAATATACTGTTTGATATTTTAACGCTCGACCTTCCTTGCATTTCCGACGTCGGACAGTACTTGTTGAAGTCATGTTATCATGAAATATTCGGAATACTTATTTTGTACATATTCAATCTCCTTTTGAAGAGAATAGTAACATCTTCCAGAATCTTATGTTACGGACCGTTTGACGTAGTTATTTCATCTAACATCTTACCATTTCTTGGTTATAGTAAAGATAATAGTCCTTTCTTAGGTAAAAGATAGTCTTGCTTCAAGTCCAGCATAGTCACTTACTTGAAAATTTTCAATTTTTTTCTTTTAAACTCCATTAGCAAGTGTCGAAAGCTGTATTTGCTCTTAACTGGATGCTGAAATTTCTAGTTTATTTTTATTGAATTATGTCTGTCCGGGGCTCTAGCTTTTTAATTATCTCCTATTATTATTTATCAGCGCAAACCAACCTTCCTGATAAGCGAATCCAATGAAAAACAAACAAACCAAAATAGAAAACCCACTCACATTCTTTATCCCTCTTATCACTATGACCCATATTTTGATAAAATAAGAAGAGACCTGATACATGCGCAAATGCAAGGAAGGTTGAGCGTTAAAATATCAAACAGTATATTCCTTAAATTTGCTGAAAACAGGATCACACAAACACTTCAAAGACAAACAATCCAATAATATTCAGAAACTCACATTTTTAATTATTATTTTTACTTCAAAGATTGTGCTATCCTATCTCTTCTTCGCACATTCAATATAATTATAATTCATTAAAACTAAATATAATACGTTTTTATGCTACAAAAGCATGAACAATGCTTACTTTACACATAAAATATTGAAAATTAAGTTAGGAAAATGACTAGAACTTTTTTCAAAAATGTTGGTACTAAAATCTGTGTATTGTGCAATAGCAACAAGAAAATAAAAAAGCCACTAATTTTATTCTTTGCAATGATAGAACACACCTTTAGGTTTATTTCGAATGCTTCTATTATTGAATATGACCTCCGCCTCTTCATAAAAAGCTACTAAAGTAAATTCATGTTTTGCACATCTTTTTTCTACATCTGATATTTTGCTGAACTTAACAACTGAATTTGGGAGTCATAAATTATTTCTCACTTTTCTTTCTGCTTAATAAGGGATTAAGATGATTTTAAGTAGCATAATAGGGCTGTAAATACACTTAAAAATAAAGGTATGTTTGCTTTTCAGTGAAATTTAGGTTAGGAAAATGACTAGAACTTTTTTTCAAAAATTTTGATACTGAAATGTGTATATTGTGCAATAGCAACGAGAAAACGAAAAAAACCACTAATTTTATTCTTTGCAATGATAGAACACACCTTCAGGCTCATTTCGAATGCTTCCATTATTGAATAGGACCTCCGCCTTTTCGTGAAATGCCACTTAAGTAAACTCATGTATTGCACAAGAAAAAAAATGCTTGTCGTAGTTTATTCAAATTTTATTCAAACAAAATTATATTATATAAATTTCAAGTATTTTTTTATTAAATCCTCATACTTTCAGCAAGATATCTGAGAATTTTTGGAAATATTGAAGGATTTCTGCACCCGTTACAATTTACTGAAGAGATACGTATACATGCAGATTAGGCTTAGCGGTTGACAGAAAATGCAATTTTTTGAAAAGTTTGACGGCCTGTAAAACAAAAATCAGATCACATATGGGCAAAAAAATTCATGTGGTTACTTACCACCATAAAAATATTAAATACACCAAATTTTATCAAAATCCGAGGACATGGGTTACATGACCGGGTGAACTGACGTGGAATGACCCCTGTACAAGTAGCAGCAGAACCAATGGAAGGAGCTTCACTGCAGAGCTAGTACTGCTGCAGTGAAACACGATGTACAGAAATTGCTATCCACCATCTGCTTCGATCGCGAAGTACTCCGAGAATAAGAGTCAAATTTCATGGAAGCACATATTAGACCACAGGATTTCGATTTCTGAGATAAACAAAAATATAGTTTAAAAAATCGCCACCAGGGGAATCGCACAGTTATGTCAACTTCACCATATTCACGCAGTATGGTGCGCCGCCCCGAATTGGACTTACGGTGCAGCGTGTTTTGCTGGAACATTACTCTGATAGCAGAATCATTAGCCGCTCATTTCCTACGGTATGGCTCTCAAGGTCGGCCGATCTCAATCCATGTAATTTTTGGTTATGGGGATATCTGAGAAGTGTTGTGTATCAAAGACATGTTTCTGATATCGCAAGTTTGAAAGATATCATAACTTTTTAAGTCAGAAAACTCAATTCTGATATGTTATGAGATGCCGTGGAAAATGTTGTGAATCGCATGCAGTTCTTGCAATTTCATAATGGTGATCGTATTGAACCACATTTGTGATAAAAAAGCAATTTACGAGATGCCGTGGAAAATTGTGAATCGTATGCAGTTCTTGCAATTTCATAATGGTGATCGTATTGAACCACATTTGTGATAAAAAAGCAATTTTTGCAAATAAAATAGACGCATATTTTGTTAGTAGCATTTAATTCTTCGATAACCGGAGTAGTGCAATTTTGAAAAACCAAAATTTCCACTGGTGGCGATTTTTTAAACTATTTTTTTTTTTAATTTTAGAAATCAAAATCCCATGTCAAATATGTGTGCCCATTAAATTTGACAATGTTTCTCAGACTACTTCACGCGCTAGAGGGCTTCAAACACCTCACGTTAATTTATAACCACCCTGTATAAATGTATAAGGGTGATTCTACAAAAATGGGCAAATTTGTGTTCCATACCGATTGCTTTTTTTGTTTTTAATTTAATAAAAAACTATTTTGGGAATATTTTTATGCTTCTTTTGTTCTATAATTCTGATTATCAACAAAGTCAATAATTAATTATTATTCAGTTAAAAATAAAATATTACATTGAAATGTCATCCACATGCCCTGTCCCATAGGTGCAATTTTCACAATCAATGGAATATAGATTTAAAAAAAAAAGTGATTTTTTTTCTCAAGAGTTTTTTATTATAAATGTGAATGTGTGCAAGATGTAAACCACGAAAAAAGCAAAATAATGTGAAAATAATATCTTTAAAAATTAATCTGAACTTTGTCCCAGCGATTATCAGTCATCAACTTGTCTGAAAAGTATAGATATTTTTTTCTAAAATGTTTTACTTCGAAATCTGGCAGCACATCTTAAAATTAAGCATGGAACTTTGTTATTCTAGGCTGAAGATTAATTTTACTGTTCTGCAATTACTTTTTGAGAAAAAGCAAGCTGAACTCAACTTTCAATACAAGTGTTTTTCATCCTTGTCATTAACATGGCCTACAGAATGCAAGTAAAATGTACATGTAAAAATTTTGTGATGATGAATAGTCCTAAATCTTACATTTGTAGGTTCATCTTTGTCATTAACATGGCCTACAGAATGCAAGTAAAATGTACATGTAAAAATTTTGTGATGATGAATAGACCTAAATCTTACATTTGTAGGTTCTTATTCGAAGTTAAGTCGAAAAATATTCAGATATGACTTTTTGAGAGCATATTACTTGTGTTTTGTCATTCACGTGCCCTTTTCCTTATGTCATTTACATGCCCCAATATGAGACCCGTGGATGAATCAAAAGCCAAACTATGAAAGTACAATGTTTAAAAATTATGTCTGACAGTTTACATGTTAAAAAGTTTCATTAATATACCTATTGTGTTTGTGTTATTCACATACTTATTGTGTCATTCACATACCCATTGTGTCATCCACATGTACTTTTTATCATTCACATGCCTTCAAAAAAAAAAAAAAAAAACAATAAAATACAAACATTTAAGCTCCGCTGATATTCTGTTTTAATTATGCAACTTATAAAGTGCTTTGCTGATTTTTTTTCAGATTTTTATTTTAAATTAATTTTTTAAAATCTACATGTTAGAAATATTCCCGTATTTGAGGAATCACACATAACCACCCTGTATAACCTGCCCTGACCTGGCAAGTCTAGGAAACACCATAATCAAAGTAGGATGTTTTACTGCAGAGCTAGTACTGCTGCAGTGAAACACGATGTACAGAAATTGCTATCCACCATCAGCTCCGATTACAATACATACGCGGTAAGTCTAGGAAACACCATACTCAAAGGAGGAAGTTTTACCACAGAGCTAGTACTGCTGCAGTGAAACACGATGTGCAGAAATTGCTATCCACCATACGCTCCGATTGCAATACATACGCGGCAAGTCTAGGAAATACCATAATCAAAGGAGGAAGTTTTACCGCTGAGCTAGTACTGGTGAAGTGAAACACGATGTACAGAAATGGCTATCTACCATCCGCTCCGATTACAATACATACGCGCCAAGTCTAGAAACACCATAATCAAAGGAGGAAGTTTTACCGCAGAGCTAGTACTGCTGCAGTGAAACACGATGTACAGAAATTGCTTTCCACCAACCGCTCCGATTACAATACATACGCTGCAAGTCTAGAAACACCATAATCAAAGGAGGAAGTTTTACCGCATAGCTAGTACTGTTGCAGTGAAACACGATGTATAGAAATTGCTATTCACCATCCGCTCCGATTATAATGCATACGCGGCAAGTCTAGGAAACACCATAATCAAAGGTGGAAGTTTTACCGCAGAGATAGTACTGTTGAAGTGAAACACGATGTACAGAAATTGCTATCTACCATCCGCTCCGATTACAATACATACGCGGCAAGTCTAGGAAACACCATAATCAAAGAAGGAAGTTTTACCGCAGAGCTAGTACTGCTGCAGTGAAACACGATGTACAGAAATTGCTTTCCACCATCCGCTCCGATTACAATACATACGCTGCAAGTCTAGAAACACCATAATCAAAGGAGGAAGTTTTACCGCAGAGTTAATAGTGTTACAATGAAACACGATGTACAGAAATTGCCATCCACCTGTCAGCCGCTTCGACAACATAAATATAAGTCGACAAGAAGCAGAATCAAAGTAGGAAGTTTACCGCAGAGCGAGTCGTATTACAAGGAAAGCCTGTATTCAGAAATCATCATTCGCCATTCGTTTCGCTAAACTTGCTGTCGAATAAATTGTTTTCAGAGCAAAATGTTTCTGAAGCGCTTTTACTTTTTAACTAAAAATAACTGAATATTAAACAGCAATTACCACCTCTAAGAACATGTAAGGAGGAAATACTATTATTATAACTGAGCTGGTGGTGTATTATGTGTATTTTTTATTATTTTCCCATAAATGATGCCCGATAGGAAGTAATATTTACCTGTCTGTGATAGATGAAAAATTTTTCCTTAAACTATTTTACACGGAATATTTATTATTCAATGTTTAACTTCATGCAAATTTGCAAGATCAGATAAAAATAAAGTACATTACTTGTTAATTAATAGCTGTAGCTAAATTTAATGATAACATTAAAAACCTAGAGTTGTTTAACATTTCTGATACATTAACATTTAACTTATTGATAGCAGCCGCTAAAAATGATAAATTAATGATTTGAAATTTACTTTATGTACAGGATCATTCCATACAAATGTCAACCTTAGCCGAAAAAAAAATACCGAAGTGAAAAAACTATCAAAAAAATAAGTAAACAAATAAATAAGTAAACAAATAAATAAATAGAAGTCTTACAACGTAAGAAGTTTAAAAAAAAAATGAAAAAGTTTTGTAATTTTCACTCAGATGAGCCATATTACAGTTTGTAGTGTGTTTACTGCTTGTTATGCGATGGTTACGTTAGTCACGTTACGTTAGCCACACGCCATCTTGAGTAAAAGTGACACTTAAGACTAAAAAAAATTAAGATTTAATAAATGTGTTTTATATTTAAAAATCTAACTTAACAGATTTTTCAAATATATCATTCAATTTTTAACACTTGCTTAACTTTGAGAAATTTTTGCCTCACAACATGAGCATTCATTTTCAGGGTTGCAAAAATGTTACGTTAGTCACACTGCCCTTTTGGTTGAAAAAATATATACTGTCAGTAATTTTGTTTTAAATTCTTAGCAGAAATGATACATAGATACCATGTACATTGTAAATTCACCAGAATAACTGACAAATATTTTTTATCCTTTAAGTTACAAGTAAAAACAGTTACAAAATCAGCTCTGAATGTTACGTTAGTCACTATGGAATGACCCTACTTCGTTTTATTAATAATAATTAAAGCTCTTTATTTTAGTTCAATTTAATTTCAGTTTAAGCTGTCACGAAAAAAGAATTAAAAAAAGAAAGAAAAATCCTTGAATATTTTTATTGCAAATGGTTTATTGCTTTAAAGGTTTATTGATTATAGTGTATTACTTTAAAATAGCCGTATCAAGGTCACAAATTTTGCGCACATCTCCATGGAAACTTAATTCAATCAATCGAAAATAAATGAATTGCCTTGTCAGCTTCCATTCAGACGACCTAAAATTTATTATCTTGATGCACCTATTTTAAAGTAACAGACTTTTATTGAAATAAGATCAAATTATGTCATTTTAAATTAAAAATTTGTTTTATTTTAAAGTGACAAACTAATTAGAAAAGTAAATCATAAAAAGGAAAAGTTCAAAATTCCAGAAATAAAGAGCAAATATATGAGTAAAAATGTCCCACTTATGAGAAAGGGTTGAGGGTCATTCCATAGTGACTAACGTAACATTCAGAGCTGATTTAGTAACTGTTTTGACTTGTAACTTAGAGATAAAAACTATTTTTTAGTTATGCTGGTGGATTTACAATGTACATGATATCTATGTATCATTTATGCCAAGAATTTAAAACAAAATTACCGACAGTAGATATTTTTTCAACCAAAATAGCATCGTGACTATCGTAACATTTTTGAAACCCTGAAAATTAATACTCATGTTGTGAGGCAAAAATTTCTCAAAGTTAAACAAGTGTTCAAAATTGAATGATATATTTGAAAAATGTGTAAAGTTAGCTTTTAAAAACATGAAACACATTTATTAAATTTTAATTTTTTAGTCTTAAGTCACTTTTACTCAAAATGGAGTATGACTAATGTAACCATCGAATAACAAGCAGTAAAGGGTCATTCCATATAAATGTCAACCTCAGCCGAAGAAAAAAAAATACCGAAGTGAAAAAGTATCAGAATATAAATAAATAAATAAATAAATAGAAATCATGCAACTTAAGGAGTTATAAAAAATTGGAAAAGTATTATAATTATCACTGAGATTAGCCATAATAAATAGTTTGTAGTGTGTCTACTGCTTGTTATTCGATGGTTACGTTCGTCACGTTACGTTAGTCCCACTCCATCTTGAGTAAAAGGGACACTTAAGGCTAAAAAAATTGAGATTTAATAAATGTGTTTTATGTTTTTACTATCGGTACCCGCACGGCTTTGCCCGTGGTATAAAAGTAAAAATTCATTTGTAAAAAAACTGATATAGCAGAAAAAATACTCTATTTTAGTTATTCAACTATAATTCTTTTAAAGAATGATATAAAAATTTGGCATGGACCCCACACTACTTCCTTTTACGCGTAAATTACTTAGTAGATGACTTAAGTGCTAAAATAGTGCTTGGAGTGAGCAAGATAACAATTCAAACATTTACATCCCTAGTTTGCCACAAAACAATGCAAAAAAATGTTTTTCAATGATTAATCTCCTAAATATCGCCGATTTTAACATCATTCAGTGGATTTTTCGCAAAATATTCCCAATAACACCAAATTGAACCCAAATAAAAAAAAAAAAAAAATTTTTCGCCAAATTTGCCGCCAACTTGGCGATATGTCACCAAATTGGAGTCCAACACTTGGCGACTAAAAGCTTGGCGATATTTCGCCAAGTGCTCGCGCCAATTCATATCACTTTTGTCTGAGAAGAATAAAAAAGAATTCGAATAAAAAAGAACGAAATGGAATTTTCGAAAAATCGCTTCGAGGTGCAAATATACATACTACAAATTAATTTTGTGTCAAGTGGCATGAAAATCGACCGAACGGTTTGGGCGCTACGCGCCATAGACAGACAGAAGGACAGAAAGAAAGAAAGACAAACCTTCAGCTTTATTATTAGTAGAGAAAAGCAAACATTACACATTTTTCAAATATATCATTCAATTTTCAACACTTGCTTAACTTTGAGAAATCTTTGCCTCACAACATAAGCATTAATTTTCAGCGTTGCAAAAATGTTACGTTAGTCACGCTGCTATTTTGGTTGAAAAAGTATCTACTGTCAGTAATTTTGGTTTTAAATTCTTAGCAGAAATGATCATAGATACCATTTACATTTTAAATCCACCAGTATGACTAAATAATATTTTTTATGCTTTAAGTTACAAGTAAAAACAGTTACAAAATCAGCTCTGAATGTTACGTTAGTCACTATGAAATGACTCTAAACACACCACAAACTATTTATTATGGCTAATCTCAGTGATAATTACAATATTTTTTCAATTTTTTTAAACTTCTTATGTTGTATGATTTTATTTATTTATTTATTTTTTTATTTTGATACTTCTTTCACTTCGGTATTTTTTTTTCCTTCGGCTGAGGTTGACATTTCTATGGAATGACCCTTGAGCAAGCTATCTTGTCCTTAAGGCAGCCTTTGAGTCATGTTAGAAGTGGGAGGTAAAATAAATAATTTTAAAGAACGTAATGCAACTTTAATGCAGCAAAATAAAATTAATAAATCTTTTAAAACTCCCTCTTTTGTACTTGATAACATCATACAATTTCTATAATTCATAATATTGCAATGTAGGAGGAGCACTTTCAAAAATTTCAAAAATAGCTTTCAAACATTAACTTCAGAATTATTGAATGATGCAATCAGTTTTATGATTTTTTTTGCAAAATAAAGAGCAGAAAATATATTTCATAACCTTGCCATTTGAGAGCAAAGTTGATCTTTCTAGTTTTTTGTAAGGTCAGTCACACACACACACTCCAAAAAAATGTGACGTGGCGCAAATATTATTGAAGTCGCCAAAATTTACCCTTAACGACTGTGTATATATTATCTTAATTATTTTATTGAAAAGATCATTTTTATATGCTTTTCCTGACACGAGATACTTATAGGATTGCCACAGACAAGCAGTTGCGAAATATTTTTGGCGGTTAAAATAGCAGCCAAACGCATTCTCATATTTGGCAACCCTTAAAAACCGGAACAGACTAACGTTGAGAGGGGGCAAAAAAACCCGGATCGGAAGAAACTGCCACATTTGAAATTCTAGCAGTTCACATCTGAATTTAATATGTCTCCCTACCAGCCAAGCGGCAACGCTGGATCATTATTATATTATTTATCTGAACATCAATCAAAAATATTCGGGGGGTTATAAAAGGAAGTAGGGGGGGGGGGTGAGGTAGCGGAGGAAAAACTCTTTTAGCTACGCTCAGCTGTTTTCTTGATGAGCCACCAGCCAAAGCTCCTTCTAAGAAGAAAGTCCTTTTTTTTAAGTTCCCAGAATGAATCAGATAAATATAAATGCTATATTGAGATGATATCCGTGGGACATTGGGGAGAGGGGGGTGGGGTGGGGGGGTGATGGCTGAAGGGGTGTTTGGCTTTATCGATGAGCTATTGGTCAATAAGAGCCTTCCTATGTCCATTGCAGTAAAGTTGCAATAACAAAACATTTTATTGCTTTTCATTAAGTTTATGTGTCTATGAAAATGGCAGTGTCCTTCACATAAGAGGCACCTTTCAGAAAATGTAGGTTACTACTTTTGTAATGTAGTTTTTATTGCTAAATTTCGTAAGTTATATTGAAATAACAATTTTAATTATAATTTAAAAAAACTAAAAAATATACTTTTGGAATTAATTAAACTAAAAAGTTCTTTGCAAATATAAAAGTAATGTACTTAATACTATCATTAGTACTAAAGGTTAAACTATATTTCATGATACTCTAAGGGCCCTGCTCCACATTGGCGTAAAGCAGAAAAATAAAGCAGAAACGTAAAATGGATTACATAGTGCTCCTATGGAAAGTACCCGGATTTTCTGTTTCTGCGTTCGGTTTCGGTCGCGTTTTACGCTGATGTGGAGCAGGGCCCTTACTGACTCCCCTCTGATTTTCAAAACTATTGAATATCAGCTACGCACTTATGATATATCAACATGTAATATAGTTCAGCCTTTAGTGTTAATAATAGTATTAAATATATTACATTTACTAGCAAAAATACCCGGCGTTGCCAGGGTTAGTAATAATTTTTGGAAACAATTTATACTCACCTTTGTTTTTTTTTTTTCCTGAACTGAAAGAACTCAAAACACACCACTTTGACGATTTTTAAAATGTCAACAAATTGGCAGTAACTGTTTTGGGATACCTAGGATAATTTTGCTCCCCGCCCTACTTTATGAAAATACATTAAGTATTATTACGTCACTAATTTTTGTCTCAGAGAAATAGTCATCAAATGCTGAGATACTATTGCTGACCATAAAATGACGTTAAAAGTTTTTGTCCTCAATGATTTCGAAATTAATAGGGAACATTTGACAATTGTTTGTGCAAAAACGCAAATTAATGGTAATGTCGTCTTTTTTAAGGGTTTGATTAATTTAGTATGCTGATCACCTTACGTTTTGACATAATTTTAAAAAGGTTTTTACTGGATACATACGGAATAGGCCAACAAAATAAAAAAAACTGAACTTTTCAAATGTGGGAATATTATTTCGATGATTAATATTTTGCCACAGTCGATAAATATCAGACAATAATCGTTTTATTTTGGTTACGTAGTATAAGAAGTAAAGTACTATGGCGTAGTCTTTGGCACAAAAACTATCGTCAGTTGAAAAAATCGCCGAGCATCTCAGTTATTAAAATCTTGCATTCAGCATTTAGCACCCCAGAGACCCCCGTACCTTCCAACTTGCTATTAAAATCTTGCAACAAATTTGGCAAAATTCCTGTTCAATTGGATACTAAGTAACTGCTCAGTTGTAAATACCCCCAGAAAGTGCCAAATCAACGAAAACAAATTTAAGAAATGCCGAAAAGTTGTATTTAAAACTCCATCAAATTGGAAAATAATTAACCTAATTCATTTATTAGTTGCCAATCTCATCTAGCGTTATCGATACACTAAAACATATTTACAAAACTCGCGAAAATAATTGATGCAGTGAACAATCTACTGATAAAAGAATACAATTTATATTACAAAATATATTTGCACCGTTTCAAAGCACAATAAAAAACACATTGCTTAAGGATACCTATTCTACTTATTCCTGAGACTACAAAATATTTTGAATACAAATCATGGTAAAAGCTCGTTAGCGAGCGCTTCCATTGTCTATGTAAAAGCCTGGATATTAACCATGAAGCTGAAAAAAACTTTCTTTTTGATTTGAGTTGAGAATAGCCTTGAAAATTTAATGCGAAAAGGGGAAATGATACACGCAATTTTAGCTATCGACAGGGAGTTGAGATGATGCACTAAATATTGAATTAGTTTGTTGGAAACCTTCGCGGATTTATGCGAAAAATGTACCTTAAATTGGAATGAAAAAGCGCTACGAATCGAAATTTTTCTAATATCGTTATAAATTATAGCCTATGTGTTATTCTGATGTATAAGCTACATTATGGTAAAAGTTTCATTAAACTCCATTGAGTAGTTTTTGTGTGAAAGAGGAACAAACGTCCATACATCCATCCATCCATACAAACTTTCGCATATATAATAGTACTAGCAAAAATACCCGGCGTTGCCTGGGCCAGTAAAAATATTGAGAAACAATTTATAATCGCCTTTTTTTTCCCTAAACTAAAAGAACTCAAAACGTACCGCTTTGACGATTTAAAATGTCGCTAAATTTGCGGTAACTGTTTTGGGATACCTAGGATAACTTTGCTCCTCTCCCAACTTTATGAAAATATGCTTAGGTATTATAAAGTCAGTAATTTTTGTCAAAGAAAAATTGTCATTTAATGCTGAGAAAATATTACTGACCATGAAATGCCGCTAAAAGTTTTTGTCCTAAGTGATTTCGAAATTAGTAGGGAGCATTTGACAATTATTTGTGCGAAAAACACAAATTAATGGTAGTTTTAGTTTTGGGGTTTGATTAATTTCGTATGCGGATTACTTTACGCTTTGACGTAAGTTTTAAAAGTTTATTAATGACAACGTACGAAATCGGCCAAAAAAAAAAAAGAAAACCCCTGAACTTTTCTTCAACTGTGGGAATATTATCTCGATGATTAAGATTTTGGCGCAGTTTACAAATATCAGACAACAATCGTTTTATTTTAGTTATATCGTGTAAGAAGCAAAGTATTATTACATAGTTTTTGGCGCCAAAACTGGCGTCCGTTGAAAAATTACCTATAATCTTAGTTATAATATTCTTGCAACAAATTCGGCAAGATACCTGTTCGATTGGATTCTAAGTGACCAATTGTAAGTACCCGCCCAGTCAGCGCAAACAAATTTTTAAAAATACCGTAAAATTGTATTTTTTATCCGTTACCCGATTAAGCAGGACCGACAAATTTACGAAACTTGTGAAAATAATTGATACAGTGAACAATTTACTAATAAAGGAATACAATTTATTCTAAAAAAATAATATTTTCACGCAGCAATGCACATTAAGAAACACATTGCTTAAGGATAAATATTATACTTATACAACTAAGACTACAAAACGTTTTAAATACAAATCCTGGTAAAAGCCTGGATATTCCCCATGAAGCTGGGAAAAAAACCTTCATGATTTGACTTGAGAAATGATTTGAACATTAAATACGGAAAGAAGAAATGATGCTCGCAATTTTAACTTGCGTCAGGGAGTTGAGATAATACACTAAATACTGAATTAGTTTGTTGGAAGCCTTCGCGGATTTATGCGAAAAATGTGCTTAAATTGGAATGAAAAAAGCGCTACTGATCGAACTTATTCGAATATCGTTAAAATTTATAGCCTATGTGTTATTCTGATGTGTAAGCTACATTATGGTAAAAGTTTCATTAAAATCCATTCAGTAGTTTTTGCGTGAAAGAGGAACAAACATCCATACATCCATCCATTCATCCATACAAACTTTCGCATATATAATAGTATTAAGATATTTGAAAAGAACGTGAATTTTATCTTTTATTCATAGTTACATACAAACTAAGGCTCCTACATGAGGGGAGTTGACTCATCCGATATTTTGGTTCCAAAATGGTGGGCGGAAACCACTGGTATCTGTACTCAAGTCGCATTGAAGAAAAGTGGAAGCTAAGCTTGAATTATAGCTGCATAGATGATATTTGACTATTTTTGTCTTTATGACAAAAACATTTCATAAACTCAGGCTTAAAACAAGTGCAATATGAAAATAGACCCAATTTCATGAAACATTTCCCAATAAACTGTTTTTAAATTCGAGAAATAAGTCATCTTTTTAAATTTACCTAATATGGTGCTTTATCCAACTAATCATAAGTTATTTTACGCCAGAGCAAACATGTATAATGTTAATGTATTTCAAATACCTGTAAGAAGGCTGGAGCCAAGAATGTCTCGCAACCAAAATGTCGGACAAGTCAGTCTGTCCTCTAAAGGAGCACTAATACAAATAAATGAAACACGAATAATACATCAACACGTAATACAGTTTAGCCTTTAGTATTAGTAATAGTATTAAATATATTACTTTTATATTTGTAAAGAACGTGAAATTTTTATTTAGAGTTACTTACATACAAACAAACAACCCACATGAGAAACTAATAAAAGAGTATTAAACATGTTTTTTCTTATTTGTTGGTTGAGTCCCAGCAGGAATGTAAAAATCTTACAAATTGGTTTGATTCAGAAGAAAAAACCCCGAAAGTGTGTTTAGTTAATGATTTGTGTGTTGTTGTTGTTATTAATTAAACCACTCGGCAATCCGAGCACGAGTAGATACATCTACTCGATTTAAGGTGGAATTGGTACGGCTTTTGTTTGTACAAGCGTCATTAAGATGGATGTTCAATTTAGCTACCGACAACTTCATCAAACCTTAAATTTGTTTTGTTGCAAAAAAAAAAAAAAAAGTCACTCATTATTTTTACTACATTGATAATGACACATTCTGCAAATCAAAATTTCATACTTTTCGTTGATAAATATTCAAAAATTTCATTTGCACTTACCAAGTATTGAATCAAAAGAATGACATAAAAGTGAAAGAAAAATGTACGCACAAAAATATGTTTATTTCATATCTACATTATAATCCATATATAACCGCCATATAAATTTTTTTAAAAAGATTTCAAAACGAATAATATGTTAGGATAAGAGTATGTAATGTAGATGCCGAGCCTAAGTTTCGCTGTTATGAGAAACTTCAGTGGAAAAAGTTGAAATTTGGAGAAGTTGCAAAAAAAGTTATAATTTTTCATTAAAGATTTCTGCCGCACGACGTTATGATTTGTAAAATCTACACTTTAAGAAAAAAAAATTTCTAGGTTACTTCAATTTAGCTAGTACATCGTCAATCAATTTGCAGGCACCTGTAAAAAAGAAAATTCGAGCGTTATTACAAAAGAAGTGAAACATGTAAGACCACAAAGAAACATTTAATTTAGTAACAAAACAGCCACATACATAAAGATTAGGCTATGATCTAAATTACAATTTACAGTATCTAATACATGATCACAAAAATATGAAACAAGCATATTCGTGGTCTTAATGAGATTGGTGTACATCATTTTAGTTTAGTTTCGAGGGAAAAAACGTTTTGTAAAGTTTTGCAAGAAAATCAACAGTGCATATTTGATCTCAAAGTTTGTGAAAGAAATATCATTTTCGTGGTTTGAGTGAAAGTGGTGTAGGCCATTTTAGTCTAGTTTCGAGTAAATAAAAGTTGTGTAAATACACCTGCAAGAAAATCAAGAATGTGTAAATAGTAACTTCAAGAATAAAGTTTGTATTTTAAGATTGTTCCTTTAAAAAAAATAATATGAATCAACTTTTATCAACAGTTACCTGTAACTGGTTTCAAAGTAATTTGAAATGACCTACGCGACTGTCATTCTACGTTTACGAAGAGTTTACAAAAAGAAAGTCAAATAAATACAAGAATTGTTATGAACTGCAACAGAGCAGAAACTTCTGGCAGAAAATCCAATTTAAAAACCTTGTAGGTTTACTTAGGCCACTATCACTTTCAATTGACCAGAATGTCTGGTTATTGTTTTTTTTTTTTTTGGATCCCAACGGTCAATACTTTTTAGTTTTTCTGCCCAATCACTTAATAGATAAGCCGAAAATAAGTTCATTCTTAACTCAAACTGTAAAAATGTTGTCTTACATTGTATCTTTCTAATGTGTCCATTTAAGGAAAAAAAAGGAAATTGCATTGGATTGATTTGTTGAGAACTTTAACTTTTTTATTTTTATATATTGCTTTATTCATTATCATCTTAATGAAAACAATCCTTACATTAAAATGTTCTGAAGTGTGTTTTTCAAGGGTGAAATCACGTAAGAAAGCTTTTCTCATTTCCATAAAAATACTACGTTAAAATTACAAAATTCGTAAAAAAAACATGTTTGGCGTTAAATTCGAAATACTCTACGCAGCATGAAATATTAATTCAATTGTGCTCAAATTTCAACTAAAATGGAAGTTAGAAATGAGCAAACATAATCACATCACAATGATTATTTGTTGCAACAGCAAAAACCGAGAACTTAAAACAAGAACAGGTAACAAATAACTGATTAAAACTCAACAAAGATAAAAACCTCACTTTTCGGCTAATAAGACAATCAGCGACGATGCGTTTTCATCAATCTTTCGAAACAAAATCCTAGCCTCTAAATCATTTAAATCACGACTATTTTTTTTTCTCTTCTCTGTATCTCTTTATACCAACAATCTTTTGACTTTTCCGTCATTAAATTTCTCCGCTTTAATGGCAACATCAAAGGAAAATTTGGCCGGCGAAGACCTGTAGCACGCACAGAATCGGTCGGTTTCTTTTTAAACATTTGTTGTGATTAATTTGCGATGATCACCTACTCTGTTGTAATCGTTACTGGTGTGTGTCTGAAGCTAACGAAGCATTCAACTGCCGATGATTGGGGGAGGAAGGGGGGGGGGGGCGAGGAACGATTCTTTGCAATCTAGAACGTTGCTCGGTTGATTTGCATTCATTACGTATTCACCCAAAACAACTCATTTACATACAAGCCTGGTTTGGGAAAATTCTCTTGTATCAAAGCACAAAATTAGAAGAGAAAGAGAAGGTAAAAAAATGAGATGAGAAGAAAAAAAAAAAAACAACGATCGCTACCCACGGAGTAATGTTTTTTTAAGCATTGTTTTACTACTTTTCTTTAAGTTCGGGAGTTTTGTGACTCTTCTAATATCGTTCAGGATAAAAAATGCCTTTTTTAAAGACAAAGGAGAAAGAAAAAAGTAGAAGAAAAAAAGGGAAAGAACAAGAACTGTTCTGCATAATAGCTAAACCAATTTGGAATGTGAGTTTACCCTTCTTCAATCTTGAAATATTCTATACACAAAAGTGAGGCTCAATGGGAGTTGGAAATAGAAAGACGAACATGTTCCGCGATATAAAAATTAAACTGAGGCAGGTAAAGTTTTGGAAAAGTTTAGAAGACATTCAATTCATTTAAAATAGGAAAGATCTACTAAGTATTTGTTTCCAAAGTTTTGCCATCATTGGAATTTAGCTTTCCCTTTGGATGAAATGTAACTGCAATATATATTGGGAATGTTTTAGCTTTTAAATTTTTCGTGGAATAGTCGATTCAAGGACTGGGGTAGATTTTTTGCTTACTTAGAAAGCTATTTTGAGTGATTATGAAAGAACTAATGTGCAATAGGTCTAAGAGTTTATGAAGCACTAGCGGTACCCGCACGGCTTTGCCCGTGGTATAAAATTAAAAGTTCATTTGTAAGAAAATGATATAGCAGAAAAAAATACTCTATTTTAGTTATAATTCAACTATAATTCCTTCAAAGTATGATATAAAAATTTGGTATGGACCCTACACTACTTCCTTTTACGTGTAAATTTCTTAGTAGATGCCTTAAGTGCTAAAATAGTGCTTGAAGTGAGTAAGATAACAATTCAAACATTTGCATCCCTAGTTTGCCACGAAACAATGCAAAAAAATGTTTTACAATGATTAATCTCCTAAATATCGCCGATTTTAACATCATTCAGTAGATTTTTCGCAAAATATCGCCAATAGCGCCAAATTGAACCCAAAAAAAAAATTTTTTTTCGCTAAATTTATTGCCAACTTGGCGATATGTCGCCAAATTGGCGTCGCACACTTGGTGACCAAAAGCTTGGCGAGATATCGCCAAGTGGTCGCGCCAATTCATATCACTTTGGTCTGCATTGAAAGCCCTGATTACCCCATAAAAGGGGTAAATCACCCCCTTGGGGACATTCGAATGCAACCCCAAAGATAGGTGCACAAAAATAAGCCAAAAGAAAAAATAAGAAAAATTTTGTTGCTCACAGAAACCAACAGAAATCTTACCAAAGTTTAAAAGAAGAAGAAAGTTTTCTTTCCTAACTTCAAAAACAAAATAATACATTTTCCGAAATGACATACTTTAGAAAGAACGTTGCAATATCGCAATAAGATAGAAGTAAATATACTGAAATAGAATTGAATGCCAAATTGTAAAAAAGTCGCCAAAAAATTAATTTTTAATATTGTCTTTCATTATTTATTAAATGCAATTATTGCTGCAAATTACAGTCCAACAATAAATAATCACATTGCAAAAGTATATTTGGAGCAATTTTTTCTTTTAAACTCAACTGATCCTAAAAATTTTAAGTATTAGTCATAGAAATTTCGTGCATTATTCTTCACAATGATAATAAAAACAATAAACATCGACAAAGATCAACCAGCAAACGATAAATTAAAAGCTAAATTCGTTCACTCAAGCCATTTGCATTGAAATAACTTAATAATGAAGTAAAATATGTTTTGCAGACGATAAATTTAGAATGGTATCCTGTATTTTAAGGAAAGGACTCGATTTCTCATTTGATTGACAGGTGCCATCTTATCACGGTTTTTAATATTTCATTTGACTAATTTTAATAAGGCTTGGAGTTTGGATTGTTACAAAAACAAATACATTTTTAAAATTATTAAGGGAAAAAGAACGAAATAAAAACGTAACCATGGTAACAACATGAAAAGTTGATTTCCGTTGATAAAATAATTCATTTCATCTCTATTTTCAAACAAATTTTATTCGCGAGCAAAGCCATTTTAGAATCGTTTGGCTTGCTTTACTGAAGGTAAGCCTTGAATTTCGGGATTCTAAAAACAATTGTTACAGCTCTCCTGATGATCGTAGAAACTTCGAAAAAACGTCATTTTGTGCAGAAAATTTCAAGCTTTCGAATGACATAAGACTTGAAAATGTGTATGGAATATTTCTTCCCTATTTTATCGAATTTCCTCTAAGAATTCGAATAGAAAAAGAACGAAATGGAATGTTCGAAAAATCGCTTCAAGGTGCAAAACTACATGCTACAAATTAATTTTGTGCCAAGTGGCATGAAAATCGACCGAACGGTTTTGGCGCTACGCGCGTAACAGACAGACAGACAGAAAGAAAGAAGGACAGACAGAACCACCTTCAGCTTTATTATTAGTAGAGATAGAGATAGAGATAGAGATAGAGATAGAGAAGATAGAGACTAACAAGATAAATAAAACATTTGGCTTAAGTTTAGAAAATGCTTTGAAATGAATTAATTTGTTTCATAAATGTTCAGAGCGTTACCACATTGCTGGTTCTATTGCAGTGAAGGACGATGTACAGAAATCGTCATCCACCATTCGCTTTGATTACGAAGTATAGGTGTAAGTAGAATCAGAATCAAAGGACGAAGTTTTACCGCAGAGCTAGTATTATTGCAGTGAAAGACGATGTACAGAAACCGCCATCCACCATTCGCTTTGATTAAGAAGTATAAACGGACAAGTACAAGTAACATCAGAATCAAAAGAGGAAGTTTTACCCCATTGCTGGTACTATTGCAGAAAAAGACGATGTACAGAAAAAGTGCAAGAAGCATCAGAATCAAAGGAGAAAGTTTTACCCCATTGCTGGTACTATTGCAGTGAAAGACGATGTACAAAAAAAGTGCAAGAAGCATCAGAATCAAAGGAGAAAGTTCTACCGCACATCTAGTACTATTGCAGTGAAAGACGATGTACAGAAACCGCCATCAACCATTCGCTTCAATTAAGAAGTGAAGGGGCAAGTGGATAAAGGTGATATGTGACAATTTTTGAAAAACTTACTTTTTACCATGGATGAAGGTGATAAGATAATAATTTTTTTTGAAAACTTTTCCTGGAAATTAAAAAAATTGTCACATATCACCTTTATTCACTTGCCCCTTCAATTATGTTTGTGAGTTAATACAATAGAACAAACACTGATTTGAATTTGTGTAAATCGGCGAGATTCAATTGCTACATATCATCTTTATCTACTTGCCCCTTCAAGTATAAACGGATAAGTGCAAATAGCATCAGAATCAAAGGAGGAAGTTTTACCGCATTGCTGGTGCTTATGCAGTGAAAGACGATGTACAAAAAAGTGCAAGTAGCATCAGAATCAAAGGAGAAAGTTTTACCGCAGAGATAGTACTATTGTAGTGAAAGACGATGTACAGAAACCGCCATCCACCATTCGCTTCGATTAAGAAGTATATAAAAGGATAAGTGCAAGTAGCATCAGAATCAAAGGAGGAAGTATTACCGCACTGCTGGTATTATTTCAGTGAAACACGATGCACAAAAATTGTCATCCACCATTCGCTGCAATTATAAAGTATAACAGACAATGGCAAGGTAGCAGCGGAGTTGAAAGAGGAATCCCAATACTGATTCATTCTAATTTTTTCTGTCCGAGTCTTTCCCTTTATTTTTACTCTTATCGCAAGCCTCGGTGGAGATCGTTGTTGCGTTGTTTTCAGAGTACCTATAACCCGGGCAGTGGATGCTCGATCAGTAAGGCGTCGGACTCGTAATCGAAGATTCCCGGGTTCAATCCTAGAAGATCAAAGATCCACCATTTTCACTAATGGCGACTGAGGCACGTTAAATATGGGTCGTGGTCCGAAATTCCTCGAAGTGAATCATTACCTCTGGGGTTACTGGACGAGGGGTTTCCACGGGTCTTGTTCTTGATTTTAAAAAAATGAATAAAAACACCGCTCTTCAGAGCCCTATCAACCGGTTAAACCGCGAGTTGAGGGAGGTACGCGGTACCTGGTGGGTGAAGGGAAAAGTACCTATGACGCAGTACTCTGTAAAAATACGTGATTTTACAGTGTAATACAGTTAATTTTATAGCAAAAACTGCAAAAATTTCTAACTTTTACAGTAAGAAACTAAAATTCCTAATTTTACACTAATAAACTGTAAAATTGCTAGTTTCACAGTTTATTACTGTGCATTTTACATTTTTAAATTGGATCCTTTGCGGCCAGTATTATACTATTGTTTTTACAGTATAATACAGCTAATTTTGTGGTAATAAAATGTAAGAGTGTGGTAATAAACTGTAAAATTACTGCTTAACAATAATACACTGTAAAATTGCTATTTTTACAGTTTATTACTGTGCATTTTCCGTTTTTAAACTGGAACCTCTGCTGACAGTATTATACAGTAAGAACAGCACTTCACATTTTGCCGTGTAAAGGACTCTATAAGGGGCTGTTGAAGTGATATGGCATACATACAGGTCGCCGAGCAACCTGGAGGATTGTTAGCTGGAAGAATTTTAGCTAAAGTTGGATGGCTTATACACGGAAAGTATATCAAACTTCATACGTCAGAGTTGCTCAAGCACTTGAGAAATAGCATGAAATAGGCCAATAAGTGGGGTAATTTCCTGCGTTCCTAACTGACGTTACGGCCAGATATGGTACTTTGAAAAGTTTGAAATATATCGGAATTTTTTTTCAATCTGATGTATTTAACCCGTTAATGCCTAGCGTCCCTTTTTAGGCACGGTCCAAAAAGGGTCTGAATTTCCCCAAAAATGAACATTTCAACCAAATAATAGTGTTCAATTAGAACCTTGGTATTCTTTCAATTCGTGATTAACAGATTGCATATTATTTTTCCTGTCCATTAAACACTGTTTGTAACACTAGTATACAAAATATCTTTTTGTAACTAGTAATCAAAATGTCAGGCATTAATGGGTTAATGTCTTGCATCTCTTAACATCAACAGCCAAACAGTAAAAAGAAAAAAATCTTTTTTGCAATATTGTAGGCAGAATATCCCAAAAAGAGTAAGTGAACTTTATAGTTTTGGATGTAAAAAATTCAAATCATTTTCATAGCTACTGATGTAAAAAAATTACTACTTGCAAATTATAATCTTCTCTCTGAGTCAGTCGTCAAATATAAATGCAAAGGAGTGTGGAGCGAAGTGAAATAGTTACGACATGTTTATATTTTTCAAAATATTTATCTTGACGAAAGTAAAGTATTTTATAGTAAAACTTGTTATTCTACATTTATAGAGTTAAATGTGTGCGTTAAAAATTAGAGTGAGAAAATTATGTTGTTACTCCATACATGAAAAAAAAAGGTAATAATTAAAATATAATAGTTTTGTAATGAAATATATCATTGTTATATGTTTCATTATTAGTAATATTTGCTAAATAAATAAATTGGCAACTAAATGAGCAAATGAATGAATGAATGAATTTAGGAAAATGTTGAATAAATAAATAAATAAATATTTAAAGAATAGGTAAAGCAAGATCGATATACTTACAATGTTCTAATTTTAAGTCTTTCCCAAAGGGCTGCTCTAAAATGTCCCAGGAGAATCACAACTACTTTATTTCTCTCAGATTTAGTTTCAGCCTAAAAGAGAAAAAATGTATCGCTATTAGTTACGCATTTTTTCTTTCATTATGCTTTTTAAAACATTATGAAGCAATACTTTACGCAATATAGTTAAATAGAAAATCCTTTAGCATAGTTATTACGATTAAAAATAAGACATTCTTTAAAGTATTTGTTTCGTGTAATAAACTATAGGGACAATTGAAAGTCTTCGGATAAATTTAAAAATTAATTTTTTTTTGTCGTGTCTATGACTTAGCCGAATTAAATAACTCCATGGATCCTTATAACTGCTTTTGCGATTTGTTGGATGTTATCGTCATAAAGGTCTACAAGTGACGGCAATACACCAATTTCTCTTAGGTTCGCACTTATTGCTGGACACTCAAAGATATGACAAGGTGTAAGCTGTGTATCTGGACAATTGCAACAGTTTCTATACACCCTTTTACCCTCTCCATCAATCTTCATGCCCCTGTGATGGCCCGTTCTCAGCCTGGTTATAGTTTTGCTATTGGTCGACTTGTATTTATTTCACAAAGCTGGTGTTTCACTTGGATTGATTTATCTCTAAGTTTACATTTCGCCATTGCATTTGCATCTTGGAGATAGACGCTGTTGTTGTTAGTATTAAGTTATCTGTACTCCTTGGCTAATTTATCAGCATATTCGTTGCCTGCTATTTTGACATGTGCAGGTATCCACTGAGGCGTACAGGTCTTGTTCATAGCCTGGATCTCCTGAAGACCTGAGATGATTTCATGGGCGATAGAAGAGTGCCCCTTTGAAATTGCCTGGAGGGCGGCCTTAGAGTCAAAGAAAATCACTAGCCCCTGTGCCTGTTTAGTAGTGGGAAGGGTCCTATACATATTAAGTGCCTCCAAAATAGCACGTAGCTCGCAGGTGAAGTTGGAGGCTATTTTTCCTGCACTGAATTTGCCTTGGCAAGTGGTATCATCTGGAGCTATTAAAAACACACCAGAACCTCCATTGGTGATAGTTTTGTCAGAGGAACCATCTGTATATGCGTGAACAAACTTTTCTTTTGGGAATTTCTCAATTGTGTTTAGTCCCTTTTCCTAATGATATTACTCTGTTCATTTTTGTTGCATGGCTCCAGAAGATCGATGTGAATGTTGGTGTTGAGTGGAAGCTTTTTGCGAGAGACAGGTTCCTGAACAATGTTCCATTTGTTGTGTTCAAGGCCAATTTTTTCTCTGATGTCTGTATCATATTGCATGGGTGAAGATCGTTTTAGTCTTGACTTGGCGTTCTACCCCTCAAAGGTAAAGCGAGAAATGTGTTCAGGAGCGCGACTTCTTGCTTTGTTTGTGAATTTTATCATATTTACTTTTCTTCTCCTTTGTAGACTTTCGAGTCCACACTCATTGATTACCTTGGCGTTATTGGTGGATGACACTGCACCAGTCACTATCTTTGCAGCTCTTGCCTGTAAACTTTCTAACTTGTTTAGGGCTGTAAAAAATTAAAATGAAATACCCCAATGATGGAGTTTTGCAACAGCGAGTACAACTTTCTCAATTCAACACTTTTTTTTTAAATTCGAGAAGAAGGAAAATATTCTTCCTTGTTGCAATTTATTTTTGCATTTACACACGCACACCCATTATATACATATATATATACTTCCTTATTTCCTTACATGTGTCAGTTTTCCTACGGCAGTTTCAGTATATATATCTTAATATATAAAAATTACGTGTCCCTGTGTTTGTGGCCAATGGACTCCTCAGCTACTGAACCGATTTTAACCAAATTTTACACGCAGTTTCAGTTTGGTCCAACTTAAATGATAGGATAGTTTTTATCTCAATTTAGGACCGCAATATATTTTTTATTGCAAATTGTGTATTTAGCTACCATCGTTTCTGTGTTCTTGGCTAAGCCTTTTTACTAAGCCTTTTTTGACACCTCCATGGCTGAGCGACATAAAGCACACGTTCTGGCAGCTTTTGGAGCGCAGTAAACAAGAAATAATCTTTTTTATAATATATAAAACTACGTGTCCCTGTGTTTGTGTCCAATGGACTCCTCAGCTACTGAACCGATTTTAACCAAATTTTGCACGCAGTTTCAGTTTGGTCCAACTTAAATGATAGGATAGTTTTTATCTCAATTTAGGACCGCAATATATTTTTTTTGCAAACTATCTATTCAGCTACCAGCTTTTCTGTATTCTTGGCTAAAATTCTTTAAACATACCCGGAATGCCACCACATAATCTGCGGTTAAATAATTGGTTTACCCATAGTTCTTCTACGTAATTTAAATCCACCGAGAGTATGCACGGTATAATGGTACGCGTTTAGTTATCAAAAAAATCACCGGTAACATTATTGCGGCAACCATTCTGACTGGCAAGTTTAAAGATGAAGTAGTTCTGTTGCTACGTATCCCAATGACATCGTCAGAATCTTCAATACACTTCAAAAGGCTACAGTTTCCCATTCGTTTAGCTTTCGTCATGTCCACTAATAACTCCCAGGGACAAACAATGTCAATTTGCGGTTTAGATTTAGAAATCCATGTTTTTCCCATGGGCAACTATAGGTCGCTTGCTCTCGTGTGGGAAAACCGTCAATCTATTTTTGTTTACAAGAGACAGATTAACAAAGAATAATGTGCACCGATTAGTGTTGAGTTAAACTGAAATTAAAAATGCTTATAATTCAAAAAATAACAAATAATATTGGTTAATTATCTACCCTACCTACATTATTAAAAATAAAATGTTACATTAAAAAATAAAATGTTACAATAGCAATTAGCAAATTTTTAATTAACTCAATTGTTACAAGCTTGAATATAATATTTCTAAGTACTAAAATGCTACATTTTTTGTTGATTTTTTGTTTCTAGCAAACTTAGGAAATTTTAGTTCGATTGTTTTCATATTTTGACCTCAAATTCATATTTATATGAAGTTGATCTCTATAACGGTAATAAAGTTTTTCGCTTCTATTGTAACATTATAGTTTAACTCATACCTTAGCCACAGCAACGCGTGGCCGGGTCAGCTAGTATATATATATATATATATATATATATATATATATATATATATATATATATATATATATATATATATATATATATATATATATATATATATATATATAATATATATATATATATATATATATATATATATATATATATATATATATATATATATATATATATATATATATCCCAAGTAGCACACTTCGTTTTTTAAAGGTTGTAAAATGGTTATTAACGTTGCAACAACCGCTTAAAAACGTCTATAAAACGTTTAAAGGTTATTTGTGCTACCTGGGATATATTTCAGGCTTGGAGTCAATTACTAGAAAATGTAATCGATTACGGTTATGATTACAAGCATGAAAAACTGGAGATTACAATTACGATTACGATTACAGTCCTCTGCCAAATCGCGATTACAGCAACGATTAGATTATGTAAAAAATGAAATACTTGACTAAAATTACAATTACACGATTACGAGTGTCTCTTTTCCAAATTATGATTCTGATTCTGATTACAAAAAAATGTAATCGATTACGCGGATTGCGATTACGTAATCTACGATTACGCCAAGCCTGATATATATATATAAAGTTGACAATCGATATATATATATATATATATATATATATATAAATACATATAATTAAAAAGGGGGGGGGGGAATTAAAATCCCAAAAGATATAAAAATACATGAACATCAAAGCCTGTACTGAACTGTCAGCGCAAAGCCGCTAGAAACAAAACAGCACATTAATATTGAAACAGGCAAACAAAATGAAAAGATGAAAACCAAAATACAAAAGCGAACCAAAGTGTAGCATTTCATCAGGGGGAAGACCACACTTTGGTTCGAAATATAATATAATATATATATATATATATATATATATATATATATATATATATATATATATATATATACTGAAACTGCCGTAGCAAAACTGACACATGTAAGGAAGTAAGGAAGTTTTCATGATTTGAGAACTGAAATTATCTGAAGTTTTTCAGAACGAACAAAAGTCATATAATCTTGAGGAGAAACTCTATAAATGTTTCCACTTTTACATATAGGCGTCGTTTATCGGTGAAATAAAGTCTGTAGCAAGTCTGCAGTAAGAAATGTGCGCTATTGCAATATGAATTGAAATATGATATTAAAACATGCATTTTACTCTGAACACAAAATAAAATGAAAAACACATTTTAGATGAATTTAATCAATCATCTTTAATAAAAAAAGCTCCCATGACGGATATTATTAATTATATAAGATTATAGTATCTAAGAGTGAAAATTTGAATAATGTCTCAAAAGTATATAGAATTATTATTAAGTATCAAGGACATCTAATCCGAAAAACTTGCATTGAGTGAAACAAAATAAAATGAAATAGAACAAAAAAAAAAAAAAAAAAAAAGAAAAAAGAAAAAAAAAAACAGTTAAATAGATAAATGAAATTAATGAAGAATATGATTAAAACGAAGCCCTGTGTATTTTTACTTGAAAAAAAATGAATAAAAAGTAATATTTATTACCAGAAATCAATTTTTTTCTTCAATAATATTGTTCTCGTGAATTTTCTCATCAAGCAGTGGCCATGGATCATATGATTTGCTACCTGTAAACAACGAAGCGAATAAGTGACTAACAGTCAGTAAAAGCGGTAAGTAATTTTTATTACTCAAAAAAAGGGAGGGGAGAGAGAGATATATATTCGTTTTATCTGTGTGATAACTGCCGTATTTCAAGTACTATCACACTATGAAAAATCACTAAACAGAATTACTCAATTTTTTAAAAAGTGTATAACCATATCGAAAAATAATTCTATATATATTTTTTTTGCTAACGGTCAAATTAGCTTCAAATATATATATATATATGTATATATTTACCATTTTATTTATTTTGGTCAATATTATTATTATTTTTTTTTGAATCACACAATTGGGTTAAGATTGGGGAAAAAATTATCACACATGGATAGAAATATATTTTACTTAGTTTTCTTTTCCATTGTTCATTAAAATTCAGTTCATATTAGAGGAAGAACAGAGCATATATTTTGACAGGAGTTTACGATACAAGTTCATTCTTGCAAACTTTTAAACACACTTGTTAAGTCACTCATCTGAAATAAAGTATTGAAGTTGACAATCGTTGACAGTTTCGATAAGTTTTACAAAATAACAATTTCAGTAAAGTTCAACAGAATCGTGAATAGTATGTTTGACTTTGGAGGGAGATCTGTGCTCTAATATCAAAGTAAAAGTCCAAATCCCGCAATGGAACAGAGAAGGCGACAAATTAGCACAAAACTTATTCAGAATTTTCAAAGCGTTTGGAACTTATTCAAATAAACTCTTCCCCGGAACTCTTCCTCATAACGAATTTATAATTGCACTGCAAACGCTGCAACTGACCCAACTCTGTGGTCTCCAAGTCCGAAAGCAAATAAGGATATTTAACTGCATCAAATTTAAATCGATCTGACTTTCTGAATTTGTTCGCAATAGTCGAGAGGAGGAGGTTGGGAAACCCCCTGGAGAAAGAGAGATTAAAACTTATTGAAATTCCAAAGATGTCCCCCCCCCCTGCCGCCATTTTCCTCACAGGACCGTGACAGAGGGAATCATCATGCAAATGCGATGGTCACCACTGCTGCAAGTCACGTGAGAAGGGCATCGACGGTATTTAGCAGCGAAGAATGTGGAACTTTGTTCATTAATCTTGGCATCTGCAGCTACGCTCTGGGGCCGAACCGCGCGTAATCGGAAACACTGTTTCTGGTATTTTGCAGATTAGAAAGATCGGCCTTTTCTGTGATTTGTCAGACCGCTTATTACTTGGGATGACCCGACTGGAACTTTCCAGGCGTTGAACAAACGCCGTCGGTATATATTTGAATATCTCTAGCCTTTGAAGTTTTGTACAGTAGTTGAGTTCAGAATTCGATGGCAGAAGTTTTTGAAAAGTTTGTGTACTGCACGCTTATTAATATTACTTGAGATTATGAAGAAAAAAAAATCATTTTGCCAAGAAGTAGATAATCTATAACTTTCTCTTTCAGTTTTAACAAATGAGTAAAGAGAATAAAGAAGTTACATTGCAAGAAATGAACTGTTGTTTTTAGGTTCCAATGGGTTGTTGTTGGAGGTTCCAATTTAGATTTATAATATGCACACTTGCACAGTGGTAGACTGCAAAACTAGCAATTTTACAGTTTCTTTCAGTAAAGTAAGCCATATTATAGTTTATTGCCGTTAAATTTAGCTGTATTGTATTGTAATAAAAAACAGAATAATACTGGAACCAGAGGTTCCAGTTTAAAACTGCAAAATGCACGGCAATAAACTGTAAAATTTGCAATTGAACAGTTTATTACCGTAAAAGTAAAAATTTTACAGTTTAGTACTGTAAATTGGAAATTTTGCAGTTTATTACTGTAAAATTTGCAATTTTTACAGATTATTTCCCTAAAATTAGCTGTATTATACTGTTAAAACAACGTTCATTTTTTACAGTGTATGAATCTATGCTAGAAATATGAACAAAAATTTGTCAACTATACTGCCGTGAGAAGGTAAGGAGCAGTTATTTTTCATTTTTCATTTTTTTTGTTGCTTTTGTTAATTTTTTTTACCTTATGTACTTTAACTCTGTTGTACTAACAGCTTATTTTGGATTTCGCCGAATATAAAGTTTGAAAAAATCATCAAATTCCAACATTTGTCTGTCGTTATCATGAAATCCAAGCTGCGTTTCTTCAAAATATCTCAAAAATTAACTTCTGCACACTGTAAAAAATGGATGTTGCTTTTACAGCATTATACAGCTAATTTTATAGTAACAAACTGTAAAAAAAACTAATTTTACAGTAATAATCTGTAAAAAAAAAGCTAATTTTACAGTAAAAATCTGTAAAACTGCTAATTTTTCGCTAATAAATTGTAAAATTTCTACTTTACAGTAATGAACTGTAAAATTGCTAATTTTACGGTTTATTACTACGCACTTTACAGTTTCAAACTGGATCTTCTGCTGCCAGTATTATACTATTGTTTTCACGGTATAATACAACTACTTTTGTGGTAATAAACTGTAAAATTGCTGCTTTACTGTAACAAAATGTAAAATTGTTAGTTTTACTGTTTATTACTGTACTCTTTAAAGTGTTAAATGGGAACCTCTGCTGGCAGCATTATACTGTAAAAACAACAGTTCATTTTTTCCAGTGCAGATACTGATTTTTACTTTCCCGTAGCAGTACACTCACGTAGAGTTCATATTTAGCACCCAAACTGCAAATACGAAACTCATTTTAATACGCGGGCCCCATTCTTCTTCGGACCACACACGCTCTCGACTTTACCTGCAGCCAGATCACTTTACTCACAGAAACATTCACGTGTCGATCATTAACAAATCCATCGCCCGAGTCTCAAAAGCCCCCTTCCTAACGGTAACTGCAACGGGCCGTCTCGAATTTCGAACGTTTAAATCGTTCAATATATAATTTCTCATCCCCACATGTGGTCTTTGTTCCCTCGCTTGCTGTTCCAAAAGTCTTTTAATACCCCCACGCGCGATATTCGCAGACGATTCCATCCATCGCGCCGACACTATTTCGAACGGCAGAACGGGGGTGGAGGCGTTTCGTTAATGTATCGAATGGTTCGAGAGGTGGGGGGGGGGGGCACACGCGATGTTATAAATAAGTAGCAAGTGTGAATGTTAGAGAGGGGGAGAAGGGTTCATTTTAGAAAGGGGCGGAAGTCCAGGAATTTGGACAAATGGTATTTTGGCACACACATCAGTTGCAGTTGGGAGGAAAATTAATATTCGGTTGAGTTTGTGACGTGCTACGAGGGTAGGGGGGGAGTGGGCAATTGAGGGGTCGGTTTGGGGTTATAGATGACCCTCCGCGGCGGAGGTGCAGAGGTAATTGCTTTAAATTGAGACTAGTTTGTGGGAAATGTATCAGCAGTTCTTCGCAGATGCTCTTTGTTTCAGGTAGGGTGAGAAATTGCCGCCAAAGGGAGCATCTCTTAAACTGGTGCCAATTTCGTATAATCCGTTTCAGGGGTCTGTTATTTATGACGATAGTCTTTATGATTTAGGGGAACAATTAATAAACGAAAATGGTGGGCAGTATTAATAATTTTAACACTCATAGTAGGAAAATATTATTTTATGCGAGAAAGTACCTTTTGAAATAATTTACTACGTAGATATGCTTTTAGTTTTTAGAAACATTATAAAATTTTAATTAAATTTGGAGCAGAGTTTCAATGAAAATAGTACTCTTTCAAGGTGTTTTTACATGCGTATAATGTATTAGTAAAAATACGGTTTGTGCTATAAGGACGCAGAAACGAATTTCAATCCCCACAACTTATGTGGAAGGTCATAGAGCTCTAGTGTGCTGTGCCACACACGCATGTACGCACATGTATAGACACTAGGGTTAAAAAAGGCCAGCCACGGCCTAATATCAGGCTCATTTCGTATTTAATTGACTCTTAATTTTGCACATTCATTACGGGGCTCGAAAAATAAAAGAATAATTATTTCTGAACGGACCGAATATATACAGATAAACAGGGCTCAATTTCTATTTAAAAAAATATCTGGGAGAAATTAACTATTAAGCCCTATACTGCCGTGCGAAGCACAAATGTCGTATCAGCACTTTTTAACAAATTTGAGTTACCGCCACTAGGTGACCCTTAGTGAAGCATTTAACCTAAATAAAATGTTATATGGTCATTTGAAGAAGGGATATATTTAAACAAAAAATCTGAAAAAGTATCATCTGAATCAAATACACGGTGGCGCAAAACTGTAAAGAGTTTTATCTCATTTTGAGCTCGATTGTAGGTGCCACTTTTGCGCTTAGCACGGCTGTATAATAGTCATGATAACTTATTTTTGCTCGTTAGTAGCCTGAATTCTGCCTAAAATGTTAAAAGTTGCAGAAAATTGAAAAGAAGTGAATGATCTCAGCTAGTGTGACTTGTTCACAAAATAAGTCTTGTATATATACGAAATACATATATTTTAAGTTCAATTAATCCTGACTTCTTTACAAGGGACGCATTTATCACATAACAAATGGAGTTGCAGCTAAGTTTTCAATGCATCGATACATAATATATTGTGAACAAAGAACTACATTCTAACGTACAATTTAATTTTTTATTCTCATTTGCCTTAACATTATTGAATTTTCTGTCCGATTGTTGCTAAGACCTGTAAATATATAAAATTTTACACACATCAGTTTTCCATTGAACTAATACCTAATTGAACAAATTTCCACTTTAAAGTTTCGATTCAAAAAGAAAAATCATATCGTTAGAAATATTTTATGCTATTACCCTTACGAAGAATTAACGATCTGAAATAAAATTAGACGAAAAAATATTTGCGTTAAAAAAAATAAAAAGAATTTTTTATGTGTAACTTAAACTTTAAATTTTCATTCTCATTTGTTTTAACACTACTTCATTTTCTGTAATATTGTTGGAAACTTCTTTTGACGTTTTAACATTAGGTTTATCGTATTTTAAATTTTCCAAATTGCACACAATAGCTTTACATTGAACTACTTAAAAAATGAACTTATTTCTGAATTAAAGTTTTTATAAAAAGAGAAAAATCATATCGTTAGAAGTATTTTATAGAAGTACCCTTACAAAGAATTAACGATCAATAAAATGAGGAAAAAAAAAACATTTTGTGCTTAGAAAAATGATTTTAACTGTCTTTTTTATGCGCAATTACAACAGCAGATGAAAATCTTGTACATACAAATGACATATCAGAAATCAAATTTATGAAGAAACTTTCTAAATTTACAGGTGATTTTGCAAATGTTATAAAAACTCTCTCCTCTGTAACGTCAGAAAGAAAAACTCTCCAAGAACATTAAAAAATCGTCCGCACACGGTAAAAAAATAATACCAAATTTTCTCTCCCCCACCCAAGCTCGAAGGAAAAAAAATCGTTTCAATTAGTAAAACATGCCACCAAACGAAGATTAAATTTTTTATAACTGATTCCTTCGAACATGAGGTTTTTTTTATTAACCATCCTAGCGTGGAGAAGTTTTTTTTTTTATTAGCATGTTTTACAAGGAAAGAAAAATTTCTTTGGTTGTTTTCTAGTCGTTCTATGAGAGGGAGGGTAATTAAGACTTTGCCCCTCCTGTATTTTCTTTGCTAGAAGGGAATTAAAAGTTAAGAAAAAAATATTGTAACCGAATTTTAGTTTAAAATGCTTCAAAAATTTACTGATTAATCATAAAAAGAGGTGGAGTTTATGCCGTGTTTTCTGTAGATAAAAGCAAAGGAAAAAAGTCATCAAAAAATCCAAAGTTTTCTTATGCTTTGGGGAAAATATCGATGTTTCAGTAATATAGATTTGTGTTTCTTTCTTGGAAAGATTTTTTTTTTGGAAAGAAACATTCATGTTATTTAGTTTTTAGTCTAGGTAATGAAGATGAAATGTGTGGGATATTTTTATAATATTTATATGCGTTTTATTATTTTACAAGTTTGCGAATCTTTCAAAATTAATGACAGCTTTTAAGAAGTTTATTAATGAGGAATTAAAAAAAAAGAAAAAAAAAGAAACAACTTTCATTTTTTTTTTGTTTTATTTATGCATAGTTCTGACTACGTTTCATATTTGTCGCTACATTTTGGTCGAAAATTTTGTTCCGCTTAGTTGTCACAGATGAAAGCTTTTAAAATAAATACTGAAACGGATGATTTTATTGGCTTGGACTAATTTTTACCACACAACTATCTTATAGCTAATAAATCGTGAATTTATTAGAAAGCAAAATGGAATTTCTAGTATACTGATGGTAGATTCCTTACTTTTGGGCTGTGGTTTAAATGTATGCAAATTCTGGATTTTTGAAACTAATTTGGTACTGTTTTAAATAGGGAATGCTTGGTAAGTAAGTGTTATAATTTGCAGCATAACATTCCGAAATCTGCAAAAAGTATTTAAACAAAATTATATAATTAATATCAATAATCAACACAAAAGTACTCAAAAGTGGAACTAATTTGGGATAGAAAGAGTATAGTTTTCAATCCATCCAAAAAAAAAAAAACAAAAAATACAGAGGTTAATACTTTTGTAGTACTAATTGAAAGACGTAAGAAAGATTTTTTTTTCAGAAGCCAACAGCTTCAACATGCATGAGGACTGCGTACTATGCGCTTTGCCTCCTGACAAACTCAGGACAGATTTACGGCACAGAGAGGATGAAATATCATCCATTGGCAAGGCGGGATTCGAACCCGCGACCACTTGCTTGCGAGGAGAGTACTCTACCTCTGGGCCCACGTGGCTCCACGTAAGAAAGATAAAACACATAATAGTCAATGTGGTTAAAGTTACATTTTATTGTCGAACTTAGATCTTGAAAATTAATTCAAATGATTTTTCAATACGGGTGTGACGTAAGAGCAATCACGTGACGTTAATTTCAAACGTTAAGGAGATTTTTCAGACCACTTTGGTGCTACTAGATGTTTTTGTTTCGGAACTTCACATCTTCTATGGAGGGGGGGGGGGGTAGGGGAATATTCTCCAGTAACTAAGTCAGATTTGATTTTGTTTTCACTGCTTTTTATCCACGTGTACATTTTTGCCTATAATTTCTCATTGCTCCTCAATTTGTAGATTACAAAATTGGCGACTTGAATACAGTTTCGTTTCTTATGCTTTCAATTACCACATCATGCAGTGAATATATACTATAGTTGGTATACTTATTATTTAGTACAAATGAGCAGTAATTAATTATGAAATGAATAAATACGTTTCTGTAACAAAGTAACATTAGAAAACAACGCATATCAAGCAAAAACTAGGAAACTGATTGCAAATTTTCAAGGAAACATTGCAATCAGTTAGCTAATTTGTGCGTATGTTGACAACTATTTTTATTCACAATTCCATAGTTTTATTTTTAGATAAGATTAATTTTTCTTGCTTTTTAAAGTGTTTTTTTTTAATGCTTTTTCATGCTTGTCACTTGATTGCGAAACTAATATAAGGTTCATCTTTTGTTAATACTGCTATAATTTAGGTCAATGATGCTTCATTCTTATGATGTGTGATGCATTCCTAATTGAACTATGCAAATATAAATATACATATTACATAACCTGTTAAACACTATAGGTTGCATTTGGCACCTTTAAGTGGGAAAAGTTGTAGCTCCAGCATCACCCCTGAAGGGCGCCACTTGACTCCCTATAGCACTCTTGAAGGTGATATTAGGCTCCCTATTACACCTTTAGAGTGCCATGGGAAACTCAGTGGGAGTCATAAGTACCCATAGGGTGCCACTTGCCTCCATACGGCACCTTCCAGGGTGCCATAAGGAGTCACGTGGCACTATTCAAGGGGTGCCACTGGTACTACAACTTTTCACCCTTAAACGTGCCACATGGAACCTGTAGTTTTAACAGTGTAATTATTAATGTTTAGTTGCCTAACCAAAGTAAAGGGTCATTCCATAGTGACTAACGTAACATTCAGAGCTGATTTTGTAACTGTTTTTACTTGTAACTTAAAGGATAAAAAATATTCTTTAGTTATGCTGGTGGATTTACAATGTACATGGTATCTATGTATCGTTTCTGCTAAGAATTTAAAGCAAAATTACTGACAATAGATATTTTATCAACCAAAATAGCAGCTTGACTAACGTAACATTTTTGCAACCCTGAAAATGAATGCTCATGTTGTGAGGCAAAAATTTCTCAAAGTTAAGCAAGTGTTAAAAATTGAATGATATATTTTAAAAATGTGTAAAGTTGGCTTTTAAAAATATAAAACACATTTATTTATATAATTAATAATTATTATTAATTATTATAACTCATTGCACATTACCCAGCTTTAGCCTTCAAATTTCGAGTTGAGCCGCACCATAGTTTGCGGACGCCCGCTGGTAAGATAAATTCATTTTATCTACCAATTTGTTGGCTATCTTAGCTACAATAAGAGGATTTTTGCCTCCGGCTCGATCATTGGCTATTCCTAACTGAGGAGCCCATAATAAGGGCGAAACTGCAGTCTTAGGATGCTATATGATCGAGCTGTGGGTGCATTTGCTACAGTTCTGCCTCAGCCCTGGCTTACGGGCGGTAACTCATTGCACATTTATTTAATCTTGATTTTTTTAGTATTAAGTGTCACTTTTACTCAAGATGGAGTATGACTAACGTAACGTGACTAATATAACCATCGAATAATAAGCAGTAGACACACTACAATTTATGTATTATAGCTATGCTCAGTTATAATTACAATACTTTTTCAATTTTTTAAAACTTCTTATATTGTATCAATTGATTTATTTATTTATTTTTTTGATACTTTTTTCACTTCGGTATTTTTTTTTCTTCGGCTGAGTTTGATATTTCTACGGAAAAACTCTAAATGATCAGTAAGTTTGATAAATCTGCATTTAAATTAAGAAAAAGTATTTGTTAATAGCACCAGAAGTGGAATCAGTAGTAGTTGGAAAATTTCGTTTGATATTTTATTGAAACAATCAACAGTTATATCTATGCAGTAGGAAGGGCAACATGCCAATTTGTTTCAAAAGCAAATGAATAAATAAATAAATAAATAAATAAATAAATAAATCAAGTTGCTAAAGACTAAGTAAGCGGCAGTTTGAGTTTTCAACTTTGAAATGAACAAGGAAAAAAAAAGGAAATGCATTTTTTATTTTTGGCTATGTATGCATATTGCACAGATTTTAACCGGAGGTGAAAAAAGGGTAGAAAAATTAAACGTGATATGTGTATCTATATATTCTATATCTATCTATTTATCTATGTATGTATGTATGTATGTATGTATGTATGTATGTATGTATGTATGTATGTATGTATGTATCTATATATATATATATATATATGTATAATATATATATGTACTTGTACATGAATAAAAATGTAACCTTGTAAAACGCAATCATCAGTCGAACTTCTATCCTAAATAAGAGCGATGGTGAAAATAGAGTAATTTTACAAGTGCAACTTCTTAACTTTCGCTCTGTAACGCAATCATAAATGAAATAAGATGAATCTTTCAAAAGTGTGCAAGCGTCAACGCCTAAAAACCTTTCAGAAAAAAGTCGCGCTCAAGATTAAGAAGAACAAAAGGAAGCCCAATCAAATCCCACCTTTTTCTCCCGCGAAAACTAAAACAATAAAACAGACAAAAGTTACATTTGGAACAGATTAAAGGCTCCATTCGAATTTGCAAGCCCCAAACATTGCGTATTAATGAGCACTTGGAGCCCATTGTACAAACATTGTGTTCTCATCTTCTTTTCTAATTCAATTAGGAATATTTTTCTGATGAAAACCGAGAGCGCTGTTCCTGTTTCTCCCCGCTTAGTGCCCAAAGAGTGAATAAAAGTAAAGAGGCTGAAACAAAAGTGAAGAAGTATAACAATTCGATTCTTCCCGCTGCATAATACGATAATCGCATTAAACTTGCTTTAATGTTTGAGGAGGAAGAGTTTGGCGACGGCCTTGGCGTCATTAGCTTTATTTGGCTAGAGGCTGTGATCGGGAAAATATTTTAGTGTGTAACTCGTACATTTTAAATTATTATTTTTTTTTCACTTCTTCTTTTTTTCCCTCATAAAATGTTTAAACAAAACCTCAAGTGGCTGTCAACTGTACTGTATCTGGGACTCCACACTAGTATTTGTAAGAAAAGCAGTCGAAAACTTTGTACAATTGATGAAGTTAAAAATACAAGACAACGTGTCTACAAGTACAAATAAAAGGTTAAAATAGAGTTAGAAAACTCTAGCAGATAGCTATTTCGGGGCTATTATGAATGAAGCCCCATCATCAGTGCAAAAAGATGATGGTTCACTGACACCAGTCGTTCACTTGACTCTATTCTTTTCTTTTTAACATAAAACGTGGTAAAACTTTAGTAGTAGACATCTGCGCTAGCAGTTGGCATTCCGTACTAATAGTTGGCACCCCAAGTAGCACACTTCGTTTTTTAAAGGTTGTAAAATGATTATTAACATTGTAACAACCGCTTAAAAACGTTCATAAACGATTAAAGGCTATTTGTGTTACCTGGGACTAGTGATGGTTGGCTTTGTTTCCTTTCAATGCAAAATATGGTAAAACCCCCAAGTGGTTAACACCCGTACTAGTAGTTGATATTACACACTGGTAGTTGACACGGGTGAGGGTAGTCTATTCCCCCCCCCCCTTTTAACGTAATATATGATGCTCCCCCTCTAGTGATTGACACCCGGACAAAAACAGAGAAGATTTTACAGTCATTCAGGCGCTTACCGCTTACACCCGGACTAACACACTGCAAAATATGAACTGTTATTTTTACAGTATAATTCTGGCGGAGGAGGTTCCAATTTAAAACTGTAAAACGCACAGTAATCAACTGTAAAACTAGGAATTTTACAGTTTTTTTACAGTAAAGTTAGGAATTTTACATTTTTTTACAGTAAAGTTAGCAATTTTACAGTTAATTGCCGTAAAATTTAGCTGTATTATACTGTAAAAACAATAATATAATACTGGCAGTAAAGGCTTCAGTTTAAAACTGTAAAATGCACGGCACTGAACTGTGAAATTAGCAATTTTACAGTTTATTACTGCGAAATAAGCAATTTTTAAAGTTTATTACTATAAAATTAGCTATATTATATTGTAAAAACAACATTCATTTTTTACAGTGTAGTTGGCATTACGTACTAGTAGTTGACAGTAGTGTGAGTAGTCTTTGTCTTTTTTTAACGTAAAATATGGTAAAACCCCCAAGTGGTTGACACCTCAACTAGTGTTTTTCATTGATACGGGCGCGGATAATCTGTTTTTTTCTTCTTAACGTAAATCTGGTAAAAAACTCAGTCGGTTGATTTACGCACTATTGACTGGCACTCCTTGTTAACAGTTGACACTATTGCAGGCATTTTCCTGTTGACACATTCAAAAAAACTACGAATTTGAAATTTGCATCGTTCTCGTCGTATTGAGCCGTATCGTTGTTTGATACGGCTCAAAATGCTTCTTATTATTCTTCCCCTTATTGTTATCTCACTTAACATCCCTATTTTGCCAAGATCAGAGATAACCTGATGCACACGTAAATACGCGGCAGGTTTTACATATGAAAATCAGACAGTAACTTAGTTTTTTCTACAAAAGTTTGAACTGCTAGTGTCAACTACTAATGAGGGTTTTAAATACTGAAGATTTTACCTTACAGGTTTCAGAACGAACCTAAAATGTCTTAGGCGTTTCTGGCCAACTACGTTTATTTATTAAAAGACGTTGCAAAATGTTCTAGGCCAATAATGTGCTAATCTAGAAAAGACGTTCTTGGTTAACAATGTATTGAGCTAAAATGAATGTTTCTTCCAAGCACGTCTTTCAGATTAGCACACTGTTGAACAAAAAGGTATATTTTAATACCTTTTTGGTCAACAACGTGCTAATCTAAAATAGAAGTCCTTGGTATAACAAAGTATTGAACTAAAATATACCTTTTTGGTCAACGATATGTTAAACTGAAAGATTTGTAGCCAGAGAAAAAAAATGTCGCCAAGTTTTCGGCAATGCAACCCTGTACAAAACTTACGTAGCTCGTATGATCTTTTAAGGTGGTGTGACTGTAGTGAATTCTTTGAACCGAAAAGCTGAGGTAGAACTTTAATCAGTCCTACTTACAGCAGATAGGATGTGTGTGGGGGGGGGGGGGTCGACTGGGGGAGAAAGAGAGAACATCTCTAAATTGAATCCTCTGAAAACTACTTCGTGCGCAGTTTTAAAACGCACAGAAGGAAAATCTGGTGAAATTGTTTCTCATGGACCCCCTTTTAGTACGTTTTGGGGCTTAATATTCGAACTGGAGGGAAAAGATGATGTTACCAAAGAGGGGTGGAGTATTTCTGCGTCGTCTGCTGTTCGCATCCGAAGCACCAAGTAATTGGCGGTTTTCGTGTATTGCGTGCAAATTTCCAGTTTCGGTTTCGGGAATGGGTAAGGTTGGATTTTCGCGTGCGCTAATGCACGTGCGCTATTAAGTGGGGGCACTCCCTGCACCACGCACGCGCAGTTACATTCGATTCCATTTATTATAATTATTTTATTTTTTTCATTTAACGTATTAACTCGAAGAAACTCGGTAAAATGAAATGAAGTGAAGTACTGAGGATCTGGACATTGTCGTGAGTTTGGAAGATTTTAAATAAAATGTCTTTAAAAAAATATGTATGAATGTTTCTTTCGGAAATAATGAGAGAAAAGGAGAGAGAGAGGAAATGCTCAAGTCCAATTTTTATATTACAAAATATAAATTTCAATTCTATACATAATTGCAAAATTTTCAACAATGTACATGAAAGAAAAACTTAAAAATATTGCAACCAAAATGTATAATATGCAAAGTCACAATTTAAAATGCATGAAACAGTTTAACCTCTTAAAAATTCTACAATTTTGACTTTTTAAAAATTTTTAATTAGATTCATTTATTTCACCTCTGGAATGTTTATTATTTTAAAGTTTTGGTATTTTTTAAATTACTAAATAGTGTTTTTATAGCAATAATTTGTAACTGATTTTACATTACGTACGAATTTGTATTTAGAATTTTATCTTCACTAAACCACAACTTTTTTTACAACAAAACTTGTAAGACGTACGATAACATTCGCTGTTAAACTTGCATTATTCTGCCAGAACAGTACTAAAATGGTATTGATTAAAATACATGCAAAGTTAAAAACAAATAAAAAATGAAAGTCCCTATGTTGAAGCTTCATTGTTATTATTTAGTAACAAAAGTTAACTACTGTATGTAGCTCTAAAGGAGTTGAATGGAACTCCAAAACGAATGTATGCAATCCTGTTTTCAATTTCCCGAGAAAGATCTGATTTATTTTTGGTAAAATTTTTCTCTTAACTCGATTTTTGAGGAATATTGAAGGACAAAATAGGATTTTTTCTGTTGCAACATTGTCAGAAATTTTATTTCTTTAATCTATTTTAAGAAAAATTTAATCACTGATTATTTAGTACATACTAAAAGCAAAAAATTCTTCCGGTTGCAAAATTATGAAAATAAAATCAACTTTTTAAATTTTATTACCAAAAATCAATTACTAGCAGATTATTTAGTGTATAATAAGAGTAGTTCTATTTTCTGCTACGAAACTATCAGAAAAATGGGCTGATACGTTTCGTTCTTAGCAAAAATCAATCACTGACTTACAACTTAGGGTGCACTAAAAATGCAAAATGAATTCTTTTTTTGGTTACAAAATTATCAGAAAATATTTTATTTAATTTGTTCTTAGTGAAAATAACTTGATAACTGCTTATTTTGTACATACTAAGCGCAGGTCCGTAACCAGACAGTAGTTTCGGGAAGGGGTTTTATCAAACCTAGAGCTCTTTTAAAGGACAGGCTGACTTGTCCGACATTTTGGTTCCAAGACATTCTTGGTTTCAGGTATTTGAATCACATTAATATTATACCTGGTTGCTCTGGCGTAAAATAACTTATGATTAGTTGGATAAAGCACCATATTAGGTAAATTTAAAAAGATAACTTATTTCTCGAATTTAAAAACAGATTATTGGGAAATGTTTCATGAAATTGGGTCTATTTTCATATTGCACTTGTTTTAAGCCTGAGTTCATGAAATGCTTTTGTCATGTAGACAAAAATAGTCAAATATCATCTATGCAGCTACAATTCAAGCTTAGCTTCCCCTTTTCTTCAATGCGACTTGAGTACAGATACCAGTGGTTCCACGCCCCCCGTTTTGGAACCAAAACGTCGGATGAGTCAGTTCCCCTCTTATAGGAGCCTTAACCAAACCTATTTCTCGTGAAATTCTTAAAGTCACAAAAATTTGATTTCATGTTGTATATTCTGTTGATTTCTGTTACAATAGATGTTAAAAAGGTATTAACATGAAAAATGACTCATCTTTTCAATGACAAAAAAAAAAAAAAAATCTAGATAGATGAGTTTACTGATATACGCGCATTTTAAGGAGTAGTTCAAAAATCTTTATCTCACGCTACTTATAAGATGTGTTAAATATAGAGTTTGGTACTTACAAATTTGAAGAATTTAGGAGTTTCTTTTAGTGGAATTAAAAATTTGAAGGGGAAGGTGTATTGTTAAGATATGTTTGCAATAACTACAATAAAAATAATATTGCTGAAAAAACACTAAATTTGTACAATTATTCAATAATGATAATTTAATTTTTCAAATGCAGTTTCGAAGTAAATAAGAAAATTAAAATAAAATAGCAAAAATTATTTATTCAGTGAGAAACTATAAAAAGCATTTTTGCAATAGTTTTGAGAAATTTCGGGGGGGGGGGGGTTGAACCCTAAAAACCCACCCCATAAATATGGCCCTGACTAAGAGTACAAAAACGATCATTTAGTTATTGAAGACAAATCAGATCTTCGGGGAAAAAAACTAATCCTCTCTTCCGATCACTAACTTCTTTCCCGTCGTTTACGCCCCCTAAGAGTGTGGTCAGTTCCTATAACCCCATAACGTGATAAACTGTAAAAGTAGCAATTTTACAGTTTATTGCTGTAAAATTTAGCTGTATTATACTGTAAAAACAGCAGTATAATACTGGAAGTAGAGGTTCCAGTTTAAAACTAAACTGCACTGTAATAAACTGCAAAATTAGTAATTTTACAATTTACTGTAAAACCAGCAATTTTTAGTTTATTACTATAAAATTAGCTGTATTATACTGTAAAAACAACATTCATTTTTCACGTGAACAAAAACGATCATTTCGTTATTGAAAACGAATCAGATCTTCGGGGAAAAAAACTTGCATTCGCATTTCCCCAACATCCTTGTAGCGACCATGTGCCAGCTAATCCTCTCTTCCGACCACTAACTTCTTTCCCGTCGTTTACGCCCCCAAAGAGTGTGGTCAGTTCCTATAACCCCAGCGTGACCATTTATCCTGGTGCCAGGTGGTCATTTAATGGACAGCGGACTGATGATTCCAGTGAACGCTAGAGAGATCAGAGAGGCACTTTCGCTCGTAGGGGCTGCCAAGAGTGATGATGACTGAAGAAGATGAAAAAGGGATTTTTATCTTTATCTGGATTGATTTGGTGCGTTGGTGAAGTGGATTTAGTCGTTGAGATGAAAAATGCAGTTTTCAAGGCTAATTTGCGCCTACCCAAGAGGATTTTTTTTCATTATATAGTTGAACTCGTTTATAGCAATCCCTGACTTAACCTGAACTCGGATTTAACGAGGAAATCATAGTTACTGTCAAACCTCGTCAAAACGTTAAGGGATGAAAACTGCAGTTTCCATGGAAAATTTGGGCCTATCAAAAATGATTTTTGAAAAAATTATATAATCGAACTTGTTTATAACGAGCCCTGAGTTAACGGGAACCCTGATTGAACGAGGAAACCATATATACTGTCGATCCCTGTTAAAACGTCTAACTGCAATTTCCATAGCAAATTTGCGCATACCCACAATAATTTCTTTCTTCATTACATAGTCTTTTATACGGTTCCTTATATAGTCGTTACATACTAGGTTATAACGAGCATTGATTTAAAGGAAACCATGATTGAACGAGGAAACCATAAATACTGTCGATCCTCGTTAAACGTCAAGGAGATAAAAACTGCAATTTTTATGGCAAATTTGAGCTTACCCATATTTTTTTTCCATTATACGGTCGAACTTGTTTATAACGAGCCCTGGTTTAACGGGAACTCCGATTGAACGAGGAAACCATAAATACTGTCGATCCTCGTTAGAATGTCAAGGGATGAAAACTGCAATTTTCATGGCAATTTCCAATACCAAGAATTATGAAAAAAAAGTAATAAATAGTCGAACTCGTTTATAACGAGCCCTGATTTAACGAGAAAGCCATAAATACCGTCGAACCTCGTTAAAACTTTAAGGGATAAAAACTAACTTTCATGGCAAATTTTCACCTAACCGAAATGATTTTTTTTTCATTATATAGTAGAACTTTTTATAAGGAGATCTGATTTAACGGGAACCCTTATTTAACAAGGAAATCACAAATCCAGTCAAACCTCGTTAAAACAACAAGGGGTGTTTCAAATTGGTTCCATCTTAGCCGTTGTTCGTCTTATCAGAGCAACAATGCACTACAAACCAAAAGGCGGGGATCGCATATCTAGTTCGTCTGAGCAGTAATTCGTTTTAAGCGTGTTCGAATTAACAAGGTTTGGCCGTATTTAGTTCCTTCAATGTGAAGTCTATGGGAACAAGACTATGGGAACAAAACTATTTTTTATCAAGCAAATCCCGGTTAGAGCGAGTAATGTTTTTGTGGATTGCAAAACTTCCGTAGACTTTCAGCATAATGATGAATCATAAACCCTTTAAACAAGTATTAGAGTATATAAGCACTTAAAAATCAGCATATATAAGCACTTAAATTTTTTTTTTAAAATTTACTCGTTTAAGCATGCTTTCTGAATCACAGAATGTTTTGTGCGCATATGTTTCACTGCAATATCTATGAAGCAGCAGAGAAGCAAAGTTTATATTAAAAAAATGTTTCTTAAATTAGGATTACTTCGGGGTATTACGGTTCACCCAATTGTACATGATGCAGCAGGAAAGTAAAGCTTATTTTCCCAAAACATGTTATCTGAAACAAAATGTTTTCTGCACATTAAGATTTACTGCAATTTGGAAAAAAGCTGCGGAAACAAAGCTTAGATTTTTCAATATGTTTTCTAAATCAGGATGAACTCCGTACATTATCTTTCACTGCATTATACATCATGCAGCAGAGAAACAAAGCTGATATTTTTAAACACATTTTCTGAATCAGAATGTTTTCGGTACATTAACTTTCACTGCATAATGAAAGAAGCAGCAGAGAAGCAAAGCTTAGATTTTTGAACACGTTTTCTAAGTTAGGATGATTTCCGTACATTATGTTTTACTGCATTATACATCATGTAGCAGAGAAACAAAGCTGATATTTTTAAACACATTTTCTGAATCAGAATGTTTTCGGTACATTAACTTTCACTGCATAATGAAAGAAGCAGCAGAGAAGCAAAGCTTAGATTTTTGAACACGTTTTCTAAGTTAGGATGATTTCCGTACATTATGTTTTACTGCATTATACATCATGTAGCAGAGAAACAAAACTGATATTTTTAAACACATCTTTTGAATCAGAATGTTTTCTGTACATTAAGTTTCAATGCATAATGAGAGAAGCAGCAGAGAAGCAAAGCTTAGATTTTTGAACACGTTTTCTAAGTTAGGATGATTTCCGTACATTATGTTTCACTGCACTATACATCATGTAGCAGAGAAACAAGGCTGATATTTTTAAACACATTTTCTGAATCAGAATGCTTTCTGTACATTAAGTTTTACTGCATAATGAAAGAAGCAGCAGAGAAGCAAAGCTTTGATTTTTCAACACGTTTTCTAACTCAGGATGATTTCTGTACATTATATTTCACTGCATTACATATGATGCAGCAGAGAAGCAAAGCCGATATTTTTAAAGCGTTATTTGAATAAGAAAAAACATAACTGCGTATGGAAACTTATTACATTGACGCTAAAATGCTTAAGAAACATTTTAACGTCAGAAATTATGGTTAAAATTTGTTATATTTCTTACATATATTTTTTTTCTTTTTAACAATATTGTAAAAAATGTATTACGTTTAGTAAAATAGCTAAAAACGCTCACGTTTTTTATTTTAAACTAGCTTAATACCCGGCGTTGCCCGGGTGCTTATTAATACAACATAGCATTCAGGGAAAATAAGTTTGAAAGAGTTCTATTCATATGGGTATAAAATAATTTGCATCAATCAGTCTCTTAGGTACAAACTTTGAAAAAAACTAAAATATTACAGAAAGTTAAACGTTTACAGAAAAATAGTCTTATCAAAAGGTGAAAATTAAAGAGAAATGTTGTCTGTGCTTTGCCGCGTCCACTGGCATGAAATATATGCACATGGAAGTGAAAAAATTGCATCAAATTCACCCGCCAAATTCAAAATATTAACTTTTCTCTATTAACTGTTCCCACCTACAAAGTAAAAATTATTATAACTCAATCTAATAAATCTGTCTGAAATAAATCTGTTTCTCGTTCTGAAGGCTTATCTCCATTACAGACGCAACTGTTGTCGCATTGCAAATTTGAAATTCAAATCCGTGGTTCTTTTTATAAAGTCCACATGAATTATGATTGTTTTTTACTTATTTCAATGCTAAAAGGAAATAGGTGAGCCTTAAATTGAAAATTCATTACTTTAATCGTAATCATTGTTGGAAAATACTAATATTTAAAAATCTTAAATTTCATCAATTTGAATACTAAAAAGCCTATCTCGATTACAATATAAATAGGCTAGATTCCTATAAAAGGGTCATTTTTTGACAAAAAATTTAAATTTGAGCTTTTTAGATTTTTTAAAATTTCAAGACCCCGCCTATGAGAATTCTAGGGCATCAAGGAACCTCTGTGTCAAGTTTGATGAAAATCTGACGCAAACTGTGGATTTGTATAGAGAACAAGTATATATATATACATACACTCATTTTTATAGATATAGATGACAAGTATTGCTAATAACAGGAAATATTACGTTTGCTTTACATTTACAATAGAGAACGCGTAGTATTTTTTAAAAACCTCATATGTATTACGTGTGATTTGCTGAACATTATAAGAAAGTTAAAATGCTTTTTGAAAACTTGAATATATTTCAGTACATTGTTATACAACAAGGAGGCAAAGTGAATATCTTTAGAAAATTCCTGATAAAAAAACTAAACAAAAATATTATAATTGTTTACAAATCGAAGATTATTTTGCACTGAGCTTTGCTGAAAAAAGTTATGACGCAGACAATAATCATGAATTTGAAAATTGTTTAGGAAATAAAACCCTTTTTCTGGACAAATGTTTTACTGCGTTTTATATGAGGGCATAGCAGAGAAAAAAATCTAAGCTCAAAATAAAAAGTATTAGCAATAAAGTATTGTATAGATTCTCAGTGAAATTTACAGCATAGAGCGTTCATCGCTCATAAGGTTCAATAGTTCATCTACATATCAATGATTTTTTTTCAAGCTTTCATTAACGAAAACACATTATGAACTTGCTTTTTCAAAAAAAAAAAAAAAAAATGAAAGACGGTACTTATGCATATAGATGAAGCTAAATATAATGGTGTGGGTCAAATCTTTTGCAGTTTTTCCGTTTTAGCAACATACGTGCGATAAATTGTTATTCTTGCACTAAGTGTTTACTGCAGGTTAAACTGTACAAAAAACTTCATGAACATAAAAAACGTAGTAAGAACTAACTCACAAACACTTCTTTGAAAAATACTGTTTGAACAAGCAAAAGAATATTTTTTTTTTTTTTGACGTAAGTTTTTCTGACTTAAAAAAAAGTTCCATGAAGTCCAAATATATGCAAAACCAATCTCTGTGATCACGGGACGCGGGAGCGTCCCGCCCCGCCAAGAAAACCAAACACAAGCCGCCAAGAAATTTCCTTCGCCAAGAAAAATGTAAAAGAGCGACCAAGGACTGTTTACGCGAGTAACCAAATCGGGGTTTTCACCCCTCTGTATCTCAGCCCCATGAAGATCCCTAGAGTTCGTTTTTGGTATACTCAATCTCCAGCGGCCCCTGACGGCACATACTAAAGCAAAACATCCAGGACCCTCAGGGGGAGGGGTGATATATGTTATAAAATCGCTATTTTTCGCACTTTTTAAAAATTGTTTGACAGGGGTCCAGACTAAACGGTAACTCGGATTGAGCTCTGCTTTTGCACCCACATTTATTTTGTCCCAAAGCTCGGCATAGGGGGTTTTTCGACCCCCCACCCCCTCCCCCCTCGTTTTTATTTTCCGTATCTTTTCTCCCCGGGGTCTTTAGTGTTGATTTTTGGTATGAATATTCTCGATGAGACATTGAGGACATTTTCCCAAAATTTACCCCCCGGGGTCATCGCACCCCGGAGTTATTAATGCTTAAAATTGGTCCGATTTCTATCTACTAGCTCTGTTCAACATCTGAGCATTTATGTTTTCATTGTTGGGCCACGAGGAAAGAAAACTCAATGATTTATAATTTCATCTGTTGCCAGTTTCTATTTGTTAACAAATAAAATATTTATAATTGATTTTATTGCATAAGGCTTTTAAAAGGGGTCTTCAATTTAGTTCATTTTAATATGAGATCGGCAGTAAGGGTTGGGTTTTTTAAAAAAAAAAACTTTTAATTTAATCGTAGTATTGTTAGCAACTAGCTTTGTTTTGCGTCGGTTAGGGTGGTACATTGTGATTGATTTCAAATTTATCCTAGACTGAAGAAGATCCTTGAACTTTTGCACCAAATGCATGCCGCCAAGAAAACCACATATGTCGGACCGCCAAGAAAAATGTTGAAGGGAAAAAAAAACATGCAAAGTAAATTTTGAAGAGAAAAAAAAAACAGGCAAAGAAATAATATTAATGCAAAAACATGTGATATCTCCCCAAAAACAACAGTGTTGTAAAAAAATCCCCCGCCAAGAAAACCGTAAATACTCAGCCTTAAAAAGTTATGATATCGAGTTTTCCCGCCAAGTTTGTGCCAAACTACAACTAACCTGTATGTATAGTTCTTTTAAATTGTTTTCAGTCCTGCCAGGCGGGAAGTTTTTACTCATTAAGCAACCACCTCACAAGACAAAGCTTCCCGCCTGGCAGGACTGAAAACAATTTAAAAGAACTATACATACAGGTTAGTTGTAGTTTGGCACAAACTTGGCGGGAAAACTCGATATCATAACTTTTTAAGGCTGAGTATTTACGGTTTTCTTGGCGGGGGATTTTTTTACAACACTGTTGTTTTTGGGGGGATAAAATATGACATGATCAATGCAAAGAGTTCTTCGCATATATCTGTTTTCGGGAGTTTACCCACTTACCCCAGTAACCCGCTTACCAAAACCATCCCCACATATGAAACTTGGTCTCGACTGGTTTCTTTTTGAGATTAATAATACTTAAAAAAGGTCGTATATTTTTAGAAAATAGGCTCTAAAAGCCTTTTAAAATAACAGTAATAATAAGTTTGCATAAAAACGAATCTAGCCTTAAAAAGTTCCTACCTGAAAATGATGACAAAAGCCATTTTCAATTTTCATACAAAACACTTTTTTACTTCGTTTTGTAAAAGACTAAGATGAAAAGAATATTTTAGCTAGAAATCTCAGGATTGGAAAAAAATAAAGTTGACTCCCAAAAGCACTAAATTCAATATCAAAGAAGTACAAGACGGTATAAACTCTATATAAACAATGTGTGAATGCTTCATTGACTTCAGCACCAAAAAGCTTTTTATTCTATGACTTGGTATCTTTGCGTTGGGTAAAGAAACAGTTGCCTTAAAAAAGGAAAAAGACAAGGAAGTCCTATCTGGAGAGCGAAGGAACAAAAAAAGGAGTCCTGGAGAGACAGGAGGGGGTGCGATTGTTCTTCTGGGGGGGGGGGAGGTTGATTGCAAAGGTCCTTGTCGCTTCTCTTCGGTTTTGATTGCATGCAAATGATTGGGGAGTTTAATCAAGGAGCAGTGGAAGTACGATTAGTGACAAAAGCTCTGGCAATTTGGTTTCGAAGATTCAATGTGTTGCAGGAGGCTGTGGTATTTTACTATATAGATGTGTTTGTTGATTTTAACCAATTACTTTCAGGATGGAGGTGATTTCCTCTTCAGTTGAACGTCAAAAAATCGAACTAATTAAAACCATACTGCCAGGGATGTTGTTTCGAAATTTTCCAGGGAGGAGGGGGAGCAAAAAATGCATACACAATGTAAAGTTTACCGAAAAGTGGCAAAAACCAAGCCTACTTATATGCCAATACATTGATTTCCCAACGTCAGGGGGGGGGGGCAATTGACCCCCCTGCCCCCTAAATGACGGGCCTGCATACTGCCCTGCTAAGCACAAAAGACGTATCTGCACTTTTTAACTAAATTGAGTTAACCCCACCAGGAGGCTTTTTGTGTATTTTATCAAAAAAAAAAAAAATTAAATGGTCATTTGAGAACCGGAAATATTAAAGAAAAAATTTTGAAAAAAATTCACCTGAATCAAATACATGGAGACGCAAAACTTTAAAGAGTTATTTCTCAGTTTGAGGTCAACTGCAGATATCACTTTTGCGCTTAGCACGGCAGCATATGTAATTCGAATTTTAAAATTGTTCAGATTTTCGAAAATAGCCAAGAAAATACCATTTAGGGAAATAGTATACCGTTTAATATAAAAAAAAATGTTACACAATATGTTTGTACGTAACACACAACACAATACATGGGAAAACATCATCTGATTACTTATTTGAGCAAATACTTAATTGTATTGTTTACGTAAGGGAAAATAAAAAATATTAGCAGATGTGTATGTACTATGGGACGAATTATTGTACATACAATAAACAAAGAAAATTGCTTGAATTTTTGAAAAATACACCGACTTTACACAAGGAAAGCCGACTAATATGTGTGAGGGAAAACTGACGTGAACTGATTAAAAAATCGCCGATTTTCGGCGGAAAGACAGCTTTGAAATTATTTTGAGCTTCCTAAAACGTTGTGCTAGGGAGTTCGGAATTTTGACGTTTTACGATATTAGCTATGTGCAAGTGTTTTTTTTTCTTTGCATTTTCTAGGCTTACATAGCCGGCATTAATTTTCCAGCACCATACGGCGTACTTCTATGTTTAGATACATTCTAGCAATATCTTGAATAAAATCTAATAATGCATATTGGTATTGATGGTAAATTGATTCTGATGAACAGTAGTCCTCAACAATGTTTGCTGAAGATTAAAATAATAAACCACAAGTGGAAAATTCACGAGGAAGTTTCATTTTGAATGTTTGCCTCCCAAAGTTCAAATAATCATTGTCTTACTCTCCACAGTGAAATTCACGCATAAAATCTAACAACTAAAATTAGCATCAATATCAGATATATTTACTTATTATATTATTACTGTCTGAAAATAAAGTCATATAATTTATATAGAAAATTCATGATAAAGTTTCATTGCAACTAAAGCTTGCGTCATTTTTTTGAATAGAATATTTTTTGCTTCTTTACGACCAACAAATCTCCATTCTTTCATTGTATCCTGATAATGTCCAAACAGAAGAGTGAAATTTAAACACTCATCTGAGAAATTAATTAACTGTATTGTAATTACAGTCAAGTGTTTTTTTTTATTATTGGAGAAGAAAACATTCTGAACAAAACTAAACCTTCAATCGTTATTTAAGGATCAGGAATGCAACGTGACTAATAGTGTGGGAACGCGAGAATTAATAAGAGAAAGAGAGAGAGAGAAAGAGAGAGAGAAAACAAATAACGCAAGTTATCAATTATGAATCACAAGTGGTATTTTACACAGATATAATATTTAACCACACTGTAAGAAATGAATGTTGTTTTTACAATACAATATAGCTAATTTTATAGTAATAAACTGTAAAAATTGCTAATTCTACAGTAATAAACCGTCAAATTGCTAATTTCACAGTTTATTACTGTGCATTTTACAGTTTTAAACTGGAACCTAGTACTATAATGTTGCTTTTGCAGTATAATATTACTAAATTTTACGGCAATAAACTGTAAAATTTCTAACTTTACAGTAATAAACAGTAAAATTGCTAGTTTTACAGTTTATTCTTGTGCATTTTGCAATAAAAAATTGGAACTTTGGCTGCAGCGGCGTACGCGCAGACAAATCATTTCAGGGGTGGGGGCTGAGCCGAGATTCTTTGAGAGAAGTGGGCGTGGCGCCTCAGAAAATGTAGCTAAGAGAAGTAAATATTTCGAATTTTTGAGATACTAATTTAAGATGACAAAAATACATCATTAAAAAATATTTTTTTATCATTATGATTATTGCTGAGACGTAAAGCATTTTGATAAAAATAGAAAATGATAAATTGAAACTGAAAAATTTTATGTATTAAAGAAGGTGTGTTCCTTATATAAATGCATGCAATATTTTTGCAAAATTCAGCTGTAATAACATTGATTTTCCTGTTTATTTTACTATATCCCTAATTTTGGGTTTTAATCACACATTTGTTAAACTTTATTTAACCGAATTAGATGAATAAACTAGCATTAATCGGTGTTTCTGAAAGGTATTTGAAATAAATATCACAAAATTGAATTATAAGATAATCATACACTTCTCATAAAGTAAAATGTAGAAATATGTAAAAAAGAGAGAAAAGAAGAAGAAGGATTCACTTTTCTCCCCTTTCTTTTAATTTTGCCTCATACTTAACCATTTATGCCTGACATTTTTTTTTCCAAAGATATTTTGTATACTGGTTACAAACAGTGTTTAATGGACAGGAAAAATAATAAAAAAATATTGTGTAAAAAATAATTTTTTTATGAAGGAACGAAAAATCGTCCCTTAAAAGTTACGATAGACCCCAGAGGGTACATACTTTTTTAACTAAAATTTTTTTCTGCCTACGATATAATATTTAAAAAGACATTTTTAAGAAGAAATAAAATCAGCAATTAACATAAACTGGGAAGCTGGGAATAACTTTGAAAACTCAGCTTTTTTTTCTTGAGATTGTGAACGATGTCATTTTTGATAAAGATCATATTAAAACTGCCACAAAACACACTTTACAATGGATATGTGCTGCAATCTGTTAATAACGAATTGAAACAATACCAAGGTACTAATTGAACACTATTATTTTGTTGAAATGTTCATTTGGGGGAAATTCAGATCCTTTTTCGGACCGTCCCTAAAAAGGAACGCTAGGCATTAATGGGTTAATATTCTTTAAGAACAAAAAAAAAAAAAAAAAAAAACATCATGTCTTGATTTCAGAAAGAAAGAAAAAATAAACAAACGGTTTCAGCTAAAATGTTTCAAATTCCTTTTTGATAATTTCGGAGTGGGCTGCAGCCCTATCGGCCCACCCCTGAGTACGCCACTGCTCGGCTGCCAGTATTATGCTGTAAAAACAACAGTTCCTTTTTTGCGGTACACACGAAGACACATTTGCACTTAATAGCAAATGAGATATTAGTCTTCTATAGTTGCTAAAAGCTTAATACCTAATTCCTCTTAAGTTATTCAAATAATTGCAAATCCATGTTTTTTACTCAGAAAATTGCTTTAAACGACTGACGTTACATTCATCATTTTCATGCGAAATGAAAATCAGAATTGCTATATTTAATTAGTGATCAGCTTAAAATTATATAGTAACTTGATTTATTTCATTTACTTTAAATAAGTGGTAATTGTTTTTTCATACTCAATTTTTGATTTAATTTCACAGTAACTTTTTTTCGGGATTGGAAAATTTACAAGTTAGCATCCAACCAACCAACCAATAATGGATCACAACAAATAGAGATAAGCTGCCCATTCTGTACTAGACTATAGTTACAAATTCTTTTGACAGATGGCGCTAAAACTCCGAAAGCAAATTTTGTCCTATTGCCATGAAGTTCTCAATTTCTCTTGACGCACGTGTCAGTTTTCCTTTTCTCTACGTTTCAAGTAATTATACACTAATTAAGAAAATAGTCTGTAATATTAAATGGATGTTAGAATAAAGGGAAAAAATGTTATTTAAGTATTTTTGATGTGTAAAGCTGATTTAACATTAGTACTGCGTACAGTATTGAATTTTTCGACTCATGATAATTTTTGAAAAGTAAAATTAGTTCTTTTCAGAGAAAAAAGGTTTTTTTTTTAAACAAAAGGAGTAGTTAGTTATTTTTTGTAGGAATTTTATCGAAAAATAGGAGCTACTGGGCTGTTACTTCTCTTATCAAAAGACATTTTTTATCAAAAATTATTTACGATTAAAACATAAAAGATGAATAGAAATGCTGAAAATCAAGTTTCTCGAATCTTCATCGTTTAAAAATTAAAAGAAATGTTTTCACAAAAATGGTTTTTCTAAACTTAAAGTTGAACAAAATTTTTCAGGGAAGTTAGAAAATGAAAGAAATGTTAGAAAGAAAATTTTCCGCACCGAGCGATAGTCATCATAGTCATAAAACAAAAATGATTTCGAAACTTATATGAAGAACAAAGAAGGCTCAAAAACTATTTTCTTAAAAAGGTTTTATTGGAATAATATTGTCAAAAGTTAGAAAATTACAGGAGATTTTGAAATAAAAAGAAGAAGATGAACCTTGAAAATTATTTCTCTTTAATTCAGGATGATATTGCAAAGAGTCAAAGAATATTGTGTATTATGCTAAAGGAGATGCAACGAGAAATCCAGTAATGTTTCAAAATTGCAAAACCACAAAATATTGTTAATGAAATTGGACTACGTAAAATGTGAATCTAAGATATAGATTCCTCGAATTATTCATGTTTTGCACAGTCACAAAATAACGAGATATTTAAGCAAAATTTTAAACAAATCAAAAGCAATCCCAAAAGACATAAGACTCATCGTTAGGATAAAAAATTGAGCTAATACTTTCCGAAACTACAAACCAGGAAAACTTAAGCGCACGTTTCTGTAATTTATTTCAGTATTTAATCATTATTATTAATAATGCATTATCAATATTTCTTCTTCTTCTTCTTCATTGTATTTTTTTTTTGCAATTACCAGGGAGCGGGACATTCGTTTAGTTGTTCCTTTAAAAACGAACCTGTATTGAAGGTGAAAAATTCTGAAAATAAAAAGAACTAAAAATATCTCGAAAATTATTTTCAACATTTCATTGAGGTAGGTCTATATCCTTTTATTCAGAAGACATTTGTTCCTTCCAGTAACTACAAGAAAAATTACTATGAAATATGAAGCCATGCATAATCGAACTTGACGGATTATTCAAATATTCACCCAAATCATAAATCATGTCACATTAATAACGAGCCATCGGCTCCCGCCTATCCATCGACACCTAGCTAACAAGAGAGGGAACGTTAACTTTAACCGCAGACTTACACGCTGGTTAACTCCATTCACGGAAATTAACGAGCCTTGCCGAAAGAGGGCGTGAGCAGTTACTGAAAAAGAATAATGGAAAAAAAAAAAAAGTTGGCGGTGCTTCCATGTCAAAAATAGACTCATTTTAGTGGAAAATATTTTTCTGAAGCCCCGGCTCAATGCTTAACAACAAACTACAGTGTAGGTGAGAACAACATACAAGTTTCCCGCTGTGAAAAAACTTGAATATTTTATTACTTTTCCCCCCTGCCGAGGGAAGAAGAATACAAGAGATGAGAAAAAAATGGCGGGACGTCGCGTAAAATTTGCTCAAATTGGCGTTCTACATACACATCGAGAATAGAGAAACGTCCGCGACAGTTATTTTTTCCAGAGTTTCTCTTTCTCTGCTGTTTGGAGGTGTGGAAACGAGGGGGGGGGGGGGGCTTGGGGGGATGTTCTAGAACGGTGGGCTGTTGAGCTGTTGCATGCACAATAGAGCGCAGACGCGGGGCTGGTATTTGAAAGTTTCGCTTCTTTTGAAACCTGCTTTTTCAGGCATGAAAGTTTCAAATGAAAGCTTGTGTGACTCGTGCCTTCTTTTATTTCGGTTTACATTTCAAAGCGAAGGAAATTCTAAGTTTTTTTTCTCCTTCTTTCACTTCTAAGGTTTTTCGTGCGTTGTATACTGATTTGTTGTCTTACGCTTAAAGTTGTGTTGAAGTTTTATTTCAAAGTATGATCTGCGTAAGGTATATTTTTCTATCATGAATGGACAGTTGAATTACTTTTTATTAACAATTAATGGCACGAAAATTTACTTCCATTCCATTGCTGGGAGTCTGCTCTAGCAAGATTCCTCTGCTTGACACAAGAATTCCAGAATTCTTACACTGGAACGTATTTTTACTCTAACACAACGAATTAAAAAAAATGCCCTGTCAGAGCTTAAGAAAAAAAAAATAGTTGCGCAAAAAGCAGGGTGAAAGGAACAAAGAAAGGAAAGAAAGATAGGCTCATCTCTGAAAATTCAGCGCAAGACAATTTGAGAAAATGTGTTTTGAAGAGATGAAATTGTTTTAAACAGCTAAAAAGCTTTAAAAAATCTAAATTTATATTTTTTATTCCTGAGGCTTTACCCTTGTACTTTGACTTTAAAAATCTATTGATTACTTAAAATAATATTTTCATGAAATATTTTGTACATTATTTCTCTACACTGCAAAAAATGCCAGTATTGTATTGTAAAAACTGTTGTTTTTTCAATACAATACTGGCAGCCGAGGTTTCGATTTAAAACCGTTAAATTTCACAGTAATAAACTGTAAAACTAGACATTTTAGTTTCGTATGGTAAAATTAGAAATTTTACAGTTTATTTCCGTAAAATTTAGCTGTGTTATACTGTAAAAACAACAATATGATACTGGCAGTAGAGGTTCCAGTTTAAAACTGCAAAATGCACGGTAATAAACAGCTAAATTAGCAATTTTACAGTTTAGTACTGTAAAATTAGCAATCTTTAGAATTTATTACAGTTAAATTAACTGCATTATGCGGTAAAACAACATTCATTTTTTACTGTACGATACGTCCTTTTGGGTTACGTTGTCGCCAGTGGTTTGTATAGAAATATATACATTTTCTACACCATTGAAATCTGCCTATATTAGTCGTAGTTGGACGTACAAAGCAGTTTTGATACACTGAAAGTCATTTCTGATTGACTGCTGGGTGTCCAGCCTTATGACTTAACCAGCCCAGCCTTGTCATCACCTTATGACTTGATTATAGTCTTGTGACAGTGATAGCTATAAGATTCGAAACTTCATCGCATTTAGAGCCAATGCTCTCTCAAAACATGCTACCAATTTGACGGTATCTTCCAACCAGCTCATAAGTTTTAACCCATTAATGCCTAGCGTCCCTTTTTATTGACGGTCCAAAAAAGGGTCTGAATTTCCCCAAAATGAACATTTCAACCAAAGAATATTGTTCACTTAGTACCTTGGTATTGTTTCAATTCGTTATTAACAGATTGCAGCACATAACCATTGTAAAGTACACTGTTAAAAAAATGTCCTGAAAATAATGAAAAAATATACGGCAGCTGAGTTGCCGGAGTGTTTCCGTTTCGTTAATTATATTTCCGTGATTTTGAGAAATGTCAGTTCATCATTTTTCCGTTCCTCATTTTTTCGTTTCTTAATTCTCCGTTCTTCATTTTCTCGCTTCCCCGCTTATACGTTATAGGCTTATACCTAGACGCTTACACTTATATATACATACATACACACACAAATATATATATATATATATATATATATATATATATATATATATATATATATATATATATATATATATATATATATATATATATATATATACATATACATATATACAGGGTGTCCACTCCAATCGTGGACCAATAGCTAATTTCTAAACCGTTAGAGATAAGCATATAGTTTATTTAGGAAAAAAATCTCCAAATTACGAAAGGAATTTTGGGTCTATTCAATGTTTTTCAAAAAATCAAATTTTGAAAGAGTTACGAAATTTAAATTTTTATACAGCCCCCCAGTCCTATCAATCATATTTAGTAAAACATTCTTGACACTGTAACGTTTAAAACTAAAAAAAAATCACTCTTCTACCACAAAAATTGACCGAGTTATGACGTTTTGAAAAATCAAGATTTTGCAGGATTTCGCATACGTCCTTAAGCGATCGCTCGATGACCGTCATGCAAATAATGCAAAATCTTGATTTTTCAAAACGTCATAACTCGGTCAATTTTTGTGGTAGAAGAGTGATTTTTTTTTAGTTTTAAACGTTACAGTGTCAAGAATGTTTTACTAAATATGATTGATAGGACTGGGGGGCTGTATAAAAATTTAAATTTCGTAACTCTTTCAAAATTTGATTTTTTGAAAAACATTGAATAGACCCAAAATTCCTTTCATAATTTGGAGATTTTTTCCCAAATGAACTATATGCTTATCTCTAACGGTTTAGAAATTAGCTATTGGTCCACGATTGGAGTGGACACCCTGTATATATATATATATATATATATATATATATATATATACATATATATATTATATATATATATACAATTCAAACTCTCAAATATCTTGCCTTTAAAAAAATACTTTAGCAATACAAGAATTGTTTTTTTTTTCATTAAAAATTTTAGTTCATTAAAATAACATGATTTTTTTTTTTTGTAAAGATTACATCAATTCTCGCATAAAATACTCAAATATTTTGAAGGTGGAATGATCAATGCATAGTATTTCTGAGCGCACAACTTCAAAACATTAAGAAGTATTAACAAGGTGCATTTTTTTTAATATTTTCTCTTAAGTTTGAATACAAATTAAGTTCTTCCGAAAGTTTTTTTTTTCTTTTTTTCTGAATTTGAAACATTCGTGGTTCCTTTAAAAAAAATCCTGTATTTTCACTGATTTCCTCTATTTTCATACATTTACGTTATGGTATTCATAGTGATCAACACTTTAAGAAATGGACTCTGAAAATTGACGATATTTTTTGTTTTTAATGAAATCGCTTCCAAAGAATAATCTTTAAACTGGTTTAAAAAAACTAAAAAATACGCTTTTAGATGCACTTATAATACATCAACATGTAATATATACTTCAGCTTTTAGTGTTAACAGTATTAAACATATTACTTTTAATATTTTCAAAGAACGTGAGTTGATCTTTCATTTAGAGTTACATACATGCATACAAACAAACCGACATGTGAAACTAATAAAAGCGTATTAAAAAAGCTTAGTTTTGAGACTAAGTTTTTTAATCGTTGTGGAAAATTACAAAAATCATTTTACTAACCCTCAGCACTCATAGTTGGTTTATATATGTAACTCTTAAATGTCTATCAGTTCACATCATGAAATAACAAACTATTAAGTCTAGACTCAAATTAAATTAAAAATAATAATAACAAAAATAAAAACATGATAAAAATTGATGGGGCAAGAGCCTTACCTCTTCCTGGACGAAAATCTTCTCTCTAATAGACGACTTACAAAAAAAACAACAAAAGGGGGTATGGATTTTAAAATATACTCACACACCCCTTTGTTGCCCATTTTGCGTGAATGCATTGCGATGAATTATGGACTGATAAACTAAATCTTCTTTAAAATGTCGGACAAGGGAAACTCGGCGGATGCGTCTTGTATCCAACGCGGCATATAGAATCCTTTCAGGAATAGAATGACTTCCAGGAGCGTGAAAAGATCATTTTTTCACAAGTCTTCTAACAGCACAAAATAATTGGGGGAACGCTATAAATCCAGCTTAAGTTTTCCAATCCTTGCAATCTCAAATTTTGAAGCAAAATGGCTTCACAACACTATCGGTTTCTCACTACATTCGAACGATATATGTTTTGGCAAGCGTCCAAGTTTCCAAGTTCCTGGCGCGGGGAAAAAATGATCCGTAATTCACGGAATATGTCTGTTCCTTTAAGGAAAAGATACGTTTTGAAGCGAAAACAGAAATTTTCTGTTAAAATCAGAAAAAAAACTTCCTGAAAATTCAGGTTTTTTTTAACAGTGTATGTTCTGTAGCAGTTTTAATATGATCTTCAAAAATCACATTGTTCACTATCTCAAGAAAAAAAGCTATGTTTTCAAAGTTATTCCCAGCTTCCCACTTTATGTTAATCGCTGATTTTATTTCTTCTGATAAAATATATTTTTAAATACTATATCGTAGGTAGAAAAAAATTTTAGTAAAACAAATATGTACCCTCTGGGGTCAATCGTAACTTTTAAGGGACGATTCTTCTTTCCTAATAAAATAATTATTTTTTACATAATATTTTTTTATTATTTTTCCCGTCCATTAAACACTGTTTGTAACCAGTGTACAAAATATCTTTGGGGAAAAAAATTTCAGGCATTAATGGGTTAAACAATTCTTCAGACTGGGCTACCGGAGGCAGCTACACTGTAAAAAACAAATGTTGTTTTTACTGTATTATACAGCTAATTTTGTAGAAATAAACTGCAGAAAATGCTAATTTTACAGTAATTAACCGCAAAATTGCTAATTTTAGTTCATTGCATTGCGTTTTACAGTTTTAAACGGGAACCTCTGCTGCCAGTATTATACTGCTGCTTTTACTGTATAATACAGCTAAATTTTACGACAATAAACTAAAATTTCTAACTTTACAGTAAGAAACTGAAAAAATGCTAGTTTTACAGTTTATTACTGTTCATTTTACAGTTTTAAATTGATACCTCGGTTGTCAATATTGTACTGTAAAAACAACAGTTAATTTTTTGCAGTGTAGTATATATACAATCGCTGAAGAAACTTCAGTTTTCTTTTTACTACATTATTAAAAGTCATTTTTCCAGACCAAGTACTTTCGCATTGAATTGGCAGCCACATTGTTATTGTTCAAAAAAAAAAAAAAAAGAAGGAAAAAAAAAACCGAAAAAGAATATTACTCTTTTTTTTCTGATAATCAGTTATAATAATATTTTACTTTAATTTTCAACTCATAAAAACTGCGCCATCTTTCTCAACACCAGAAACTTTTCTGTGGAGCTGCCCAAAATCTGATGTAGCTTACACCCGGCACAGAAATAATAATAAAAAAAAACCTTGAATTGAAGTCTATAAACCGACTTTCGAATACAACACAAAAACAGTTGAAGAGATCCATATTCGAAAATATACGTTTCCAACGGGTCTCTTTAAGCACATGTTTACTATCATATCGTTTTTCTCTCTCCGATTCCTCGTCTCAGAATACTCCCAAAAGTCCATTTTTAGGTCCTTTCCTGGTGCAGGGGGGAGGCAATGGGGGTGGGGTGAGAGGACACATGAATCGTTTGTTAATTAGCTATGCAAATGAGGCAGCGGCAAAGTCGTTAGCACCGAATCAATACCCGAAGACACCGCGGAGTGTTGAAGACGTGAGACGTTGTTCGGTTCGCGACTGTTAATGATAGCGGTGAGAGAATTAAGACTTTCAAACAAGAGAAGATGAGTTTAATTTTGGAAAAATAATAACTGTAGGTGTCTAAGAAGAGATAGCTTTTTTTGATAAAAGAGACCGGCAGTTTTATCAAGCAGTTGGAATTTTTAGCACAAACCCTCATTTTTATTGGTAAATACAGCAATAAATTCTAACAAGCTTGGCTGATTTATGTTACTGTTTCCAGCTCTAATTTTTCATTTCCAAGAAAAACTTTTGTTATTGTATATTAAAAATATTTCACTGTATATTAATACAACAATTGTCTGACTTGTTATTCGAACAACATGTTTTGCACTTGCGCCTTGTATCACGTTTATTATGGCCGTCTCTGATGTCAATATTCGCCAAAAGAAAAGCCAATATCTAAAAAGTAGCAAAGTTTTATTTTAGTCAGTGGGTCATTCCATATTGACTAACGTAACATTCAGAGCAGATATTGTAACTGCTCTTACTTGTCACCTAAAGGATAAAAAATATTTTTTAGTTATGCTGGTGGATTTACAATGTACATAGTATCTATGCATCATTTCTACTAAGAATTTAAAACAAAATTACTGACAGTAGATATTTTTTCAACCAAAATAAAAGCGTGACTAACATAACATTTTGCAACCCTTAAAATTAATGCTCATGTTGTGAGGCAAAAATTTTTCAAAGTAAGCAAGTGTTAAAAATTGAATAATATATTTGAAAAATGTGTAAAGTTGGCTTTTAAAAACATAAAACACATTTATTAAATCTTAATTTTTTTTAGTCTTAAGTGTCACTTATACTCAAGATGGAGTGTGACTAACGTAACGTGACTAACGTAACCATCGAATAACAAGCAGTAAACACACTACAAACTATTTATTATGGCTAATCTCAGTAATAATTACAATACTTTTTCAATTTGTTTTAGCTTCTTATGTGGAATGATTTGTATTTATTTATTTATTTATTTTTTTATACTTTTTTCACTTCGGTATATTTTTTTCTTCGACTGAGGTTGACATTTCTATGGAATGACCCTAGTCATTTGTTTACTTTCTTGAAATTCACCACGTAAAGAGTAATATCTTAAAAAATAACCTTGTGAAGCACTCTTTTTCAAATATATTTGGCCAATGGCGAGCGCTATTTCTCTTTTATTACGTTCTTAATTTTTTAGTCAGTGGTAAACTGACCTACTATGCACTTTAACTTTCATTACTAAACTGATTGATAGCAAAAATTTCCCAAATCTGGAAGTATTTAGGAGGCGTTTAGAAAAGTCAATAATTACGCATGCGCTGAAACTGTTGTGGAAGTTGTCATTCTGACAACTGTTGTCTGGATATACGGCCAAAATATTTTTCGAGGAAGTTGAAGTAGTCTTCCTATTCTTGCTATGAAATTAGAAAACTGCCAGCGAAGACGCCTATCTGACTCAGGGGAAAAGAACAAATTTGATGCGCCGGTTTTGTTCAAATCATTACGACTCTGCTTAATTTAGAGGCTAACACATATTTGCAATAGTTGGAGCCCCTGAAAAGTATTAGATGCGTTTATTTGGACCTGTTAGCCGGATTTTTATATCCTTTCCATTTCATCGGTCGTCAGACAGTAAATACGTCTGCGGAATTTTCTTATTTCAGTTTAGTGATCTGTGTAAATCATCCACTCTGCGCAAGACATAGATCATATAACGCATTCTGAGAAAGCGCACGTTCTTTCTTTACAATTTGCTTACTGAAAACTTTGTAAGCAGAAAATATTCAAAATATGATTTAAACTCGCTTTAAATGTCGTTAACGCATGTAAATATTTCTACCTTTCACCTGAAATATGTTCCAGTTTAATTTTTGCTGAAACCTTCATTTTAATTACATGTATTGACTGCATTTTTATTTCTTCTGTAGTATTTGTCCAGCAATTTTCGCAGAATTGTGCGATAAATAACGAAGGCTGAAATCATCCAAGTATTAATCTTGAGTTATTCTGTACCCTGTATTCAGAGTTTTGTTTTCTTCTATTGGTTACTGTCCTTCATCCTGTAGAAGCTGAAGAAACTATGTATTAGCCTGAAAACGAAACTATTTACATCTATTAAGGATTCAGTGGGCAACTGTAACGGTTTCTTGGAGGGGGGGGGGGGTAAAAAAAGTCCTTATAGGTGCAGTTATAGAAAAAAAAAAAAAAAAACGAAACACTCGCTCGTATTCAAAGACTATTAACGCTAGAGACACGTGTAATATGTTATTTTTTCAGGAATAATGTGCTCTACAAATTTCTATTGGTAAATTGTTGTTAAGGGGTCGTCTTCATATAAAAATTGGCATCAACTTTAAAATTTTCTATGACCCCCCCCCCCCTTTTTTTTATCGCATATGTGTGATCGATCAGCAACATCATTTAACTTGGTATACCAAATCGTTTTAAATTTGCTCCAGCCGTTGCTTCACAATTCAAATGAGAAGAAACCGTCCCATAATGTTAAAAATATTTTTGATACTTGTGCATATAATACCTAAACCACGGTATATACGGCAAAGATTGTTTTTTTATATCAAAGTAAGAACCAACCCAATAATAAAAACGTCATTGATTTCCTCTCAGATAAAATTTTGAATTTTTTATGAGTTGTGAAATTAATATTTGAAAAAATGATGATCCGGAACCATATAATATTTTGATGGAGAAACAATCTAGAAGTGGTTCAAAAGAGAATCCAAAATGAGAGCTCAAAATATCCAGTAGTTTTTAAGATATGTTAAAAGAACCATTTTTCGGGACCATATGCAACTGTGCAAACTGGAGTAACAGCAGGGAATTTTTATGTTAAAAAAAGAGGAATATGCTTATACACCAGTTGCAGAATGTACTTAGTGTTTTTATATAGTATTTAGTTTTCAACAGAAAATATACGTTGAAAGCGAAGCGTTCTCATAAAACTGCTGAATATATTTTTAAACTGGTAGACAATCCAATGTTTGTCCATTAGTGAGAAGTGTGCTTTCATGCGACATGCAGCAATTCAGAAAACTTTTTAAATGAATACTTGAAATCACAGAAAAATGTGGCATCTCGGAAGGTTATTCGGAAAAATCTGTGACGATTAGACGTTTTTTTTTTTTAATTTTGAGCCACGGTTTTAACATTATTGCCAATCCTAATACAGTAGTTTATATAAATACAAATACTTTTACAACGTAACCTCTCTCCAGAAGGTATGTGCTGCCTGAGTTAGAGCTTCTTTAGAGGACAGGCTGACTTGTCCGACATTTTTGTTTCAAGGCACTCTTGGATCCAGCCTTGTTACAGGTATTTGAAACACATTAATACTATACCTTGTTGCTCTGGCGTAAAATAACTTATGATTAGTTGGATAAAGCACCACATTAGGTAAATTTAAAAAGATAACTTATTTCTCGAATTTAAAAACAGTTTATTGGGAAAAGTTTCATGAAATGGGGTCTATTTTCATATTGCACTTGTTTTAAGCCTGAGTTTATGAAATGTTTTTGTCATATAGACAAAAATAGCCAAATATCATCCATGCAGCTACAATTCAAGCTTATCTTCCACTTTTCTTCAATGCAACTTGAGTAAAGATACCAGTGGTTCCACGCCTACCGTTTTGGAACCAAAATGTCGGATGAGTCAGCTCCCCTCTTATAGGAACCTTAGCCTGAGTCAGTGCGTAGCTAAAAATATGCATCTATCTTTGTTTAAACAAAAAGATAGAATGTTGCATTTTTCCCTTGAACTCTAATAGCGGGGTTTTCTCGCTTAAGTTTCAAAAAATATTATAACTTTAACAAATCCCGAGAATTTTTAATTAATTACAAAAAGCAAACGTATTATAGCGATTAGCTTTAATTAATTTCTTCGAAGAATATGATTTGTCCACTCTTTGTTAATTTTGACCTTGAAAGTATAATTTTACATGTGGTGGTGGTCCCTAAATCTTTGGACGGTCATAACTTTTGTTCTACTGGTCCTAAAGTGATGCCGCCTGGTACCCAGCATACTTTTGGCCTTCCGCGCCTAATTATGTAACCAAATGTAAGGGTTCCTATGTGAAAATTCAGACTTTGAGTTCATTTCACTTTGTATATAGCTCCTTATCAAAATTTTACTCACATAGTTTTAAAGAAGACATTAATCCATGTCAGAAGACACCTTTCTTTTGTCCTTTGCAAGTATAGCAGCCGAATAATTCAGTGTATTGTTTTTTTTTTCTATGACTGTACATACTTTAACGTAACAGGGTTGGGCACCCATCTTAAAATGAGTGCTTCTCCGAAATAATCAATTCACTTTCCTTGTTTTCATGCTAGGATATTTGCTGCGGACGTTCCAATGCTGAAAAATTTTAATTCGTACTTGTATATGGCTGATTACTAAAAGTAAATAACTGCAAATATGGAAAATACAGAGTGTTTTACTATTGTTATCTTTTTAAAACAAAAAAGACACTAATACTTCAAATTTAACGAAATTTAGAAATGGTAGTTTAATAACATTTTAATTAAGTCTTCATATTCCCAAAAAATCGTGAAAGTCTATCAATTTGTAGAGTTTTTCTTGATGAAATGTGGGAAAAAATTTGAATTATAGTTACCTACTGGTAGTACTGACCCCACGAAGTTAAGTAAATAAAAACAAACAACAAAATCATCCCTGTGCCAAAATGTAAGCTAATTTTCTCTCACTAATAATACTCACATTGCTGCAACCAGCAATTAATTGAGAAGTAATAATATGAATACTGATAACATAAGAGAAAGAAGCAGAAGTTAATACATGCAGGTGCTCTTGTTATTTAGCAGCAAAAGGAAAACGTCGTTTATTAAATTCCAGTAAACAGGAAGGGCAGAGCCCCAGTCAACGTCACGGGGCTTGTCGGGGAGGGGACATAAAGTGGGTTTAGAGAAGACATGCGAATCGCTTGTTAATTAGTTTTGCAAATGAGGTGGGTGTCAGATCGTTAGCACCAAATCAATCACAGAGCAGACGACAGGGAGCGATGCTCTGGGTCCCATGTCCAGTTCCCTGGCAGTCACGTGATGTTGATCTGTGAAGTTTGGAATCAGCCCACAGTTGTTGAGTTAAGCTAGGAAATGAAATCTGAGGAGTTAAATCGGGATTCTGTTTTATGCGACGGTTGAGATTGTGCAAAAATGAGACTTATAGGAGAAAGTAGTATACGATTTTTCGGTTACCGTTGAGGCCAGTCAAGTTTTAAAATGTTGACTATTGGGGCTATTGAACTTTCATGCCTTAAAAGCTAGGAAATGAAATCCGAGGAGTTAAATCGGGATTCTGTTTTATGCAGCGGTTGAGATTGTGCGAAAATGAGACTTATAGGAGAATGTAGTATACGATTTCTTCGTTACCGCTGCGGTTAGTCAACTTTTAAAATGTTTTGAAATGTTGACTATTAGGACTTTTGAACTTTCATGCCTTAAAAGCAATTAAATACTGTTTGTCCGTGAAAGCTGCAACTGGCATTCTCGAACAGTTCCACTTAAAGAAGGGTAGATGGGTTGTGGGTGATAACTTTCCGAAGTTTTAAATTTGAAACTTGCAATAGATAAGAAATAATAAATAAGAAAATAAGCCTTTCGGTAACGTTAAAACAGATTATGAATTAAAAGTGTGACAAATTGGAGGAAAATAATAAACATAAGTAAAATCATCTTGGTATTGAAAATCATTTTAAAGCTTTCTAATTTGACAGTAAAACTATATTCAATCAAAATTCAACAATTTGAGAATATAATCTGCTCTTTTTAGATTTCATAATTTCGTACAAAAAAAAACTATATTTTCTTATTTTTTCAATTTTGTACTAAAAAGGATAATTAAAAAAAGCTTTGAAAATTGACCTAAACAAAAGAGAACAGGATTTTCCTATTTTTTTCTAGAATTTGGTAAGTAACCTACATTTACCAAATGCTTGTTCTATTTGCAATAAAAACTGAATTTTTCTTACTTTTGTTATTTTTGAAAAAAAAAAAAACTTAAATATTGTGCCTTACGTATGCTGATTTTATAACAATTGATTCACAAAGTTTTGATTGTTCATGATTTCCCTATGAAACATTTCCGTGCTACAGTTTTTTCTATGAATTTAATAAATTAAAATTAATGAAGCAGGGTCATCAGTTCATTTTTCATGTGATATTGTAAATTAAGAAAGAACACTAAGAATTAGTGATATCACACATATTCTGAAACTGATCTTTCTAAACTTTTTTTACATGGCAAAAAAATAAAGCAAACGCAGAAAAAAAAAAACATGAAAATATTTCTAGAAAAAACATATAACTCATCTCTTCGAATTTCCCCCACCCACAAGTGCTCGGGTAGGTGGGGTGAAAACTGAAACGATGCGTGGTTCGAATCCACACATACACACACACACACATCAAACACACATGCCGCCAAAAATTTATACTGATTACCTAGTGGATTACCATAAAGTACTACGAGAATTACACTCAACGCAGTAATGCGTTTTCCCAAATCAAACTGGGCAGCTGCCACACCTTATCTTATGTGGGGATGGAAGAAAAAAAAAAGGATTGAAAAAGTGCCCGTTTGTTCGTCTCTACCCCCTCGGGTAGAGGGGAAAAAAAGTTGGGGAGAAGAAATTGTCTATAAGGAGAAGAGTATTGGCGGTATAGAAAAAATGATGAAAAAATATTACAAGGGAAAAGTTTTGGCGTTAAGCCGTTTTTGAAACTTTCTTCAAATGGTGGTAAATTTGGACTGAAGTGGGAAAGAAAGGTTTTGGGTTTTTTCGGGAATTGTGGTTTGTGGTGATGTGGGCTATTTAGCCAATAAGAGGAACGCTAATGCTAAGCACTCTTGGGGAAAAGTATTTAAAGTTTGAACTATTACGATACAGGAAAATGTGGTTTGGAGAAAATGGTAGTTAGGCAATCAAATCTATTTTAGTTGCGCAAATAAATTCAGCGCAAAAAAGGCGTAGACACATTAGTGATGGAAAGCTGAAGCGTTATTTGATTTTCTAAAATTCATAACAAAGTTAAAGACTGAAGCATTGGTAGCTAAAGCATTTTAACGCATGTAATGATTAAAAAATACTTTAATTGATTTATGTAACTATTTAAAAAGATTTTAATTGATATGTGTAGCTATTTAAAACCATTTTAATTGCTATGTGTAACTATCTAACAGCTCCATGAAGGAGCATGAAGACTGAAGAATAAACACGTTTAATATTTACAGCCTCTTTAAAATTAAATAGAAGGAAGTTGCTATTGATCATTCATCTTTAAAAAAATCTTTAAAACCAGTAAAAAAAAATAAAGAGATAAAATAAATGAAATTAAAATAAATAAATAAATTAATAAATATTAAAATAAATAAATAAAATTAAAATAAATAAATCAATAAAAAATAAAATAAATGAATAAATAAAAATAAATAAATAAATCAATAAAAATTAAAATAAATGAATAAATAATAATAAAATGAATAAATAAAAAGGAGCTATTTAGTTCCTTAGGTGTGTTCATTCGCTATTCTATCTACTCTAGCTTCCAGATATTGATCGCCTGTAGAGTTTAGTTGGTAATATTACTTTTACATTTTTTTTAGAAATGTAAAATAATCATATTCTTTCAAATTCTGTAATTAAGAAACTTTTAATCTTTAAACTACAGAAAGAGGAGGAACATAAACTTCAAAAAAGCTGCACGCTAATTACAAGCAAATATTTGCATAGATTATATCTATATATAAGTATGTATATTCATAAATTTGCGTGTTAATGAGTATTACTCAAAAGAGTGGCATTATTGAAATGAAATATTATCTACGAAGAAATCGTAATCATAGTCGATTTTTTGCAGCTGAAAAAACTTTGTCACGTGCTCTAGAATGTCTGAGACAGAAGAACAGACAAAAGAAACCTGTATCTGTATACCGAATGGTTATAATTGCACTAACAAGCTGGCGGTACAATAGTCCCAGAAATTAAGAATTTTGCTGCAGTTCTTAGGTGGAGCAGAAATTAAAAGAAGAGCTTCAGTCATTGGTTGGTCTGCCCTACCAAAGTCTGCTCTTCAGCTCTTCTTTTAATTAATAAATTATTTTTTATTTTTTAAAATTGAGTTTTCAATAGTTATTAAATAGCAACTTTTTTTTGTTTTTTAAAAAAGACTACATTGAAAAAAATGAACTGTTGTTTTTACAGTATAATACTGAAAGCCGTGGTTCCAATTTCAAACTGTAAAATGCACAGTAATAAACTGCAAAAATAGAAATGTTACAGTTTCTTACTGTAAAATTAGCAATTTTACAGTTTATTGGTGTAAAATTAAGTTGTATTATGCTGTAAAAACAACAGTATTATACTGTCAGCAGAGGTTCCCGTTTAAAACTCTTAAAATGCACGGTAATAAACTAAAATTGGCAATTGTGCAGTTAATTACTGTAAAATTAGCAATTTTACAGTTTATTACTATAAAATCATCTGTATTGTATTGTAAAAACAACATTCATTTTTTAGTGTAGAAATGCTGTGCTTCCCACTAGTTGCAGGGTTTCATTAACTGGGTTATTGCTTTTTTTGTTCCATTTACCACCCCCCCCCCCGCCTAAAAAACTGATGCAGAAGCAAGAAAAGTTTTCCGACTGCAAAAAAAAAAAAAAAAATGTACGTATCAATTATTCATCAATTAATTACATGCATTAATTTGCTTCACTGTCGTGCACCAAATGATACCGTTTTTAACGATAGTGTGAATTTTTGACTATAAAATAATGCTTAAATGTTCCTTTACTGCTCAAATCATTCTAATTCAAAGCTGGATATCGTAGACTGTGGAGAAAGTTAGAGTAGATATTTATCCGGGAGCTTACCACTGAAAAGTCAAAATATACTGTCTGTTTGCGTATTATGCGCCTGGTGGCCATGAACGCTTCCATCTGAAAAAGGGGAGATAGGTGATATTTTTAGGTATTTTACCTAAATACATTATTATATGGTCATCTGAGAGCAGGAAATAGTTTTTAAAATATTCTGAAAAAGTATGACTTGAATCAAATACATGGTGGCGCAAAACTTTAAAGAGTAATATCTCAGGTTGAGATCGACTGCAGATACCACTTTTGCTCTTACGACGGTAGTATAGGATCTTTCAGTTTTTTGCTGGAATTATGCTCTCTACATACATTCTAGTTATTTTGTATTTTACTGCACATCTATCAAGCTTTCTAACCAATGAAGATGACATGCTTCCCATTAAATTGCCCTCAACCAAAAATATACTCTTTGATTCAGCACGTGAATGCACTTAAATTCCTACACACTCAAACGCTCCACTTTTTCCACTTCCACGACTATCAAGCCCCACCCATGCGTAGTAGCACGCGACCTTGGAGATGAACATCCAAGTGAACAATCGCACCGAAACGCCAAGTTGTTCAGTTCTTTGCAAAAGATCCTAACTCCGAGAAATGCCAGACCCATGGTTTCTATTAAATGAGAGAAACAAGGCGCGTTCCTTTTCACTTCACCTCCGAAGATCACGACGACTGACAATATGATAATGAGGGAGGTCGTGGCTCGGAGAACCGCCATTGGCTATTCCCTGGGGAGGAAGGGTTCAGGACAGGAGAGAAACTCCGCTCGGAGATGGAATTATTTCGTTCTTTTCTAAAGTTGGATTCTAAAAATACTCTTCGAGTTCGGGTTTTTAAATTGTTTTCAGGGATGCACCAATTAATCGGTCATAATCGGCCGTCTTGCTGTTTATTAATAATCGGAAAAATCGGGCCAATTAATCGGAGGGAAAATATTTTTTCAATGTTATACTTTAAAATATACCTTCGCTAAGAAACTATGATGACTAATTTTATTAACAGTAATAATAAAGCTCGTAGTGATATAAAGTTTGTAATAAATTAACTTTCCTACTTTGAATAAATATACACATAGCTACAACATTTTTCATGTGTCGATACCTTTCTCCTTAGCACAGAGTGCACGTTAAATAACCTTTACTTTTTAGAGAATAAAAGTCTTGAATTAAATTGCTTATAATGGTTGAAGAATTTAAATTAAATGAACTTCTAAATTGAAGCGCTCACTAGACACCTCTTCCTTCCAATTTTTTAAAAAAATTTTATGCCCAGTTAACATAATTGACAATACGTTAAGGTAAAATAATTGATAATAATATTAAAATTGGTTCGAAGAAATTTGAAAAAATTTTAAAAATTATTTTGGAAAAATTTCGAAAACGGGAAAAAAATATTCTCAGAAATAAATTATTGTTTCTGAACTCGGAATTGTAAAAGAAAAAAAAACAGTGATTTTAAAATTGGTAGCATTAAAAACAATCATCATTATCATTAATCGGCTGATTGTTAATAGCCGATTAATCGGTAATCGGCCAATTTGCTTATTGGTGCCTCCCTATTTTTTTTAAATGTTTTTAAACAGTAAGCAGCTTAATCTTTTATAATTGATACTTATTTTTTTTATTGCATTTGCTAAAAACAACACAAATATCTACCAAGTTGGTACAAAAATATTGTTACTAACTTTTCTAGTAATATATCGAACTTTCTTGTTTGAAAAAAGATAGTTAATTCACGTTAATGCAATTTTTGTTTCACATATCTGATTTTAATTTACCTTATGTTGGCTCACAAAACAGTTTTTAAAGCTATTGCCTTATTTTCTTGTTTGAACAAGGAAATTGGAGTTATAGAATTAATAATTAATACTCAGATATTATTATGCCTGCGTTTTTCGAATTATATTTTTTAATAGTTCTCTTTTGCTTTTTTTGCAAAATTCTATACAAAAATGATCGATTTAAAAGAATCTACTTATATTAAAAACTGAGTATCTTTCTAACTATCTTTCTTTCTAACTATCTTTCTATGTCACGCTTCTTTCTCCTGAACGCCAATGAACTGAAAGTCGAACCAGGTACCGATAGATAGGTAATTTTTCAAGCTTCATTAGTTTCAATCTATATAATTATACGATTTTAATTAGCGAAGATATCAATTAATAAGTAGTCAAATTTAAAGCGATTAAGCCTAATAAATGATTAAAGTTCCAAGACATTTTTTCTTACCGTTGCCATTTTGAATTAAAACGTTAATTAAATTATTGAACTATAAAGCTCCAAGATATTTATTTCTTTCCGTTGCGATTTTAAGGCAGGGTTTCAAGTGAAACACGGACGATCGCAACTCACCAATGCAATCGCAAATTCCAAAATTTGGATTCAAGTGAAACGAATTCACTTGAATTCGACTTACAGTAGCGGTTGCAATATGCAAACGCCTCGAAGCGATTGCAATGGTGTTTCACTTGAATTCGACCCTAAATTAAAACGTTAATTAATTTGAACTTTTTAAAATGAAAGAGTGTTATTTTTTTCCATTGTCATTTTGAATACGTGTTATAACAAAATTCTAACAATTGTTTTTATTCTAATTATTAATGACATATTTTTTTCTCTGGTACCATTTTGATAATGTGTTTTTAAATAAAATTGCAATTGCTGTTTTTAGAATGGACTTTTTCTGGCTGCGATCCAAATATTAAAAGAACTTTTTCGTTTAGAATTTTGCAATTAATTTTACAGGAAGAAAGCGGTTTGGAAATAATTGTTTTTGGAAAGGAATTTTATTTGTTATTTAGGGAGAGTGCTAAGTATGCGCTACTTGACATCGTCTTTATTTTTGAGGAAGTATGTGCAAATAATTCGATTGATTCTTTGATGCAGGAAAGCTTTTTAGCGAGCCGCTTTAGCGGGGAGTAGTTTATTAAACTTTTCCTTGGTACTTTAAAGGCGAGCCGCCTTGGCGGCGAGTAGTGAATTGAAACTTTCCTTGCTACTGTAAAGGCGAGCCGCCTTGACGGCGAGTAAACTGTTTAAACTTTCCTCATTTCTTTAGAGGCGAGCCGCCTTGGTGGCGAGTAGTTTTCGCAAACTGCCTTCACTACATTACAGCCCGTGCAACGCCGGGCCACGCAGCTAGTTACATATAATTATGGATAAAAGTATGACACAGTTTTTGTCAGCAACGAGTTCTTAGTAGGAAAATTATAATTTGAAGAAAGAATACATGATACACAGAAATTATATTTAACATAGTTTATATCTTGTATGATTTCTGCGTTGTCGACCGGAAATTCGACACACAAAAATTAGATATGATACATATGAATTGTGTCTGGTACTTTGAAATTACACTTGACATAAATCATCTTTGAAAACTAAACGTAGAAATTACATTGGATACAGTTCATTTAAGCGAAATTTCTTGGTTGCAGGTAAGAATTCAATGTAAAAATTTCGATCCGAAGAACAGAACTTAAACTCGGCATAGATTATATTTGATGCATATTTTTACATCATGTTACATCATGTATGTTAACTGATGTCTTAATTTTAAGATATTTTTTATTCATAGATATTTTAATTGAAGGCATTACACTGAAATCCCGATTTAACGTTTTTCAAGTGACTGGGTGAAAAAAAAAATGAAACTCGAGAAAAACATGGAATACGGGAAATGCGTAAAACGTACCTGCTGAACAAAACGCAAATGACAGGGAAAACCTAGATTCGGGGCATGTAAAATTAAGGTTTCACTGTATATTCCTTCATTTAAATGACATTAAAATTCTAAGAAATAATATTCTATATAGTTTTATGTACACACATTTCTTTATATTGGTCATTAGCTTATTACCCGGCGTTGCCCGGGTGCTTATTGAAAATGCTCTCAAAAAACAGAATTAAATATATGTCTTAACCTCTAATTTTTCTGCATCATGCAATATTTGTTCCAATGTTCCAAGGTAATTACAACATGAATTATAATTGTTTTCAACTTTTTTCGTGCTGAAATATAATAGGTGAGCCTTAAATAAATAATTCATTGTGAATCGTAATCTTTGTTGGAAAATACTCATATTTAAATGTGTTGCATTTTATCAATTTGTATTCTTAAAGACTTCTCTCCATTACTATATTCAAAATTGAAAGAAAATGGCCATTTTGAGACAAAAAAAAGTTGAATTTTGAGCTGTTTGGATGTTTTTAAAGTTTTAAATCCCCGCCTATGTGAATTCTAGTGCCTCAAGAAACTTCTGTTCCAAGTTTGATGAAAATCTGACGAAAACTGGATTTGTATAAGGAAGAAATATACAAACATACATACATACAAATATACATACATCCTTGTGTGTGTATATATATATATATAGATAGATATATAGATAGATAGATAGATAGATATATAGATAGGAGATTTCAAAATTTAAATTGAGTTACCGGTTCGCGAAGAAGTGACTGTACTTTTTTTAATTTTTCACGAAACAACTAATTTGGAGTTACTTCTATTTGTGCAGGTCAAGGCGTACGGGCACGGTAGCACTTAATACAGTCGTAAATATTAAGCTAAGGCTCTCAATAAATGGGTGAGAAAATACATTCTTTATGTGAAGATTTACTACTTGGTGTGCAAGTTTAATTACCTCCTTCAGAGAGAATGATCGTTGAAGATAAATTTATGTGATTTTGCAAATTTCAATGAGATATACTAGGTTTGTGGTCAAACTTTTAAAGCAAAGTAAAAATAAAAGGGAAGTAGAAAATTTGATGCTTATTTACCGCCTAATAAAACGTTGGTGATTAGGGTTAACTTGCATTGTACTGATCCCATTTATGCCCAGTAGTTAAAATATAGAACGCCTGTTAGTTACTGCAGACAAAAGCCTATAATGCATATATCCTTTTACTAAAATTGTTTTTCACAAGTTGAATATTCCTTCTTCCTGAGAAAACAGTTCATTTATTGAGTTATTTTTAGATAGATGAGTCAATCAACGATACAGCTTTGTAATAACAAATAGTAAATGATTTTTGCGAACTTAATTTTCATAAAAGTAAACTATTTTAAAATGATTTGCTTAAAATAGATCACAGAAGTCTTCTGTAATACTACTTTTCAAAAATAATTATATCAATTTTGGACTGCCTTTTTAATACATTAAACTAAGCATTAAGGATTCTTTTAACTAACAGTTAATGAGAAACTCATCTTTTTCAAAAAGTAAATAAAAATACAAGACTGCACACACGTGATTTAAGTTACCATGAAACCTCCTTTTCAATGACAACCCCTTTTTTGTACAATGTTCAAAACCAAGTAAAATCATCAGTCATATTGCAAAAACTATATTCGTACAAAAATGTTGATTTGTGCATCATTAACAATGATTTCACTTTATGTTCGACAAGCATTGCTAGTTGAATTTTTATTTCAAAAATGGAACTTAAAAGCAGCAAATATAAGAAAGCGAAGCCTCGGGAACTCACTGATTAATATTATGCAATATTTTTCTTTCGTGCCGTGTCCTCATGGTAAAGTATTAACTAAAAATGATAGTTGAAAGAATCACTTTTTGAAAGGGGTAATGTAAAAAGAAGACAATTTGATATTAGGCAACATTTTCTATTTGTGGATTATCCATATTATTCTCACTTTGAATTTCATTAAATATGTTCTTGTAGTTATTATTCTTATTTTTTAAAAGCTACTTTTTTGGGAGGTTACAAAATTTTTACTAATCTAAAAAGGAATATATATACTTCTTTTTTTACAAAAAATTAAACTCGATTTCCTACTACTCAAAATACCTCACTTTATACTAAATCACATTTTTTACCTGTTACTTTTGATCTAAATCATTAGCGTTACAACGAAGAAAACCACTTCCAAAATCAAAACTCAATTATTTAATTTAAAGAGAAAAAAAAACCCCACCATAATTAGAGTTTTCTCCGCACATTTTAAAACATTGACAAAATATTACTGCAAACTCTTTAAAGCTTTCGCATTTTATTTATCAAAACAACACATTCATCTTTTTTATCTGAAAAACTGACGTAGCAAAAAGACGGTTTTGACATCAAATCAGTAGTTTAATGAGGCAGCAAAAATCTTTAAAAGATCACTAGCGCCTGTCTTTTAAATAACCCTCGCCGGCAGCAGCACTTGATGAGCTCAACACCACTCTATCAAATTTCTTTGTTCGCCGCCATCTTTGTAGTTCTTTTTAGTTTTGTCCTTAGCTTTTCCTTTCATTAACCCTAACTCAATTTAGCGGCAATTTTCAACTAAGGGACAATTTACGGAGATTTTTTTTTCTTTTCTATTTTGCTGTATTATATCTCTGTGTCTTTTCTGTGCAGCGATTTTTTCCCCTTTATTTCTTGTGGGCACTCTATTTATTAATAATGTATGCAAATGTGGGTGATCATTAGCATGGCGGCGTAATTTTGGAAGAATTCGGGCTCTTCTTTTCTGGATGCATTAAATAAAAATAGGAAGAATGCTACGCTATCCCATTTTTTCTCCTCTACTGTTAGTGACACACCCAGTCTGTGATTACAGTCACAGTTAGGGTCTGTTAATGATTTATGGTTTAATATTATTCTCAATTCTAACTCCGAATTCTTTTAGAAAAGTAGAATTTAAAGTTAAGAAATGATTTTAAGCGTAAGTATGAGGACTTCTTATTTAATTATTATTTTTATAAAAGTGTTTCATACTTTTTAATTTCGGGGAGAGTTGTACGAAAAAAATAAAATAAAAATAAATTAACTGTATGAATAGGGGTCACTGCTTTTTTGCCCGCGTTTACGTTTCGGAACAAGGTTAAAAGAAGAAATGTAGAAATATCCTTTGAAAAATTAAGGTAAAAAAGGTCTGAAAAATAAAATTTGAAAGTAGAGTACAGGAAGAGGGAAATGTGTATCCGTGGGTCTGCTTGTCTATATACCTCCCTACTTTTGAAGGTACAGTTGCATTTTACCCAACCATTTTTTATTTAAAAGATATTTATTGCAATAGAACTTTATGCATTAATTTTTTTTTTTTTTGAGTTTAACACTTTTTCTTTCTGCGCTGAAAAAAAAAATAAATAAATTAAAAACTTAACATTGGCTTCTACCAGCAGATCCGGAAGTAAAGGGAGGATTTGGTTCGAACAAACTAACAGTGAATAACAGTGGGTTGCCACAGGAATAATAATTTTCTTTTTTCAAAAAAATTTTTAAACAGTGAAAATAAGTCTTATAAGGAAGTTTAGAGCACATATAAATCCTGAGCTAAAAATGGATTAGCTTTGAGTAAATTTCTCTAAAAATTTTGATTGAAAAAGTTTTGTGATTTGATTACATCAAATGAATTTTTTTAAAAGTTTATAGTTAAAAAATACGTTGCTTCCTTTCGGAGAATTTTTTTACTAAACTGTGGATTTGCTTTGAACACTTTTATTAAAAAGGGCTTCTTGCGTAAAATGTGCTCGAAGAGATTTTTGTAATATTTGGTTATTTTATGTGTGTTTTTAAAATGGATTAGAAAAAGAATAGAAAAAAAGAAAACGTGACATTAAATTGTACGAGAAAATATGAAACATATTTAAATTGTATACTAAAAGTTAGGTGTAATTTAAGCCCGTTTAATGGATGATATAAAATGACGTAAAATTACGTTAATAGGAAATGCAATTAAAGTTTCTAACATGGGGCTCTAGGGAAACTTCATCAAGGATCACTAACATGACACTAGAATAGGACTCCTGTGTTTGGGCCAAATTTGGTGAGATACCATCAAACTGACATCGGAACATCAAAAAATACCACAAATAGCGCCAACAGGAGGTTTTGTATCAAAAAACAGCAGATGTAGCATTTGGAAAAACAGAAATACTGAATTATCAGTTGAAACGAACAAATTTTTGATGTAAATTTACCCAAAGTATACTAGAAATTTACTAAAAAGGTTTGTGTACCTGAAGGACTTGAAATGACTGCTTCAATAATAATGAAAATAAATTCTGGTACTGAGATATTAACTAAACATTTAACATGAACATTTTAAAAATTTTGATTTTTGAGGAATCATTACAACTTTTTCCAGTTTTTATGCAATAATACTCAGCTTCAAGGCAGAAGTGGACCATCAAAATTTTTTTGCTCTTAAAACCCTTTTACACGACAAAATATCTCCACAAAAGACAACTTGTTCGCACTCTTACTTAGCTTTTACCCTCCACCCTACTTCAGACACCACTTTTGGGCTTAGAACGGCAGTATTGGTTTAAAACAGCATAAATGATAGACACAATTTATATAAATAAAATACATAATTTCACTTCACGCAGAAATTTTGCTCTGATTTGATCACATAAGGTCGCAAAAGGACCATCTGGACTTCCCATTGTCATGGCCCATCACTTTGAAAAATGAGCTTTCCCCCCTCCGATGTCCACGGTCACAGTTTGGAACCAATCGAGCCGGAACTTGCTTCCGACAGGGGGCAGTTCGAGCGAAAGTGATCCGGGGTCGAGCACACTTCCGGACCTGCACCAAGCACCCTCCAGTATTTTAAACTTCCGGAACAGATCAATCCGGGCGCCAGCAGAAGTATTTTTCTCTTGTATTTTATTATACTTTTTGCCAAATGGGATGACGTCTTCATCCATGAGTTATGGGCCCCAGTCGGAAATTCAGTGAGAGTCATTGATTTGCTGATTTTTTTTTCTTTTTTAGTTAATCTGTATTGTGAAGTGGATCCTTTTATAATTCGTCATGTCACTATTGTAGAATTTTTTTTTTCCTGAAGCTGGAAAAGGGGGAGGCGGAAGGTCATAAAAGCACTTACATGTACACACAGTGAAACACTGCACTGTAAAAAATGAATATTGTTTATACAGTATAATACAGCTAATCTTGTGGTAATAAACTGTAAAAATTGCTAATTTTACAGTAATAAACTGCAAAATTGCTAATTTAACAGTTTGTTACATTGCATTTTACAGTTTTAAACTGGAGCCTCTGCTGCTAGTAGTATACTGCTGTTTTTATAGTATAATACAGCTAAATTTTACGGCAATAAACTGTAAAATTGCTAAGTTGACAGTAAGAAACTAAATTTGCTAGTTTTACAGTTTATTACAGTGCGTTTTACGGTTTTAAATGGGAACCTTGGCTGCCAGTACTATACTGTAAAAACAACAGTTCATGTTTTGCAGTGTGGTAACTCAAATAACACTATCGTCGACATTTGTTTTGTCAATCGCTGGTCCAATACTATTTTCACTGGGTGGAAAACTAACTTGGTGTACATTTACAGGAACTCCTGTACTTCGACCCCCTTTTAGTGTTCTAGTACACTTCTTGCTTCCTACATTCTTTCCCACTTATCCTTTCAGAGAACTTTTCAAAGACGTCTTGGTCGGTCAATAAGTTTTGATGTATGAAGAGTTTTTGTCCAGAGAGGATTTCCTTTGTACTCTGAGGAATTGAACTCTACAGTCTGAGCACAGTTGGTGCAATCATTATGTAATAAAAACTAAGGAAGTAAGCTTAAAGTATCGTACTTATGAACTTATGTTAATGTTTAGTTGCAACGTTTCTACTTAGCTTAACCTCGTTTATTCAACCGTTACACTGGTTTACAGTAGCTTTATGTGATGATTACTTTACTGGAATACTATTGACATTGACTGAAAAACTAAACTTAAAAAATAAAAACCCTGGGAATAACCTTGAGGCGTCACCTACACATATATAAATATTTTACAAAATAAATAGCAGCCTTATAAAAACAGTTTGTGTGCGGCATTACTTGTTGTATGAGACATAAAAACTTGGTAAGTTCCTTATGCAGTTGGTACTACGTACATTTTGGGCAATTCCACGGTAACAGACGTATCAGTTGTTCCCAAAGCAGCTTGCAAAGGCTAGAAATATGTTAAATCTTGGTTTTTAACGAACTTTAAGAAAAGTATGATCTTTACTTCTATGCATAACAGTTAAATTTTGAAGATTTCCAAGAAAAATATGTAAATTGTATTGTTTTCTTGTGAGATACGTCCGTTACGGAGCCAAAAAAGAAAAAAAACAGCATACAAATACTGTTTCTAGAAATCTTCATAACTTAATTGCATTTTATTGAAGTAAGTTCAAGTTTTTCAGAGAATTTATACAACGAAATAAGAACTTAAGCTGATTGGAGTCTTTGCAAGCTGTTTTGTGTAGCAACTGATGCTTTTTTCAAAATGGCCCATTGTCGTTGTTTCTGATTCCTAGCTGACAAAACAAAGATCAAATCAGTTCCATGAGTCCAAAAATCATTAGAAAATCTAAAAACAGAAGAGGTTTAGAAAACACCTCGTCCAAATTAAAATACACAGTCCAGTCACATTAATGTGACCACCACGTACTTTCGACGTCGACGTCAAATTACCAATCACAAAAGGCACTTGGTAGCAAAATTCAGTTGACGGTGTATAAAAGGGTGTGTGTGGGCTTTGAAAACCACTTCTATCATTGGCGTAATGAAAAAACGGGGCGATTTATCCGACGTCTAAAAGGGCATAATCATTGGTTTTCGAGCCAAGGGTGGAAGCATTTCCAAAATGGCTGAGTTTTTGAGCTGTTCGCTTGCCATCGTGGTAAAAGTGTACCGTACATGACAAAATAGGACTGTCAAAAATCTGCGACGTGGAAAATGTGGTGCACCAGGAACCATAGATGACAGAGGCGAACGATGGCTGTGGAGATGCGTTCAGGTTGATAGACGGGCTACCGTTGAGCAACTGATCCCCAGATGAACCAAGGGGCTACCACCATCATCTCCCAAACTTCTATTTAGCGGACGTTGCTGCGTCTGGGCTCCCAAAGCACAAGACTGGTTCATGCAGCTATGCTAACTACTGTCAATCGACGACGAACCCTAGAATTTGAACGCCAGTACCGCAGCTGGACGTTTAGTGAGTGACAACAGGTAGCATTTACTGATGAATGACGTTTATGCTCCATCGGGCAGATGGACGTTGGCGTATAAGACGTGGAACGTTTGAAACCAAACACCCTCAACCATTGCTGGAACGGTCCAAGCTGGAGACGGGAGCATTATGGGCTAGGGAATGTTTTCCTGGCATTCTCTGAGCTCACTCATCATTGTGGAAGGCACGATGAATTAATTCAAGTATGCATCTGTCTTTCCGGACCATGTCCACCCCTATATGCGCATTGTTTTTCCTCAGGATGATGGCATCTACAAGCAGGACAATGCGAAGTGCCATACAGCTGCCAGTGTACGTGCGTGGTTCGAAGAGCACCAGAATGAGATTACCCTTCTTCCCTGGCCAGCAAACTCTCCTGATTCAAGCAGAATCGAGAATATGTAGGACCATTTAGAACTGGTCATTCGCTCCATGGATCCTCATCCGCGTAATCTAGCCCAGCTGGCCACAGCATTGGAGTCAGCATGGCTCAAACTGTCAGTGGACTCCTTCAGGGCCCTAAATAAGTCTCTACCTGCACGTCTCGTAGCAGTCCGCTCTGCGAAAGGTGGTTTTTCTGGCTTTTGACAGGTGGTCACATTAATGTGACTGGACTGTGTATATACAAATTAAAATATAGTCAGGTGACGCCTGGGCACTCCCACACTTTGTACGAATCTTGAAAAGTTTCTTCCCATGTTCAAAAGTCATGGAATTCAAGTGTCCACTTGAAAAACGTGAAATGCATGTCTGCTGGAATCTGCTGTCCTAGAACGGTATAGCACTTCCAGGGCTAAAATATCCTCCAGGACACTTCCAGGGCAACGAGATATGTAGTCAACTTATAAATGGGAATTGCCCATTTATAAGTTGATTATAGATCCCGTTGCAAGGTTTCACAAATCTTTGGTTTGCTTCAATACGCATGTCATTCACGGCAATTCTTTTGTTAATTATACCTCAAAAATTCCGATTAAAAACGAAAACAATACCGGAAAGTATTTATGTGGCATCATTACTTTAAACGATATACATTCCCAAAACGATCAAGCCCAGGATATCATCGCACTCTAAGTCAAATCAGAGCCCCAAAAAGAAGAGGGAAAAAAAGGGAGAGAAAGCGACCATAACAAATCTTGGGTGGGTTTGGAACCATCAAGTCCAGTTGACCGAGTCTATCCCCCCCCCCCCCCACACGCGCGAGCGAAAGTCCGAAAATGAAAGTCTGAAAAATGTCTCTTGTTCCAAGAAAAGGAATGAGGAAAAAAATAAGAGAAAAAATCCGGAGGAAAATGTAGGAGAAAAGAGAGAGAAAGAGAGAACTTTTCTTCTCTTACTTTCTGTTCCACTCCTCATCAGCTGTTAGGAACTAGATTTATGTGGGGTGATTTGGGAGGATGTCTCTTTAGCTTCACTTTTTATTATTTTTGTTTTTATTTTATTATTTTTTTTAAAGCGGAACTTATGAGGGGACGATGGCACACAGAATCGCTTGCCTCGATGCAGGGTTGTTGTCGCAGGCAGTTCATCGCCGTAGTTGGGGAATCAGTTTGGCGAGATTCGGAGGGGTGCCATCCGTATTGTAATTGTTTATTTTTACATAATTTTAGGGTCACATGGTTTCACAAGCATTATCTAACAATTGTATTGTGAATTTGAGTAAAAGGAAAAAAAAAACCGCGAAAATGAAGCACGAATTGTCAAAATTATATAAATAGCTGTTTCAAGGCTGCAATGGAGCCCCTTCATCGGTACAAATGGCGGTCAATACACTAAAATAAAGTCGTTTCACTCATGTTCTTTTTTACAGTGTGTTAAGAACTGTTGCACTGATGAACGAACTTTATTGAGGTCTTGAAGTAGTTATTTACATTGTTCTATTGACCATTGTCAGCGTCCTGTGGAATATTTGAGAGCCTCTTAATGCAAAGTAAGACTTTCTATGACTGAATAAAGCGCTCTATATTTTTTCTGTGAAAAGTAGTCTGTAATGTTTTTGTGAAGTAGTTTCCTACAGTCGTATTCACCATTTCATTGAAACCACTTTGTGACACCCTTACTGAAGCAAGTTTAGTGGTTGAAAAAGTTTTCAACTACACTGCAAAAAATGAACTTTTGATTTTACAGTATTATTCTGGCACCCGAGGTTCCAATTTAAAACTGTAAAATGCACAGTAATAAGCAGTAAAACTAGCAATTTTTAGTTTCTTAATGTAAAGTAAGAAATTTTAGTTTATTGCCGTAAAATTTAGTTGTATTATACTGTAAAAACAATAGTATAATACTGGCAGCAGAAATTCCAGTTTGAAACTGTAAAATACGCGGTAATAAACTGTAAAATTAGCAATTTTATAGTTTAGTAATGTAAAGTTGGCCTTTTTACAGTTTATTACTCTAAAATTAGCAATTTTTACAGTTTATTACTATAAACTTAGCTGTATTATACTATAAAAACAACGTTCATTTTTTTAGGATAGCGATTTAGTAGCCTGACGGAAGCTTGAGTCAGCTGGGGAATATTACTGTTACTGTGCTTACTAGATAGCTTTCATTTTGATAACTCTTTCACACAGTACTACAAATCCACCTACTGTTATGAGAAATGTACGTGAAATCTCGTTACAACGAATAACAGTACAGTTCATCCGTTTCAACGAAATATATTTTCACGTCCTATTTAATTGACCTTATATTATTTAAATTTCCTTAGAACGAAATGCCCGTGACAGCAGCCAAAATTTGATACACTTTCAAATTTGTTGTAACTGAATTTCAATGTATAGTTGGAGACATCATTTCTCTCATATGACATCATAGATTTTGACGTCTTGGACACGTCGATCATTTCAAAAAAGATTATAAAAGGAAGACAAAACTTCTGTTCTGTACCATATTAGAATCTTGGAAGTCTCTTAGACGTCACTGTGTTTTTCATAGAGTTAATTCAGCCATTGGTTCATTTTACTTGTATTGCAGCACATGCGATGTTTACTTTTTTTTACTGATACGGGGACATTAAAGCTAAATTTAGGGGGGAGCAAGCCCGGTTGGCAACTTTTGGGGAAGGGACGACAATGTTACTCTATTTCTGTCTTTTTCCGTTGAAACTCAATATAAAACCTAAAACAAAATGGGTAAGGCTGCAATTTCAAGATTTGCTCTGGCTCGAAAAAAAAATCGAAATTCTGGCTCTGGGGGACACACACTATTTAAGTTGCAAAATTATACCACAGTAAATCCTAAATTTTGATATTTGCTTTTAAAAACTAAGTTAAAAATATATTTTGACAGCTTCACCTGGTAATGATTCTTTCACAATGAGTTCCCCAAAAGACTTTACACAAGTTCGTGTCTCTGCATCGTTGATTTTTCTCACTCACAGCAGTGTCAAGACTTCGTTCCATCGGGGATCTGCAACAAGAAAAATAGTTCATTTACTACTTTCTCTTAGGACAGCTAACAATTTTTAGTTTTTCAAGTTTAAATAGTTTCAAACTAAAAAAAAATGCTATAACTTTTACTTACTCTACTTTCATTTTTGATTAACTTATAATAGCAACAAGTAAAATTTTAGGAAATAGGTAATATTTTGAGAAGATTGATATATTTCATGCAATTTTGTTGGAGTAAATTAAATGTAACCTTTCTGCTTTTCACAATGAATTTTTCATAAAATATTCATGAAGTAGTATTAACTCATGCTTCAGATATACCCTACTCTTGCCTTTATTTGAGCGATTATGGTGAATTTGCACTTTTTTTTACTAACTCTAGAATGGAATGTTATGATTTTTATAGTGATATTTAAAATGTGTTGTTTCTTATATTTTTACTCAATAATAATTGCTGCTGAGCTACAGTGAATGTATGATAATCTCTCTTCGAAATCTTGTTTTGTCCCGTAAAGTACCGAACGATATGCTGCAGAACCCCAGGGTACACTGCGAAAAATGAACTGGTAATGGCGGTTTTAGCATAAATTGGTTTATGCATAACTTTAAATATTTCAATTTCAAATGAAATACTAAGAAAAAAAATAGTCCCCTATATTTGCATTGTATTCAAACTCTCTTGCTATAATGAGCGAATTTTCTTTGTCTACCCCTGCACTACAAAAAAATGAACTGTTGTTTTTACAGTACAATACTAGCAAAAGAGGTCCCAGTTTAAAACTGTAAAATTCTCAGTAATAAACTGTAAAACTAGCAATTTTTGCAGTTTTCTACTGTAAAGTTAGCAATTTTACAGTTTAGTGCCTTAAAATTTAGCTGTATTATCCTGTAAAAACAACTGTATAATACTGACAGCAAAGGTTTTAGTTTAAAACTGTACAATGCACGGTAATAAACTGTAAAATTAGCAATTTTATAGTTTATTACGGTAAAATTAGCAATTTTACAGTTTAGTACTGTAAAAGTAGCAGTTTTAGTTTAAGACAAAATTAGCAATTTTTACAGTTTATTACTCTAAAATTAGCTGTATTGTACTGTAAAAACCACATTCATTTTTTACAGTGGAGTACATTTTCAAGACCACTGCTCTAACGACTCAAACCTCATCCCAAACTCGCGCCAAATCGCACGTTGGCGTCGTCCAGTCTGACCCACCACACAACTCCCGGCAACCCTGCGAAGACGATCCAGATGAGGCAGAGAGAAAGAGACGGCAGAGAGCGAGAGAAAAGGGGAGGGCGTTAAAGATCACATACCCAAAAGTCTGGTCATCCATATTTATGAGATGCAAATGCGGAGAGAGAAGACTTGCTGCCCCCTCTCTCTCCACCCCACCCCCCACTTCCACAGGAAACGGGGCTTCTCTTCATCCCTCCCCCTCACCCTCTTAGACACATACACACACATACACACGCACACTCTGGGTTTCAGACACACTCTTTTGCAGGGGCTATTTTCTGACTTTGTCGATGGAGATTTCTTTCTTTTCTCTTTCTTTATTATCGTTATTAATATTTCGCCCTGAGTTTTAGCTCCAGTGCCGTGTAACCGGTGCTTTTTAAAAGCCTTTCACAGGACAGTATGACCGGAGGATCGGAGTATTACATTATGCTGCAACTTCTACGATAAAACTTTTTTTTCTTTTGCTTCTTCTCTTTTCTTTTCGGCTAATGTACAACTGGAGATTTAGTGTAAGTTTTGAGGAAATAATACATTTGGGTGTTTTTAAGCTTTTTCTCATGAAATGTAAATTGATAAATTCGTTTTTGCTCCAAATTCAAAAATTCTATTTCGCAGAGTGCATTAGTACTTCTATGAAAGATTATGGAAAAAGCATGTTACTTACATTTTGTTGTGAGCAGAAGGAATAATTATCACGGAGTACTGTTTTTAAGTAGTAATGTGAAATTTTGTACGACTTTATTATTTCAAGAAAAGCAGATTAAAATATTCCTGCTGGAAAAAGTATATTTGCTTATAAAATTCTTTCATATATTATTTATTGTACAAATTATATTTAATGCATACGCACAAATTGTTATCTGCATGACAAAGAGATTCAATCATCATTTGAGTACTTTGCGAAGATCTTAACTGGGTAGCTATTTTTGCATCCCTCGAAATCTGTGGGTATGAACAACATGGAAAACCTCGGTCCCATGGCATTTGAACCCCCACCAAACCAAAAACCCATGGCATGAGGTGCTCATACTCAAATATGAATATGAATTCTCTCAAGATTTAAACTACTGAGGCACTATACTACACTGCTCTCTAGGTCCTAGTGACTACTCCTTCGTGGTTTAAGCCCTAAAGAGAGCTTTGGTTCTTGATTCAGTTCAGGAGCTGAGCAGTTCTTGGTCCAGCTCCCCCAAGAGAAATTGGTTTGGAATAGGAACTTGGAAAGACTATGTTACCAGGTTTAACGTACGCCAATAATCATTGGCGTACACGGAAAATTTTTGATTCGGTTGGCATCGAGTCTGTGGCCCTTCATGTTTCAGAACTACGTCTTACCGATCAGGTTACCCCGGTCGAATAACTGAGAAAAGAAACTACGAGGTGTCTGATTATGTAATGTTATTCTCCAAGAGAAATTAAGGGGAGATCGGAACTAACCCAGAATGTTCAGAAAGTAGGACCTAACAGTTTTGGGGTCCATTGAGCAACAGCTAAAAGTACGCTGAGTAACTCTTCTGTTGATTCTGAAGATTCAGCATATTGATACGAAAGCATCCAAAGTTTTTGTCACTCATAAAACAGGCATTGAACCAAAAAGCGTATAATCTAATTACGTCTGTTCTTCGAATCCAGAATTCTACTTCCAATAAACGCTCTTTAACACTTTGACCGGGAAGCCAAAGTTACAAATGTTCATTATGAAGCGACCGTTAGGACACTTGCTACCATATCTGATAGCTAAGCGCTCCGTTAGAAGCGTCAATAGCTATCACATATCATATCTATGGCAGCCAAAGTTACAAATGTTCATTATGGAGCAACCGTTAGGATACGAGCTACCATATCTGATAGCTCAGCGTTCTAGCGGAAGCGTCACTAGCTATCACATATCATGGCACATATGGCAGTCATACAGTGACATACACATGGCAGTCAAAGTATTAATGGGAAATTCGTATTTCATACCTCATACTGAGTAATTTCGGTTTGTTTTTAAAAATATGCATTCTTCAAGTGGTGCGAAAAGTTGACATGACTGGACATAAATTGAGAAATACATTGAAAATAAAATAATTAATTTTAATTACTCATGCATTTTTCTGCACATCAGCGCATTTATACTAATTACGCTGTTTATATTCAATATTTTTCTTGTCAAGTTTATGGTTAGGATAGTTATCGACTCAGAATTTTTGGGAAAGCTTGGGAGTTTTTGATAAAGAAAAGCGCGTGAAATTCTTTGCCCGATTTTGTGCATCTTCATCACCTGTTTTTTTTTTCTTAAATGTCAGAAAATGTAATGTGTACATTTCCTGGAGTATATTTGAACTTAATCTATGTGTTTTTTGTAACATATGTTTTATTATGTTTTATTCTTAGTAAGTACAAATTCGTGTACCTTGATTCGTTTTTGACTAAAGTTGCATTACCAGTAGCGTAGTGAAACATTTTTTTTTTCAATTTAAAAATTAACTCATTAAAAGTTTTGTAGCACGTCGGATTGATTTGGAATTCCCTTTGGAACTCCCCTGCTTGTCCTATTTAGTCACCTATAGATACACAAGAAAAGATCAATGTGTTTCTAAATGCAAGTTTTAAAGATAATAAATTTTTCTAATATTTTGATTTGAATTTTTAAAACTAAACCAGTCAAAGTAAGATCAGTAACTAACCAGGATTCTTCATGAAAAATTTATTTATATACTACAAGTCTCGCTGCAGTTTCTATAATAAGATATTTAGTAAGATTTATTAACAAAATCTTTTGCTCATTTACACTGGCTTTAATTCTTACTGCTTCTACTACTATTCAGGGCTCGAAAATTATAGTGCCCGACATGCCCGGGGCATGTAAAATTTCTGATCGGGCATGAATCTTCAACCCTTACATGCCCAGCTGGCCATGTAATTTTACGATCAAATATTTCTTTCCTAAACTTTATTATTTCGTATTTTTGAAAAAAATTACCATATATGTAAAGATTGAAATAATTCTTAATTCAGATACAAAACTGCAAATTTAATATTTTGTCTGTTTAACATGTATGCCCAAGTAGGAGATGATAATTTGTAGTATATCTAGCTGAGAGAAACAAAATTTAAGTTAGCTTATATGTGATTTGCTGTTTTCCTCCAGATTAGAATTTGTCTTTTACAATGACATTAATATGGATATTTGACTTCTGAGGAGATGAAAGTGAAGCTAATTGACAGGTACATTGTATTTAGCCCAGCTCATATGCTACGTATGTTTTGTAGCTTGGCAATCAACGTCTTAACACTGTACGACAAATTCAAATGTTTTTATTTATAAACAACAAAAATAAAACTGGGCAGGTAAAAATTTTATTCGGGCATGTACTTTTTAAAATTTTAAAGATTTTTCGAGCCCTGCTACTATTCACTATTACACTACTATGAATTGCATCCAGTTCTACTATGTTTGATAAATTTGACAATTGAATGCGAAATGTGTAAAGAAAGTTTCTCGTTTTCCGTGGTAATTTAGCCCCCCCCCCCCCCCTAAGTGCGGATATTTTCTAAAGGCAAAATTAGCAAAAAATGATGTTTTCTTTCTTTCTTTCTTTTTTTTTGGGCAGAAAATGAGACGTGTATTAGAAATAACATACAGCGAGATCCGAAAACTTGCGTATCCGACAAGGGCAAATGTAATTGAGTGGTTAATTTATGTTAGTACTCTTTTTTATCCTACTTTCCCGTTTAAGTGAATGAAAGACAAAAAAAAAAAGCATTAAAAGATTATTTTATAATTTAACGATAATAAAGAAAGAAAAAAGAAAGAAAGTTGGCTTAATTAATGTAATTGTCAAAAGTTCCAAAAAACAGTCAAAAATAAGCAAAAAAATTAAATAAAAAGTAGAGTTTTAAAATTGGGAAAATGTGTGTCTATCGATCTGTCTGTAACCTTCCTAAAAACTTTTGAATGAAAAGTCCGATTTAAACGAAGTATAAAACGTATATTTTTCTGTTAGTAAGGTCTCGGACACCTCATTTCGTATTGGACTTCTCTATTTGAACAATGTTTCTTTCAACTTTGAACCGTTGAAACAATCTTTCCCATCATATAACTTTTGAATGAATATTCTTATATGAACAAATTTTATTTTGGTCCAAAGATCACGGCCAGTACACCCCATTTCCACATTTGATTTTTTGATTTGAACAATTTTCCATTCAACTTTCAACTATTGAAACACCTCCCCCGATCTCCCCCAATAATTTTGAGTGAACAATCTGATTTTAACAAACTTTTTCTTGTTCGAAAGATCTCGTCGACGACACATGATTAAAATATTTGAGATTTCAATTTCAATAATTTTTCGCTTATCTTTGAACCACTCAAACAAAGCTGCAACAACCCCCAATAGATTTTGATCGTAGAAACGACGATTTTTAGTTGATAGAGGCATATTTCGCTTTTGGAAATTAGAATCAACTGCTAAATGTGTATGTTTGATGTACATTTGCCGCTTAGAAAATAAAGAGAATATCAGTCAAATGCTAGAATAGAGCTAGATGTTGGTAAACTGGAAAATACGCTTGTTTAGTTCCTGGTAGAACTTCTTGTTTTATTTTGAAGAGAAAATTTCAACGAATAGAAAAACCTAGAGCTCAATACAAAGCTTGTTCTCTGTTTGTTATTCGGTTTTATCAACAAACTTCAGTCCTTTAGTTTAGGGACTGTTCGTAAATTATGTCACAGTTTTAGGGGGGAGAGGTTTGTAAAATTGTGACAGTTGTGACAAGGGGATAGAGGGTGTAACAAGAAGTGTGAGTGACATCATGCATTTGAATAAGAATATGTCAATGAAAAATAGTGTGACAACTGACACTGGGGAGAAGGGCGGGGAGATGAAGTATGACACTTTGTGACAAAAGTGGGGGGGGGGGGGGAGGCTCAAAATATTAAAAAAGAGTGACATAATTTTTGGACAGTCCCTTAATGGAGAAAACATACACTTCAGCTGCTTGTTCCACTTCACTTCGTTTCAGAAACAAAAAGAGGAACGAATGTTTTAAATTAACACTATTCTTAACACGATTAAAAAACTTTGAAAAATATATTAAAATACATCTCTCCCGTTTTTCGTGAGTTAAGAAAATTGTTCTTTAGACGCTAAACACAATCTTGAGAAGTAAATGAATGCATATTTGTTGACAACCACACCATGCAAAAAAAAAAAAAAAAAAAAATGCGCTACTGTAATATCTTCACAATTTGAAAAATTTCAAAACTCATCCAATAAATAAATGGAGCTGTTTTTACCGCTTGATGTATGTGACAGACTTCCATATTTCGAAAACTGTCGCCGAGATTTTGAGAGGCTGTGCAAATCTGATTGGTTCCGCTTGAAGTCATCGTCATGGAAACCGTGGCCACCGATTTGTCAAAAGCAACATTGGCAGTCTCTCCCCCCCCCCCTCCCCTTGTCACACGCAGATTGTGCGAAATCTTTACTTTTTGAGAGATAATTTTGAGAGTGCTCATTTTGTGAGCTTCATCTTCCCGCTCCAGTCTTTTTTTTCTGCTTCACTGAGAGTTAGTAGAAGAATTTTATTTAATTTTTTTCCATTTGTCATTTTTTTTTTTTGCTCTCTAAGTACGGTTAATAGAAAGAAATCGATTTTCGAGCCGACTGTCTTTAATATGTCACCTGCTATTTTGAAACGTTTAAAAATTGCATTTTTTTAAACAATGCATGTGAAATGTGTATTATAAAAAGCATATGTTTGCATCTCTTGCTGATATTTTTACCACTCAATAAAAACGAGTCAAAACGAAAGATAATTTGAGAAAATCTATACCAGTATAAATACCCAGTAATGTCAACTTAAAAGACGGTATCTGTTTACAATACCGACCTTTTTATTAATAAGCCTTTATTAGTTTCACATGTGGGTTTGTTTGTGTGTATGTAACTCTGAATAAAAGATAAACTCACGTTTTTACACATTTAAAAGTGACATAGGCCCGTCATTTCAAGTTTTTTTTAGGGGGGGGGGTCAAAGGGTGCAAAAACAATGCAATTTCATAGGAAAACAGCAAAACCCACTCCCACTAATATGAAAATACATTAATTTCTCAAAGCCGGGGGAGGGGGAGGGGCAATTGACCCCTCGAATGAATGACCCCTGACCTCTCTAAATGACGGACCTGAAGTAATATATTGAATACTATTCTGAATACTAATGGCTAAACTATATTACATGTTGATATATTGTAAGTATTTCACTTGAATGTATGTAACTCTGAATAGAAGATAAAATTCACGTTCTTTGCAAACGTAAAAGTAATGTATTTAATACTATTATTTATACTAAAAGCTAAACTGTATCACATGTGGTTGTATTGTAAGTGCAAGTAAAAGCGTATTTTTTAGTTTTTTGAAACGGATTTAAAGATTATTCACTATAAAATATCTAGTGATACGCTGAAGCACAAAATAGTGGCAATTTGTTGGCTACTTATTACCAAGTAAGTATTTAAAATATAATAAAATTTAGTACAATTTAAAACATTTCAGGGTGAAAAGACACATTGGCTCCGATGATGGCGTGTCACAAAGGCAACACTGGCAAAAAACTGCTTCATCATATACAGGTGTAACATACGAGGCAGTTTTGTACAGTATTTCATCGTATAGATTGACGATGAATTGACATAGCCTCCTTTATTAAAACGCCTTCACCAGTTGAAAAACTAGTCTTCTTCATTACAATACTTGAAATTGCGTTTTTGTTTACTGTAAAAATAGTTGTGTAACCTTACTCCATAAATCCGGCAAATGTTTTATTTTAAGTTTATGAAACGTATTTAATTTTATTTTTCGTGCTTTATTTACAAGCAAAAAAAGAGCTATGTGGTCTATAGTTTCGAAAATTCCAATATGATGGAAACATTAACTTACCAATTGAAATAATTCAACACCCTCTTAATACTAAATGCCTACCGCATTTTCCTCAGAAAGAAATCTTACTGTTCGGAAGAAAGTGCAGCCTGAAGCTATTGGCGATGAATTCAAATTCAGTTTTTGATTGGTTAACTTTTGAATTTAAATTTTAAAAACCAATCAATCGTTAATTTCTCTGTCATTTTCTTGTTTCGAAGAATTTTGAAAGGTGGCAGTGAGTGTAAGACTTTGGGCTCATTTTTGCTCTATGCTAAAACTCAGAAAGCGATAAGTATATAGTATTATAGTATTAAGGAGGCATTGAATCATTTTGACTGACTAATGTTTTATTTAATCAACTAGCGGTACCTGCACGGCTTTGCCCGTGGTATAAAATTAAAAATTCATTTGTAAAAAATTGATATAGCAGAAAAAATACTCTATTTTAGTTATTCAACTATAATTCTTTTAAAGAATGATATAAAAATTTGGCATGGACCCCACACTACTTCCTTTAACGTGTAAATTTCTTAGTCGATGCCTTAAGTGCTAAAATAGTGCTTGGAGTGAGCAAGATAACAATTCAAACATTTACATCCCTAGTTTGCCACAAAACAATGCAATATTAATGTTTTTCAATGATTAATCTCCTAAATATCGCCGATTTTAACATCATTCAGTGGATTTTTCGCAAAATATCGCCAATAGCACCAAATTGAACCCAAATAAAAAATAAATTTTTTCGCCAAATTTACCGCCAACTTGGCGATATGTCGCCAAATTGGCGTCAAACACTTGGCGACTAAAAGCTTGGAGATATTTCGCCAAGTGCTCGCGCCAATTTATATCACTTTTGTCTGCATTGAAATTAACACTGATTTACCCTATAAAAGGGGTAAAACCCCCCTTGGGGAAATTCGAATGCAACCCCAAGGGGAGGTGCACAAAAATAAGCCAAAAGAGAAAATAAGAACAATTTTGCTGCTCACAGAAATCTTACCAGAGTTTAAAAGAAGAGGAAAGTTTTCTTTCCTAACTTCAAAAACGAAATAATGGAAATTTCGTGCATTATTCTTCACCATGATAATAAAAACAATAAACATCGACAAACATCAACCAGCAAATGATAAATTAAAAGCCAAACTCGTTCACTCAAGCCATTTACTGCTATTTATATTGAAATAAAAAAAAGGAAATAAAATATGTTTTGCCAGACGATAAATTTAGAATGGTTTACTATCATGTTGTTTCTTTTTTGACCTCATTTAGTTAAACAATGTTTCCCTCTTCTACACAACTCGTCAGATCGCCAAAATATCTCTAAACTCACAAAAATGGTACGCGTCAGTTTCTTCCTTCTCTACCTTTTTTAAAGAAAGGACTTGATTTCTCATTTGATTGACAAGTGCCATCTTATCACGATTTTATTATATTTCATCAAACTAATTTTAATAAGGCTTGGAGTTTGGATTGCTACAGAAACAAATACATTTTAAAAATTATTAATGGAAAAAGAACGAAACAAATAAACGAAATAAAAACGTAACCATGGTAACAACATTAAAAGTTGATTTCCGTTGATAAAATAATTCATTTCATTAACCATTTTAGAATCGTTTGGCTTGCTTTACTGAAGATAAGCCTTGAATTCCGGGATTCTAAAAACAATTGTTACAGCTCTCCTGATGATCGTAGAAACTTCAAAAAAACTTAATTTTGTGCAGAAAATTTCAAGCTTTCGAATGACATAAGACTTGAAAATGTGTATGAAATATTTCTTTCCTATTTTATCGAATTTCTGCTAAGAATTCGAATAGAAAAAGAACGAAATGGAATTTTCGAAAAATCGCTTCGAGGTGCAAAACTACATGCTACAAACTAATTTCGTGTCAAGTGTCATGAAAATCGACCGAACGGTTTAGGCGCTACGCGCGTAACAGACAGACAGAAGGACAGAAAGAAAGACAAACCTTCAGCTTTATTATTAGTAGAGATAATCGTATAACAGAGACTCCACTTATTCAAAATAATTGCGGCTAAAGTTATAGGTAATGATAGTAGGTAGAAGTAACTTCAGAAAATTTTTAGAAATGTAAAAGAAATCACCTTGGTTCTTTATCTTGTTTCGCTTTTTCTGACACAAAACGAATCGGAAATACCTTCCACAAATAAAATCAGACATTTCGCTAAGTGCGAAAAACAAAGTAATGCATAAAAAATTCAAAATATCCTTTCACTCGATTGAAAATCTGGAACTATATCTCCTTTTTTTTTTCACTTGAAAAATTTGCTCCACTTTTCACAAGCGATTATCTTAGTGGAGAATAGTCTAAAGATATTTTTTCCTTCCACACTATCTAAGGGAAATTCGTAGTTCGAAAGTAAATAAACAAAAACTACAAAAAAAAAAAGGAACACTGTTACCTTACTATCTTTATTTCTATCCATCCTGCTGCTTTTCCACATATTTTTAGACGAAAAACAAAATGCAGTGGATGAAAGGAAAGGCTAGAAAGAAGAAAAAAAAATAGTTATCAATTTTCGTTCTGTTTGGAGGAAGAGGAGTTTAGATGGTGCATGGAAATGTCGTCTGCTGCATTTATTTGCATAAGAAAGCAGCTCATGAGTACTCCTACTTCTTCTACGTTGTTGATGGAGGAGAAAAAAGAGAACGTCAATTTCTCTTTGAAGGAAGTTGGTAAACAAAAGTAGAAAATGCATTGAAGGTATCTAAAGTTCAGATTGAGTATCAGGAAAGAAGGCGGTCGATATTTTGTGTTTTCAACATTTCAGTATGTTTTCATTTTTATATAAATTTTATTTATCGAAAATTCTTAAATGCAAATATTTTTAAAACGGCGGGGGTTGAGAAATGCATTTTGCTTTAAGATTGCATGCAATAAGAAACTAACTTCAGCATTCTCATCGCTTCTTTATTAGAAAATCTGCAATAAATTGCTTTATTGATGTATTTTTGCTTAGTTATATTAGATGTTTGCTAAGACGTATTAATATTTCTCTCTTCATATAATGTATCTATACATGTATGGAAATAAGTATACATTACTTTGTAGAGTACTGTTACTTACATTTCAACCTGGAAATTAAAAGCTGTGCTGCTTTAGCATTCTCATGTATTTTTGTTTACTTCTATTAGATATTTGTTGACACATATTAATGTTTCTCTCTTCATATAATGTATCTATCCATACATGAAAATGTTTGTTATAAGCATACATAAGTTAGTTGAGCACTGGTTTTTAAATTTCAGCATGGAAATTAAGAGCTGCGCTGCTTCAGCACTCTCATGTATTTTTGCTTACTTTCTATTAGATGTTTGCTGACTCATATTAATGTTTATCTCTTTATATAATGTATCTATCCATACATGAAAATGTTTATTCTAAGTAAAGATTAGTTTATAGAGCCCTATTATCTAAATTTCAGCATGGAAATTAAGAACAGTGCTACGTCAGCATTCTCATGTATTTTTGCTTAATTTTATTGGATGTTTGCTGACACATATTAATGTTTCTCTCTTCATATAATGTATCTATCCATACATGAACATTTTTATGATAAATATGCAATAGTTTGCAGAGCACTGTTATTTAAATTTCAGCATGGAAATTAAGAGCTATGTAAACTTCTGCCTAAATTTGCTTACCGGCTTTAGCTTTAGCTTTTGACTCGATTTATCTTGTTGAGAAATCCGATTGCTCTGTGAGCTGCACAAGTAAAAAGATTGCTCGTTAACAAGTGATTTAGATGAAGTTTTCGGAAGATGACTAATTGATTAATTATGGTTTATGTACCTCAAAAAGTAAGAACCATTTATGAGCATTGGGACAGCTACGGTGCGTGTAATTTCCAAAAAATGTTTTTGAGTATTTCGAAGCTCTCTGTCTGTCATTTTCAAAAACGTTTTCAAGTGTAATAAAAACCAATCTCTGTAGTTTTTAAAAATGTTTTTGAGTGTTTTGGGAATCTTTTCTGCATTGTTCAGAAACTTTTTAGAATATTTCAGAAAATTCTCATACGCATTTTTTTTAAATTTATATGCACTGTAGCTGGCCGATGAGCTCAGTAACATTCATGATTTTTTCCAGTGTATCAATCTATATATCGTTACCTCCTCTATATGTTGTTATCTTCGAACAGAGTATTGGATTTACGTATTCGATATATTAGTTAAAAATGTAGGGGAAGACCGCCTATATTGGACCACTGCTTAAATTGGACCTCGGGCTTAAAATCTAGTACGGAGATCTGTGCTACACTTTAACAGTAAAAATATGAAGTTTTAGGAATAAAATCAATGTGTATGAAGTTTCACCGGTCTTCGAACTGTTTAGCGTGAGTTACGGCTTGATTTGTGCTGAAAGCGTGCGAAATCTTATTTTGTGGACTTGTTTCTAGAAGGATAACTCAAAAACTTGTGAATTGCGGTAAAATGTTGTTACAGTATTATAATCTGTGTTTAATAAGGATTGCATTGATGTATTTATATGCCCGGTTGTGATAATTTTTGACAGAGCAATGAGCTGAAGAATAAAAAATGGCGTGTTTTCCTTTATTGGACCGAAAAAAATTTCCTATATTGGACCGGTGGTCCAATTTAAGAATATAATTTTAAATAAGACTTTTAATTAATCGTAACATAAAATAAGTAACTCGTCTTATTTAATAGCGTTGTTAAAATTATTTTAAGCATACTTTAACACATATTCACGATATTCATTCAAACTTTTTTATCAAGTACATTTTTATCAAGTAGAAACTGCAACTTCTTAAAATGTAAGTTTTTTTTTCTCTTCATCCATTAAGCTGCAGTTTTAGGTTGTGATACATATTTTTTAACTTAAATAAAGCGTATGATGGTTTATCGAGAGAAAAATATGAAATTCTTCGATATTTTCAAAACGATTTTCAAAGGAAACAATTTATATGCTACTAAAATGTTCAATGTAGATGAAGCCGGTCTTTTCATTGTCCAAAAGCCCCAAAATATATTGACGTATAGAGATAAATACAAGGTTGGAGCAGTAAGGAGTGGTGAATGTGGTAGAAATACACTGTTTATTGCTACATGAGTGCAACAGAATTGAAAGCTACCCGTGCTTATTTTCAAAAGATTACATTCCATGTATGAACTTAATCATAAAAGCTTCCCTGGTGAGCAATATGCTTGTTGGTTGGATCACAAAAGGTTGGATCACAAACGATAATTCACACAATTGATACAACATTTCATCAAAACTTAATCCAAGCAATGTAAAAAGAATGTCTTTCTATTAATGGATAGGCACAGCACTTACATAAAGAACATTGATGCAATAAACTTGGCTAACGAGAACGATATAATAATAATTTCTCTTTAAGCACATCATACACGTAGATGTGATGTTTATTCGGCTTCTGTCTACATATTTTAATCGAGCATGTGATACATGGATGCGAGAACATCTAATGAGATCCATTATATAATATCGCACAGGAGAACTGTTTGGTAAGTCATATAGGCAAACCGCAATCAAGGTCATGGCAAAAGCTGTGAGTTGATTCTAAAGAACAAAAGTTTAGCCTGTTAATTGACATGTGTTTAATGACATTGATTTGGCTGCAACAGAATTAGAGGCAAGTAGTTCAGATAAAACTGCTCAAACTAAACACTGAAAGGTTACATGTTTGGTGTAAGTTGCACGCCATGTACAAGAACTAGCTATGACTTAAATTAGTACAAGTTCTGCAGAATTGGCGGATAGTTCTCATCAAAACATGATTGTCAACTCGAACTATGATTTTGTAAAGCCGGCCCACATATCACCTTTGTTTAAAAAAATAGAAAGAACAAAAAGGAAGGCTATCTCAGCAGTCATTCTAACGCCGTATAAAAGAGGCATAGAGCAGAAAAAGTCACGCAAGAAGAAACAAGAAACTGCACAAAACAATTGTTATTGCAATATTTGTCATAGAAATGAAGTGCAAAACATGATTAAGTGTATGAAATGCCATCGGCTAGTTTATCAACACTGCCTAAGAGAAGCCGAAGCAAAAGAAATTCTGTTGCAAATCCTGGAAAAAAAGCTGTATAGTTCAAATATAAATTATTCTATTATTTCTTCGTACGGTCCAATTTAGGAAGCGCATGGTTCAATTTAGGCGCATATATTCCTAAATTGGACTTTTGCAACTTTTTATAAGATAATATTTTAACAAATAATTTTCATATTTTCAAAAAATATAAGCTCCTTGGGCGGTTCCTGATTAAATTTAGCTTACGATGCCCTATTTTGCATTTCTGTTTTGCTTCACATTGAGCGACACAGGCCTTCTGTTCTTAGGGGGTCCAATATAGGCGGTCTTCCCCTATTACAGTCGAGTCTCCATATAACGAAGTTGCAAGGGACCATTGAAAAGGTTCGTTATATAGAAACTTCGCTATAAGGAAAATAGTAAATTTCTATGCTTATTTTTTCAATAGGGGCTATACATGTGTAAGTAGTACATTAGGTTGATTCTCACTTTACTATTTTTAGAATAAATACATTTTAGCAAGAAATAAATACTGTGCATATTTTGAAATTATAACTGTAACGCAGTGAATTAATTAAGAAATAAAACTAATTAAATTATTTTATTAACCTATTAAATTGTATCAGGAATGCTACTCGCATCTGTAGTATAATTGGTGAATTTTAGCAAATTTTTAGATTAATAAATTAAAAGAATAAAACCTGAACTTGGTCGACGACACTATAGTTTTACTTTGAAAATGATCCGTGATTTTCGCTGCACTTTGAAAACACTTTGCTTATAAAATTCTTCACATCTGTGAAGTGATTTAAACACCTCTTTTGGCACATTTTCTTGGTATTGCAGTCCGCAACGGATGGTGTCAAAAGCTGTTCTGATTTCATATGTCGATGGTTTCGATGGATAGTCCATTTCTACATCTTGCTCTTCATCTTCGTCATTGTAATCATTACTCATTAAAACTGAGTCCAGAATTTCTTCTTCAGTCAAGTGACCAGTAGTGGATAAGCCAGAATCAACTGCCAAAAAATCTTCTAGACTGACATCATCTAGAACACCATTCTTTTTACGGAAACTGTCTCAAATTTCTGTAACATCCGGCTCACTATCCACATTAGACTCCAGTTCTTGCTCTTCTGATGATGAACCCTTTCTAAATCCAGCTTTTCTAAATGAATTCAAAATTGTTGAGACTTTTACATTCAATTCCCAAGCTTTAGACAGCTCTGAAATACACATTCTTAAGTCAGCACATGTTTTAGAAAACTTGATTTTCTTCAACAGAACATTGACACTTTCTCCCATAAAAACTTCGCAATAGAGAAATTTGGCCATTTGATATTCGTTAAAGGGAGACAAATTTACATGCTTTTTTACTGAAACTTTCTGTATCACAGAACATGCTTCGTTATATAGAGAACTTCGCTAAATAGAGTGTTCGTTATATAGAGACTCGACTGTATATTAGAACACATCATCGAAAATGCGTTCTAATAGTTGCAAAAAGCAAAGATTATCGAAACCAAACAGATACTCAAGGGAACTTTTTACGTGACGCACAATTATATGACATAGAAGATGACAATTTTCTGCTTCTTGAAATTCACCGACTAGAACCGGACTTTAGGCGTAAGAGGTCAGTCTCTAAACACTACACCAACTTCTTTTAAAGACTACTAGGATTTAAAAAGCTGCTGAATGGCTAAAGAAGCCTATTTAGCTCACGCTAAATAGGCCGCTTAAAGTTATACCACGATGGCTCAGATATATTCAAATCAGGGGATTGAGATATCTGAAATCATCAGTTCTTAACCCATTAATGCCTAGCGTCCCTTTTTAGGGACGGTCCAAAAAAGGGTCTGAATTTCCCCAAAATGAACATTTCAAGCAAATAATAGTGTTCAATGAGTACCTAGGTATTGTTTCAATTCGTTATTAACAGATTGCAGCACATAACGATTGCAAAGTGTGCTCTGTAGCAGTTTTAATATGACCTTTATCAAAAATTGCATCGTTCACAATCTCGAGATAAAAAGCTAAGTTTTCAAAGTTATTCCAAGCTTCCCTGTTTATGTTAATTGCTAATTTTATTTCTTCTTATAAAATGTCTTTTTAAATATTATATCGTAGGCAGAAAAAAAATTGAGTAAAACAAGTATGTACCCTCTGGGGTCTATCGTAACTTTTGAGGGACCATTTTTCTTTCCTTAATAAAAAAAATATTTTTTGCATAATATTTTTTTCATTATTTTTCCTGTTCATTAAACACTGTTTGTAACCAGTATACAAAATATCTTTGGAAAAAAATGTCAGGCATTAATGGGTTAAAATACATATTGCATTGTTCCCTGCAGTTAAGGACCAGAATAATGTTCGTTTTGGAACTCCCCTACTCGCAGTCGCGAGCGCTTCCATTTTAAAAAGGGGTGCTCGGTTAAGGAATTGTATTTTCAGATGCTTTCAATTTTTATTCGCTTCCTACTTCCTGGTTGAATGCTTGCATATCTCCCCAATTTTGAGGAAATCAGAAGAGACCTGATGCATGAGCAAATTCGAGGAAGGTCGCGTGATAAAACATTAGCCAGTTGTAGGAGTGCTTTTCCAATGGAGAAATCTTTGAAACAGAAGTTTTTTGCTCTTGGTGATGTTTAAGTCCTAGACTTTAAATAAAACAATTTTTCAAACAACTTCTTTGGAAATGGAGAAGGGGAGCCAGATCCATCTTTAATTCATTTGTCTTTTTTGTTATTAATCCACGCTAACCAGTCGAACAAAACCAACCAATGTAGCATTGCTAAGGTCACAACAATCGCTCTAACCAGTTTAAATGCTTTCACCAAGTTATGTTTTACTGTCTTGTGGTTGGCTATAAAAGAGCATCTTTAATATTTTGCTTGTTTATAGTATCATTTTACTTCGCCCCGAAACTTTGAAGACAATTTCAGTCGAAATCTTGCATGGAATAGCTTTTCATGACTGTGCATAATTTAAAATGAGCCTCATTTTTTTTCAAAACATATTTTTTTTATTTGTTATATTCACTTACTTTTGAACATAGTTTGTGATTTCAAAGAAATTGACTGTAACTTAAAGTTACTGACGATCCAAAATATCTCGTAAATAAAATTAATTCAGGAGTTTAACCCATTAATGCCTGACATTTTTTGCTCAAAGATATTTTGTATACTGGTTACAAACAATGGACAGGAAAAATAATAAAAAAAATATTATGTAAAAAATAATCGTTTTATTAAGGAAAGAAAAATCTTCTCTTAAAAGTTAAAATAGAACCCAGAGAGTACATACTTTTTTTACTAAAATGTTTTTATTCCTACAATATAATATTTAAAAAGACATTTTATAAGAAGAAATAAAATCAGAAATTAACTTAAACTGGGAAGCCAGGAATAACTTTGAAAACTTGGCTTTTTTTAAGATTGTGAACGATGTCATTTTTGACAAAGAACATATTAAACTGCTACAGAACACACTTTACAATGGTAATGTGCTGCAATCTGTTAATAACGAACTGAAACAATATCAAGGTACTAATTGAACACTATTATTTGGTTGAAATGTTCATTTCGGGGAAATTCAGACCTTTTTTTGAACCGTCCCTAAAAAGGAACGCTAGGCATAAATGGGTTAATGTGTAAAAAAATTTCTGAATATAAAATGCTTTTTAATGTGATACAATCTAGATATTGTTAATTGAATTCAAGAAAATAAAATCACCTGAAGTAATGAAGCTGACTGAAATTGCCATCATAGAAAATAACAGAAATCAACTTGAGATTAATGCGCAGGCATATTAATTTGTTTTTTTCGTAATTTCATGTGCTGCAATCAAATTTCAATCACAGTACGTTTTATAATTCGTGTTAAAATCAGAAAATTACGAAAGTAGATTTACGTTCACCAAATAAAGCTTTGCATACGTAGTCTCCACCATTTTTCGTATTCCGCTTCGTTCAGGCAAAAATAAATTTCAACATCTTTCAAGTGCAATCTCATATTTTATATTCATTCTTTTCCCGCTCGTGGAAGCAGGAATGGAATCGTTTGTTTCACGTGCATGGTTATTCAAAAACGGGCCGAAAAAACATATCGCAATTTCTGGGAAATCGCAACGCCTATTTTTGTATGCAAATCGAATGCAGACAGAAAATGGAGATCTGGATATATTGTTCAGTACTCGTTTCTTCTTGCGTTTCCATCTAGTTGAGTTGAGTTGTATTTTTCATTTACACACGCAGTTCTTTTAGAAATGGAGGAAAAAATGAGGTTTGTTCGTGCAATAACCTGAAATTTACATTTAGTCCTTCAGAACTTTTTTCTGATTCATGAAGCATTTAGTTATGTTTTTTCTTATTTTATACTTTCCAAACGATCTAATTTTGGAATAAATTCTAAGGCTGCTATAGAGATTGTGTGACAAACGGAGTAATATAAAATTAGAAAACCAAATTAATTATCAAACTACAATTCATTGTTACTACTTAAACAGCAGACAACTGACGATTTGTCGGTAATGGCATAGATGAAGAAGAAAAAAGGTGGTTGATACTTCTTCGGTAATTTCTATCGATATGAGTCTGCACCTCTATAATACTTAAAAATCAATATAATAAAATTCTAAGGTAAATTCCTACTTTAGGGTCCGGGTTTGGCGATTTTTTTCTGACTGTGGGCAGAATTAATAAATGGTTGCCAGAAAACCATAAATCTAAATTGGAAACCAAAAATCTAATGGTTGCCAGATTTAATAATTTATCGCCGGACCTTAAACTAGGATTCATCCGAAATAATTATGCTTACCCTAGGACCACGGAAAGGTCTTGAAACAGAAAACTTAGCACATAGGTGTAATTTTGTCTGAGTTGTATAGTTTGTCACTCGATTTTCAGTAAACTAATGAAAAAAGAAAAATATGTAATGTTTTATGCGATTTTGAGCACTTACCATCCACTAGATTCCGAGTTATTTGTTCTGTAATTTTTTAGTATATTGTTGTAAATACGTAAATTCAATTTTATTAGCATTCTAATTAAGAATTTTGTAACAATGACGTTTTACTCATGAATTCAGTTTCAGTTACATTGTGAAAAACGAATGTTGGTTTTGCAGTATAATAAAGATAATTTTATGGTAATAAAGTGTAAAAATTGCTAATTTTATAGAAATAAATTTTAATTTTGCTAACGGTATAACTTTGATATAACCCCCAAAAATTACGCGCCAAATCTGGCACTCCTTTACATACTTTTTAGGGTTGCTGTTTCTTATTTTGGTGTTGCCAATTTAGGTTTTTTCAGCTTTTAGGTTTTTGCTTTTGCCAAATTTATTATATTGTACTATGTACTTGTATTTTGTACTATTTTTTGAGTTTTTTTTTTTTTTAAACTTTTGTGGCAACAACAAAAACATGTATTTTCCTTGGCAGGAAAAAAAAAGACGCCAAATTTCCGATTTGGGGGGGGGGGGTATATCAAAGTAGTTCCTTGCTAACTTTGCAATATTAAACTGTGAAAATGTTTTTTTTTAACAGTAATAAACTGTAGAATTGGTAATTTTACAATTTATTACCGTGCATTTTAGTTTTTAACTGGAACCTCCCTTTGTATGAAATATTACTGAAGTTTACAACAAAACGTATAATTAGTACAAACGAGCAACTGAAGATACCAATATTTTCTAATTTGAAATAAATTGACATTTTGTATTAAATCTACAGAAAATACCCACAGCTAGACTGAAATTAAGTTTTTTAAAGTCCAAATTTTTCTAGAAATTCTAACCATAAACTGCATTGATGTTTTCCGTTGCGAAATGTAATGAGTGTGAATATGAAACAAAATAATCAAAGAAAACTGTTTATCCTTTATCACACATCAACGTAAGACGAAAAAAAAAAACCCCCTCGAAATATTTTTTTTGAAGGGAAAAAATGCGCAGTTTGTAATTTAAAAATACTTTAATTTTTGACAGTTTCTCCTCCCCTTGCCACAAATCAGCACAATTTCGCAGAACCACCCTTAAATCGTGATTATTTGAGTACGACCCCTAAATCAAAAGTTTAAAATGTGTTAAAATAAACATGCTGTGACGCCCAGTAGACATTTTCTATTTTATTAGATTGCATTCGAGTACTTTACAGATAAACTTTCTTTAAAATTTAAATTAGTTATGAAAGTAAAACATACATACAACGTTGCAAAGCACAAATGCGCCGGAATACGGCAGATACGTGTTTCGGCGTTACAAGGAGGCCCATTTTTAATGCATTTCTTTGAATTAAAAAAAAGGTGCCGCCGAACGTCGTGTCTGCAGTATTCCTGCGCATTTGTGCTTTTCAACGTTGTATGTTTGTAGAGAAAATTACCTATCGTCCCTATTTGTACATATCAAGTTTTAAGTATAATGGAATTGTTTTTAAGCAAAAGACATTTTCATCTTCTTTATCATCTCTCTCCCTGATAACTGGGAGTGTACTGTATTTTCATTTTTAATTCGATGCTTTTTTAAGACACGTTCGGTAAAAGCAATCATAGCTTTTGGCGATATTCATTCAGGAAGCGAACCTAACCAGCCCCACTTTCACCCTTTCATCACTACCGATTCCGAGTTTTCATGAGAGCCCCCCCCCCCCCTCCACCACTGAAACGATTCCACTTCCAGTAGTAAAAATTATTTTCAATATTTTAGCCTCTGACTACTCAAATCCATCATAAACTATAGTGGTGCCATCTGTCGACTGCCTGCGACGATTTGAAAAATTCAAAGGAGAAAATATATTTTCGATAACACACACATATTTTGTTACTAATATTGCCAATATTTCAAAGATTTTACATAATGTAAAAGTTTCACTTACATGTTTATGTATTTCTTATGAAGCAAAGTAAATTTCAGGAAAATCGTGATTGTCGCAGCGATATTTTTTAGACTGATTTTACCGCAGAAAAAAGTACTCAAAATAGATTGAAAAATGCGAAACTGAAAGACAAATTTAGCAGGACAAAATGAAAGACAGAAATAATTGGGATTTTCTTTTACTCTTATTTATAAGCAGAGTCTAGTAAATTGCGATACTGAAGTTTTCAACTTTTAACAAATTAAATGAAGCACTAATGAAGCACACAGAAAAGTAATCCATATGCGTAGTTAAAATACGATTTCTGTGAGAAAAACTAAAATAGTATGAATGTGAAAATTAAAATTGAATTAATAAGCTCTAAGATGAAATTAAAAATTAAAAAAAAACTCTGACCCTGATTTGCCGCCCACATGTTAAATCGAATTTCACTGGTCAGAAAAAACATTTTAAATTTATTAATATTTAATTGTTTTCAAGAGGACATGGTGCACAAGGAAATCGAAATATAATCCTTACTGTAAAATTTGCTAGTCGCAAAAGCAGAATAAAGAGGGAAAATTGAAAATTCTTATTCTAAAATCAATTAAAAGTAATTTAATTATAAACAAATAGAAACTAGCAACAGATAAAAATTTTAATCATTGAGTTTTCTTTCCTCTTTGGAAAACAATGACAACAGTTTCCAATCGCGTGAACAAAGACATAGCCGCATTTGCTAGAAAACATTATAACTCGAGACATGACATGGAAGTTCCAAACACTTTCTTTCAGACGCAGGAACTGTTTTTCTTTCTTTTGATACTAATCTTTCAATTTTAAAGTATGTCATCATCAGAAGCGTTTTAATAGGGAAGTTTTCGATTTTTCAATTTTATTTTTATATGATAGAGCAACACACATGAACATCAACGGCGAAAAAATTTTCGTGCTGCGACAAGTAGTTTTTTTTTAAATAATTTTTAAATTTCAAGCGGCTGTGACGTCACAGGGCTTTCGTTGGCGCTTTTGAACTTTCTACTAAGGCGAAGAAAGAGCGAGAAGCTTAGATGCGAGGAGCTCGAGAAACCGGTTTCTCCGGCTTCCGCACTGTTATTCGCTCTGCGCTGCCGTAATTATTTTTCCTCGTCAAGTGATGTGTTCTAAAAATTTGAATACGGATTTCGCCAAAAAATATCAAAACAATCACCCCTAGCAGGGTATTGGATTGCTCTTTGATAAATCCAGTTTTAAATAGTGAATTAGTAGACTTTAGAGTATTGATTACGGAAGGAGAAAATCCCGCAATGAAACGATAATATAGCAAAAATCCAATTTTTATGGATGAAAGGCTGAAAGTTACAGCCGTCTGACGTCACGGGTTTCGGTTTCAAGGCGCGCTTCTTTTGCGCGTGGGTTTTTAAAAAAATCATTAAGAATCAACCGTTGTGTTTTAAAATTCGGCAATGGTGAATTTTTGTGTTTTGTAAGCCTCTTAACAATATCTAGTCGTTAAAAAAGGGATATTCAATAGGTCACAACTACCCTATTGTTTCTAACTAATATCTTCGTTTATGTCATCCGAAGACTCGACCCTGCTAAAAGGGAATTTTCAAAATTGATCGATCCGTTTAGGCTCTAGAGTGCCACAGACAGATACACAGACACGTCAAACTTATAACCCATTTCCTTGTTACTTTGGGGGTTAAAAACAGCTTCAGCTATACTGCTAATGAAGCTAAAAGATGTAAAAGTAGCTAATAGCTAATACATTTTCGTAAAAATAAACGCAGATGACTTGAGTTTATTTTTACAGGATTTTAACAGGTTGAGAATTTATACAAAACATCCAGAAGTTCAACCTTGTAATAACTTCTGGATGTTTTGTATAAATTCTCAACCTGTTAAAATTATCAAAAGACGAAATTCTAAAAGATTAATTAACACTAAACCTACTGAGCCACTTGTTCCTATTTGAATCTACCTGTGCATCACCTTTTGTATTGTTTTGAGATCTAGGGTAGTAAGGGTTAACAAGAACAACGTTCGATTGCGTTATTCCTTAGGAGCAATTAGCGCCCAAAAATGGGTAAGCACTGTTCTCACTGAGGTCATTTGTATGACAATTTGTGTTTGAAATCTTTTATTACTCCTTTAGAAACAGTTTCTCAAAATGTGGTCCGCGGACCCCTGGGGGCCAGCGAGCTCGTACCGGGGGGTCCGCAGTGCTATCCTGCTAAAATGTTAAGAGTAATTGAAATTGAAGGCCGAGTAACAATAGTTTAATTTAAAGCGAAAGCACAGTTATCAACAAGAAAAATGTTTGCGAACGAACAGGATGCAGCAAACGCCCGGAAACATTTGAATCAAAATGTGTATAACTTTTGTGAAATGCGATGCATTAATCCATTTTTATGCAAGAAAATTTTCGGAGTAAATTGCGTTTTATGAAAAATAAAAAAAAAAGCAAATTTGAAGTTAAGAAAAATATTTTTACTAGATTATAGTATTCAGATAATTTTTGAAAACTCCAAGTTATTTGTGATTTGTTGAAGTATTGAATGAGCATTTAAAGAACCTTTTTAATCTAAATTCAATTTTCTAGAGTAATTTAAAAGATATTTTTAAACATCATATGAATAAAACGAATAATAAGCATGTCACAAAGTTTCAACAAATTCTTGCTTCATTGATTTCTATTTACTTCAATGATATATTTTATTCTGACTTTTACTTAACGGCAGAAAAATAGCTATTTTAGTCCTGTTTTTATACGTTCTCCAAAGTCTGCAGGATCAACAAGGGGGGGGGGGGAGGAAATACATAGAATTTTTTTTTTCTTATTAATGGCTTCAAAACAGGTGGTTTTTACACTTACATCTAAAAAACGACTCTTTAGAATGTTCTTAAGCACTTTATCTAGCAATACCCCTCATGGCTGGGGTTTAAACACTTTCAGAACACTCAAAAGTAAATATCCTGTCATATATGCATGAAAAAACACGAAATCTTTACTCGAACAAATACAATTGAAACAGCGAACATCCACTCCATGCTGAAAATTGGAAGAAAAAAAAATCAAAAGATATTTTTAAAAAAGTAAAAAAAAAAAAAAAAACACGCTACTACGCTTCTAAAAATATGTGAGAATCACTTGCAGACAACTCAGAAATCACATTTGCATATATATTTTTTCTCAATCGTTCCAACAATCGTTTTTTCTTCCGCGTAAGAGTATTGTCGATTGTGGCGCATTTTTTAGTTGTGCAAATACGAAATTGAATAAGCAGCACGAGCTTTTTTTTTCCTCTGCTGCTTCCAAGTTTCAATACGAAGAATTTTGTTCGAAAGCTGTTGATTCTCTCCCCTTCCTGCCCTCTCCCCCCTATCGAACTAAGCCCACTATTTTTCTGGGAGATAGAACTGTTGGCAGCCCGTGCCACAATGGATTTCGGGTTTCCTTTGGGAAATTCTGGAGAATGTCACTCATTCACTTGCAAATGTGTTTCGGGTAATATTAACGGGTCATTAGCTGGTTAGGTGGAAGACCTGGTGCAACCAAGGTTCGCTCAAGCCATGCGTGCAGATTTCGTCTATTTGCGGATGCAAAGTTGTCTGCTAATTCGGAAGACGCAAATTTCCCTTTTTTGCATCAAATTTTCCTGTTCAATATCAAATGCACTGTAAAAAATTAATGTTGTTTTTACAGTATAATACAGCTTATTTTATAGTAATGAACAGTAAAGTTGCTAATTTTGTAGAAATAAACTGCGAAATTGCTAATTTTACAATTTATTACCGTGCACGTTACAGTTTTAAACTGGAACCTCTGATGCCAGTATTATACTATTGTTTTTACAGTATAATACAGCTAAATTTTAAGGCAATAAACTGTGAAAATTCTGACTAAAATTGCTAGTTTTACAGTTTATTACTGTGCATTTTACAGTTTTAGATTGGAACCTCGGCTGCCAGTATTATTGTGTAACAATGACCGTTAATTTTTGCAGTGTTGTGTCAAAATTTTTCGCCCATGATATGACTAAACTGAAACACTGAAAGTTTTCCCCCATGATATACATTTAACATAAGTGCATAAATTAATGAGTCTTTTTCATTTAATTCACAAGTGATACTTTTTTTACGGATAGTAATTGCTTCTGCGTTTGGAAATTTTGAAAAAGCCAGCAATAATTATAACATAGCAAACAGACTATAGTATACTATTCGTCTGGAGAGATATAATCAAAACAGCCCGAGCTATAATGATTTCTGTATTTCATTTAAAGTTTTTTGAGCTTGTCACTCACTCACTCGCAAATGTGTTTCAGGTAATATTAACGGGTTATTAGCTAGTTAGGTGGAAGACCCTGGTGTAGCCAAGGTTTCCCAAGTGATGCTTTCAGCTTTAGTCTACTTGCTGATGCAAAATTTTAAGCTAATTTTAAAGGCAATAAGCTGGTTTTTCCTGCATCAAACTTTCTGTTTGATACCAAAAGCCAACAAATATTTTATCATATAGCGATGAGACTGATCTGAAACACTGTTTTTGCCGAGGATATACGTTTAGAGTGTGTGTACAGGCATACATTATTATTTTTTTACTATTTTATGTATACGTTACTCGCTATTTTCTGGATGGAAAAAATTATTTCTGTATTTGGAAATTTAGAGAAAGACAACAGCAATTCTAACATAGCAAAATTGCCTTTACTATTAGTACTGAGAGGAGAATCGAAACAGCTCGTCCAACAATGATTTGTTTATTTTCTTCAAAATGGTTTGAGATTGTCACTTATTTACTTGAAAATGTGTTTCGGGTAATATTAACGGGTCATTAGTTAGATGAAAGACTTGGTGCAGCCAAGGTTCTCTTAAGTGATTCTTGCAGCTTTCGTCTATTTGATGATTCAAATTTGTAAGCTTATTTTCAAGGCATAAGCTGCTTTTCTTTTGCTTCAGACCTTGTGTTTAATTTCAGATAGTAGCAGAACTTTTTTATACAACAATTACCAATTTAGTCTAATAAACTGACTCATTAGAAGTTTCTTCACACGATAAGCGTTCAGAGTTCGTGCACATATGAAATAATTTTTGTCGATCAATAAAGGAAAATGTTGTAAATATGCTGCATATTAAGGGATTATAATTTAACTAGCTCGATGAAGAAATGAATAAAATGAAATAAGCATAAATCGCTTATTATAGCGATAATTATATAATTAATAAGAAAATACTTATTATGTTTAGCGATTTCATTTATGTGATTACTGGTTCATACGAAGTTACATGATAAGTCATCAGGTAACCTGAAACGAAGAAGCAATTTGTTTTCACATAAAGTGCATTGCAAAAAATGAGCTGTTGTTTTTACAGTATAATTCTAGAAGCCGAGGTTCCAACTTAAAACTGTAAAATGAAAACTTGCAATTTTACAGTTTCTTACTGTAAAAGAAGAAATTTTACAGTTTAGTGCCGTAAAATTTAGCTGCATTATACTGTAAAAAAACAGCATAATACTGGCAGCAAGGGCTCCAGTTTAAAACTGTAAAATGCACGGTAATAAACTGTAAAATAAGCAATTTTACAGTTTATTACTGAAGCATTTGCAACTGTAAAGTTAAACATTTTAGTTCATTGCTGTAAAATTAGCAATTTTTACAGTTTATTACCACAAAATTAGATGTATTTTTCTGTAAAAGCAACATTCATTTTTTACAGTGTGTAATTTATGTTTTACTTAGATCAAACAATGAGACAAGTCTTCTAAAAAGAAAAAAATAAATGTAGAACTTATCGAAAACTGCCAGTGCTCACCAATATGGGGAATTATTAGAGGGGAAGTAAAGAGTAAAAAAGATATTCATAAAAAAAGAATAAAAGGGAAAAGGAAAATGGTAGGAGGACAGCCGAAGATATTTAAAGAGTGTATCAACTATATAAAATATTAAAATACACAAAGTATTTTTCAGTAAACTAACTAATTATTAAGTATGGAATAATAATCAATTAATTTGTTTTATATTAATGTGACGAAAGTGATGTACGATAAGTTAAAATTATGTTTGTGTTGATTTGCTTCAGCTACGCACGAATGTAATAAGTTTAAAGGTCAAATATTGTCGTTCTGAAAGTAGACTTAGCCTAATTACTTGTAATAAAAATAGAAAGACAAAGTTTTCATTATTATAAGTAGCTTACTGTGGTTAATGTATCAGTATTGCTTTTTCCCTAAAATAACAGTTACATAAAACTGATTGGATGAAAGAAACACTTATTATGTAACTAAATATAAAAACCTGCCTCAAATTTATTATTGGTGTTGGTGCTTGCACCAAAAAAAAAAAAAGAAATTAATTAATGGATAAATAGTTCCAAGAAAGACAAGAAAATAATTAAAAATTGATAAAAATGTAGAATGCAAGAAACAAAGAGGTATTGAATACCAGTTATATTACTGTTTTCAAAAAGCGAAAATACTTTTATATCGTAATTTGAATCACTTTCTATTTTTGTCAAATTCAAATTCGCATTTATCGATTGGGGTTCATAACTGGTTAAAGAAGAAATATCTTTTAAACGGCCTTTTCAAAACCAAACCAAAGAAAAAAAAGCATTTCTTTTTCACGCTGCATATTTTCTTACAAAATGTATACTTAAGCCGCATGTGTTTGAAACTCAATGCTCTGCTATCAAAATACTATTCGACAACACAACGCCGAATGTTGTCACGTTATTTGAAAACTTCAGTAACTACCTGTCACATGCAACAATATTCATAAATCCACCATGACGACAAACATTACCCTGACAATAACTTCATATACTATTCTAACCACATATGGACTACCAGGGTCACAGAATGCGTCTGGGGGGGGGGAGGAGTAACGAAACAAACAAGCCTGAAAAAAAAGTCTATTGAAAAAATTTTCTTGGGATTTGACCCTCACAAAGGTTCTTGAATACATATGGCTCGGAAACATGCCCTTAAGCTCGGATAAGCTTCCTGTATCATTTGCAAAGGGTGAACTGCTCACAATGGCGGACCGGGTGGAATTAGCATAACAGTAAAACATGACACCCAGTTTCGACAATCGTGGCACAATTGAAAGATATCCCGAAGGTTGGGAAAGAGATTTTGACAATCTTTGTGTTGTTGTGTGAAGATTCGGGATTCGTGGGTCATACCGGTGTGCTGCAAACTTTGGAGGATGTCTTGGTGTAATACTGACACTGTTTTGCCCTTTCAGAAATTCGTTTTGGGGCGGTTGCCAAACAGAGAATCAGTTTCCATGGGTGGTTCAACAAAAAATTGGTTTCGCAGCGAATCAAAGACACTTGGCGTAGTTTTTTTTTTGTTATTAAGACGTTTGAAATGTAACAACAAAGCATTTGTGGTTGGATCTCAAAAATTTTTACTAATTCTTTGTCAAAAAAAAAAAAAAAAAAATCCAAACAATTTGAAGGTTATGGCATAGAATATTCTATATTAATTTTGATGAAACAGGACTTTAAACACACAAGAGTGCTTATTTTAAAGTTATTTTCTTTTCCTTTTTTTTTACTGAAGATGCTCACTTCAAATTGTAGAAAAGTATAAAGCACTAATTCTTACATTTTTAGTTCTAAACACTTTAAATTAATGCTTGTCTACTTAGAATATTCCACAAAAACTAATTCATGCTAATTAGATATAAAATTATAAAAAGGTGAAAAAAAATATCTGAAAACTTTGTACTAAGATAAGAGTAAAATAAAACAACATCAAAGAGAGTTAAAAACTAATTTTAAGAGTTAAAGGGGTTTAACTCTTTTTAAGTGCTTTTATTTGCACTTTTATTCACTTTGTCTTATTTTACTCAATAAAATGAGCCAACGACTAAAACGAATATTTCCCTTTTTATTGCCAATATTCAATTTATTTAAACACATTCGTAACTTTTCGACTTGAAAGAATTAATTTAGAGGGCAGTAATCCCTTTTTAAGGTCACACATATGAGCTAAATTGGTGGTGGCCTTTTATGTCTCGATTTTTCTGTAAGTCAGTGCGCTAAAGTGTCGTTGAGAGAGAGGGAGAGAGAGGGTTGGAAGACAAACAGAAAATAAGTAAATAAGCTCGTAACTTTACGTCAGGTTTCAGCTGAATTGAATTTTTAAACTTCAATTTCAATCCAAAATTTTCTCAAGAATACTAAATTTGATAATTTGGTCAAATTATCAAAGTGTTTAAAAAAAGTGCATCTATTAGGTTTCATTGTCTTTTAAATCGCACTACAAATATACATTTACTACTCTGGTACTAGCTCATAATATTGCTACGTAGTTCTAAATACTCTGTATTGTTTTTATGGACTAAGCTAGTTAATGGCAAAGAGGTCTCATCCAAACCAAAGACACGGACGTCACCTGAGGAAAAAAAACCTCGCTTTACAAATAAGACATCAAAAAGCAGCAAAACCATTCAAGTGCAGGAATCAAAACAACTCAGTGGTCGGATTAAGAAACCAAGATCAGGTAGCTCAAGGATTCCATTGGCGATCTCTTTCTCATCCTTCTCACAATGGTATCGGATGAAACGGAAAAAGTTCCATTCGGAAGCCTTCGAAAAGTTATAATCAACCATCCAGGTATTTATTTCCGAGCAGAAAAGGCATCGCAGAGGGTGGTCGTGGTATGTTTATCGAGCAAACTTCCAAAACATGAACTTGACAGATTTAAGCCGAAACCCAGGTGGGGAGTTTGTGTGTGAAGAGGTGTCGGGGTGACGAAAAATGTATCGTCTGGGGGTTGTTGTAAAAAGAGCCCCGGCCATGTATTTATTTTCCAGTTATTTTCGGGTTTCGGTGTTCTATACAAAAGTGCTTGCGCGGAAAATTTTCGGGCTGGATTAAAGTCGCAGGATATAAAGGGTTGAATTAGCTCTCGTATCACTTGGAAGGTTTCAGGAAGGCTTTGTCAAAAGGGATTATTTGCTGGTCAGCAGACGGGACTGTAAACATGGACATGGGAGTAAATATTCTTGGCGGCTGGTTCATTTTTCACGTTTGGTTGAATGGCACAATGAGTAGTGCTTCAAGTGTTGCTGCCAATGAGGGAATTATAGCCTCGGTTTCTGATTCCGAAGAAACTAGACTCCGTAGGTACTGGATGGATTCCTGCATTTTTAAGAATACTTGGTTAGGAGTTGGAGCAAAGGTGAAATCCGCACTTTTTGAGGTTTTTATTTACTTTTTACTTTGGATCATATTTTCGTCCTTTGTTGTCCTCCTGAATTGAGTTTCTGATCCAGAAAACTTTATTAGACCATGCCACGCCAATCTACATTTGACGAACAAGAGAAGATGGAAAAAGTAAACCTATTTATGTAAGCGGCCAAGTCTGAAGATAATTTACGATAATTTACCTGCTTTCTAACCAAGCTTTTACAACAAGTTCTTCATCTTGTTAGCTTCACAAGTAAAAACAACAGCTCAATTTTTTTGCAGCGTGTAGTAAGAATCAGAAGAAAAAATGGAAGAAGAAACAATTTTTTGCCCTTGGGTCTATTTTTCGTCAATAGCCCTCATGGTAAGCTTTGAAATGAGGGGTAAATCACGGAATTTGATAGAGAAATAAGGAAGTTCTCACGTGGTAACAGAAAAACAGTCTGGAAAAATAGTAAATTAGATTCCTAAAATAATGATACTGAGGAGTTTTAGAGAATCAAAGAAAAAAAAAAATAATGTAATAACTAAAATATGAACATAATGATAGCGTATCTCAGCATATTGCAAATTTATACAGAAAATATATACAAAATTCGTACATAAGACATAAAATTATTTATATATGTATTATTAATTTTTTTTAAAGTTGAAACAACTCTACTTAAGAGATTACTTGAGTATCTTAATGGCTAAAATTGATTTCTTGTATCCAGATGAAACTCGAAAAAGTACAATTAATTATTAGATTTATTAAATTTTGGGTTGTTTTGCAAAGGTACTACATAAGTTTCTCTAACGTCTAAATGTTTAACTTTATTAATATTAATTCTATAAATTTGCACTCAAAATTAGGGAAAATTTTAATTGCAGATTCTAAGATGTTTCAAAACACATTTAAAGCGTAAACCAAATATATTTTCAAAAAATAAATAAAAGTAAAACAGCTCAAGTTATTAATGAGAGCTATCTGAAAAAAGGACGAACAAAAAATAAATCCACTAATTTTTGGTTTAAAAAAGCAAAAGTAGAGCAACGTTAATACATTGATTGAAAGGAAAGGAGGAAATGATATAATGTTTTTGTTACTGAAATAAAATTTTGCTAACTTTAAAAATGACATATGTACTTCTAAAAAATAGCTATCTCAAGCGAAACTATTTTTTTCACTGAGATGCAACTTTGGAAAAAAGTAATTTCTAATAACAAAAGCTTCAGGAAACTTTCAATCGTTTTTCAAACATGCAGCAATATTTCTCGGAAGTGTGAGTTTTTGTTATATTACGGAATGCATCATAAAAAATCTTATAAGTAGGATAAAAGTTTCAGTTTGAATGACATTTCTTACCCAGAATTTTTTTCTTGTATATTCAACATTAAAAATTAAATAAATCGAAGCACAAAGCGCGTTATGTTTCTTTGCTAAACTATCTGTAAACAATTTTCGGCGAAATAATGTAATATAAAAAGGACTAAAAAATTTTGAAGGAAGCCTTTTTATTGCTACTATTATTTTTACGAGCTGGAAAATGCTTTACAACAAAATCAATTTAAACTAAAAAATTAAATTAAGAAAAAAAATTAAAGTAAGATAGTTAAAAGAAAATAACTGTCTTAAACTCAACTATTTCTTTCATTGAGATGCAACTTTAACAAAAAGTAATTTCGAAGCATAAAATTGTTTTGCAAGCATGCGGCAATATTTCTTGGAAGCCTTAGTTTCTGTTATATTACGTAATGCGTCATAAAAAATCTTATAAATAGGATAAAAGTTTCAGTTTAAATGAAATTTTTCACCCAGAAATTTCTTCCTTGTATATTCAACACTAAAAATTGAATAAATCGAAGCACAAAGCGTGTTATGTTTCTTTGCTAAACTATCTGCAAACAGTTTTTGGCAAAATAATGCAATAAAAAACGGACTAAAAACATTTTGAAGGAAGCTTTTTTTTATTGTTATTATTTTCATGAGCTGGAAAATACTTTACAACAAACTCAATTTAAACTAAAAAATTTTCCGGCATGCCTTATAGGTACAAAGACTTTTCCCACTTCAATCTATTGCCAGAAGAAAGATTTTTCACCTATTATTTTTTTTCACGGTTTGTTATCTTGCGTAACTCCACTTTTCGTGGCGTTGTTACATATGGATGAAGCACACATTCTCCTCAATTTTCGTGCCGGCCACACAGGTAAAACAAATGCGCTTTTATATTTATATATATATATATATATATATATATTCCTGATATTTGAGGATATGTATGAAAATATTTATTTATTTTGGGCAAGATCCAAGTAAATGGAAAATTCAGTTTCTTAAGTTGAATATGGGCGACGGGCTTCATTTGATCCTGCATTTCGTTTTTTTTTACTTTGCTTTTCGTTTTTTATTTTATCCGAAGTTTTCAAAAGAAAATTGCTTCAAAACGAGCTTTATTATATTTTCTTTAATGTATGAAAATTCAAAAGTATTTTGTTTCAAGCTTACTAGAAGTGGGTTCCCAACTTTGCCTTCTGAAAAACATTTAAAAATTTAAGTGATGTTTCAGCACTTTTGCCTAAATTTATAACAGAAAATCACTTTTTTTTTTTGTCATAAACTCACTTGTGTTTTGCAATTTAGTACAATTAAAATACCGAACCGCGACAGTACACTTTTTTACGTTTAACACAATAAATGCTTGAAAAAAAAATCGGTTAACATGAAGTGATATAGCAATTAGAAAAGTATTCTGTGCAACTAAGTACAAACATTTTACTTTTAACACGAATATCCTTTAATATGAAAAATTTTGTGATCTCGAATACAGGTACATCCGGAAGGGTAAAAAAAAAAGCTTTTTTCAATGATTGAATTTCATTAATGTATAATTTTAATACGCTTTATTAAGTACATGTTGGAGAAAACATTTTTAATTTACATTTTAACTTCAAAATCAAATACATTTTAAAGGCCAACATTTAAACCTTTTGTAGTTTAAGTTTTCATGCACAGTAATAAACTAAAATCAGTAAATTCACAGTTTATTACTGTTAAGCAGCAATTTTAGTTTTTTTAGTGTAAAATGAGAAATTTTACATTTTATTACTGTAAAATTTGCAATTTTTACAGTTCGTTACTATAGAATCAGCTATATTGCACATGAAAAAACAATATCTATTTTTTTCTTTTTTCTAGATTTCGTACTGTTGTTTCGTAATTTTTTTCTCCTCCAAAGTTAAATGTCCTCACGTATTTGTAGAGCCTTGTAGTATTAAAAATCATTTTTCTTTTCAAAACGATTCAATTTTTTTCTCTAAAAACTACATGCACCTTATCACAATTATTTATTTCAATCGCATTACATAAATATCTAACCATATTATAATATCTATAGCTGGAGAGAAACAATTTTTTAAATGGTGGCGATTTTTAGAGGCATACTATACATTCTTGCAAATTTTGTTCGTTATTACGTTGATTACTCCTATTTTACTTTTCAATACAAAGGTATTTATACAATTCTCATACTGTATTACATTTAATTCCATGAAAGTAGTAAAAATTCGTAATTGAAACGTAACTTTAGTACTTTAGTGCTCCTCTATTGACTATTGAATAAAGAGTTAGTAATACATTTGTATTTGTACAATAAATAAAAGCTTAGAATCGTAATGCAGAGACAGATCAAAAGTTACAATGCATAAGAGCAGATGAAAAAGCTAATGTTATAAAATTAATGTTTTTAATACCTAAATTTTATTTTCATATTTATACTTATTAGAACACTGATCATATATTTTTTCTTCATCACTTTCTATATTAACTGAAAAAGTACAACTGAAGAAGAAACAAAAAACTCAATGAAAGCGAAAACAAAAACAGCTACATCTCGCAATTAAAACAATTCACTCAGCCGATATTTCTACGAAACAAATTTGCCAAACATTTTCAATGCAAAACAGTCCCTACCTTAAAATATCCTTTACATACGAAACGACTAATCAAAAAGTAAAAATAGATCCCCTTAATTTGACGCGAGGTGTAAAGTTCGATCTTTTGAGGATCTTTATTTCGTATCCCAAGCATAGTTAATTCAATTCCTCAGCGTTAGAAAACACTCGTTAACGCTACCTTTCCCTGGAAGAGTCTCTTGTTGCCATTCCGTAATTACTAAAATACCAAATCAAGAGAAAATGAAGCGCCCGACGAAACCTAATTTGTAGAGTGTTTCGTTCTCGCTATAACAATCGAAAAACGCCGTATCATGACTGTTTAAATTCTCTCAAATTACCCATTTCGATTCGCGTTTTCTTGTCTTTGTTTTGGAAAAGGGGAATTACTGCCTTGTCCCCTTCGCTGAGACTGATTTCGCCAGATCCGTTGCAGGGAGAAGTGGTGTGGATCTTTAATGAAAAATTGGAAAGAGTTGAAAGAAAGAGAATTGATTTGTTTTTTTTTTTTTTTTCATTTTTGAAGGTAAATGTTTGTTTTGAACAAAACACATTTTTTTACTCCAGGCTGTTGTTAATAAGGTACTAGTTTTAAATAAATGATGACACAAAACGAAAATGAGAATGTTTCAGAGCTCAAAATTATACAAATTAATCGAAAAAAATGAGTATTGCAACTAATATGCATTGTATTTATTGGATACTTCTTTGACGATGAAATTTAATCTAAACACATCCTCAGTTTCTGCAGTAAAGTGTCAAGATTATTAGAATGAGAAAGCAAATTATACCTGTGGATCCTCAGATCAAGCAAAGAAGAAATTTCCAAACAAGTCAAATATCAATGTGTACTTTTTACTATCTGAGCAATTATTAGAAATTAGATTTTTCAATTTTATAACATATACACTGAAGTGACAAAAGTCATGGGATACCTCTTAATATCGTGTCGGCCCTCCTTTTGCCCGGCGAAGTGCAACAACTCGACGTGGCATGGACTCAACAAGTCGTTGGAAGTCTTCTGCAGGAATATTTGAGCCATGCTGTCTCGATAGACGTCCATAATTGTGAAAGCGTTGATGGGGCAGGATTTTGGGCACGAACAGACCTCTCGATGGTGTCCCATAAATGCTCAATGGGATTCATGTCGGGCGATCTAGGTGGCCAAATCATTCGTTGGAATTGTCCAGAATTTTCTTCAAACCAATTGCGAACAGTTGTGGCCCGGTGACATGGCGCATTGTCATCCATAAAAATCCCATCGTTGTTTGGGTACATGAAGTCCATGAATGGCTGCAAGTGATCTCCAAGTAGCTGCACATAAGCATTTCCAGTCAATGTTCGGTCCAGTCGCACTAGAGGACCAAGTCCATGCCATGAAAAAACAGCCCACACCATTACGGAGCCACCACCAGCTTGAACAGTGCCTTGCTGACAGTTTGGGTCCATGGCTTCGTGGGGTCTGCGCCACACTCGAACCCTACCATCGGCTCTTACCAGCTGAAATCGTGACTCATCGGACCAGGCCACGGTTTTCCATTCATCTAGGGACCAACCGATATGCTCACGTGCCCACGAGAGTCGCTGCAAGCGATGTCGTTCTGTCAGTAAAGGCACTCGAGTCGGTCTTCTGCTGGAATAGCCCAAGAAATCCAAATTTCTCCGCACAGTTCTAGCAGACACGTCCATTGTACGTCCCACATTGATTTCTACGGTGATTTGACGCAGTGTTGCTTGTCTGTTAGAATTTACGACTCTTTGCAGACGTCGCCGGTCTCGATCTTTAAGTGCAGGCGGTCGACCACTGCGCTGTCCATGGTGGGATGTTATGCCTGAAATTTCATACTCTCGGCACACTCTTGACACAGTGGATCTGGGAATGTTGAATTCTCTAACGATTTCCGAAATGGCATGACCCATGCGTCTAGCTCCAACTAACATTCCGCGTTCAAAGTCTGTTAATTCACGTCGTGCGGTCATCATCACGTTAAAACCTCTTCACATGAATAACTTGAACAGAAATGAAAGCTCTGTAAAAGCACTGCGCATTATACCTGTTCTATGCGATGCTACTGCCATCTGAAAATTTGCATATTGCTATCCCATGACTTTTGTCACTTCAGTGTATATTGTTGAGTTTTAATTCAGTTTGGGTTTTTCGAGTTCTGTTGGTTAACTCAGAACCCCTTCATATTTTTTAATGGAATTTACATTAAAAGAAACAGAAGAAGGCCGGAAGCTGCATTTTCCTCAAATTTATAGTAACACATCATCCACACTGTAAAAAATGAATGTTGTTTTTACAGTATACTACAGCTAATTTTGTAGTAATAAACTGTAATAATTGCTCAAAATTTTACAGTAATAAACTGTAAAATTGCTATTTTTACAGTACTAAACTGTAAAACTGTTAATTTTACACTAATAAACAGTGAAATTACTAATTTAGCAGTTTATTACCTTGCATTTTTCAGTTTTAAACTGGAACCTCTGCTGCCAGTATTATACTGCTGTGTTTACAATATAATACAGCTAAACTTTACGGCAATAAACTGTAAAATTGCTAAATTTACAGTAAGAAACTGTAAAGTTGCTAATGTTAGTTTATTACTGTGCATTTAAGTTTTAAATTGAAACCTTGGCTGCAAGTATTATTCAGTAAAAACAACAATTCATTTTTTGAAGAGCAGTAATTCAGAAGTTGTTGTTTTTGGAAGGGGAGGGGGGTTACTCTTGCAGGCTGACTTGAAGTTGTTACTCTTACAACTTCAAATCAGCCTGCAGTCTGTAATTTATAATAAATTACTAGGGGCCTACCACCCCCGGCTCGCTTACTCTCGCCAAACCTCGGAACTGCTTACGCAGTTTCTTCGGATTGCTTCGTAATCCGAGCTCGCTATGCACGTTCATTAGCCACAACAATTTTTTTCTAAGTTTATTTGTGTTCAATGATTCGTATTTTTTTTTTCAATATGAACAATTTACGAAACGTTTCTGATTTTTATACATTTCTTTCATATTTCTTCATACATTACTTTCATATGCAACTTGTGCATTGGATTCGGAAGCGTAAGTGCGCAACTCCATCTTAGGCAAGAACATAAACAGCGATGGTTAATAAGCTGATCGTTGCCAACGGAAAGAAACAAATAAAGGCTCATCCAAAGTAGCAATAGACGCCTAGAGGCTTGTTTGAGATTCTTAAAAAAACTGATCTTATCCAATGGTATGAAATGAAAATAATGAAATTTGAACATTAAAGTAATTATTTTTTTCTGTTTTAATGCTGCAATGCTTAGAATAATTCGTTCCACGTAGAGCCGCTATATAGACAATCTATATAGTCTATATAGGGCTACATAGTCTATATAGGGGCCTTAGTTTCACGAAAATTTTCTCACATGATTTAAAATGTATCTCATCCAATATTTAGGAATCAATTTCATGTCCATGTATGCAACAGCATTATTAAAATATGAGGAGCATATTATTATAAAAATAACGACGTTTAATTTCTCAAAGATTGCAGATTACTGCTTACATGCGTTTCTGCGTAACAAGAAACGCATCTTTCAATGCAAAGAAACCAGTCTTAAGCTTAAGTACTGTCTCTGCCAGACTTATAAGTCCAAATTAGGACGAAGTTACAGTCTCTGGATCGGTATATTGCATGCAAGGAAACTTTTTGTTTCAAATGGTTGTCATCTTTATCATTTGTTTGTTTTGGGCATTTACAGGAGTAAATTTTATGCCAATTATATTTAACAACAGTATAGAAAATAGGTAAGTAGCTAAAATGAGAATACGATTTTTCCTAAATGATCGTAAAACAATTAATGCGTTTTTTTTTCTAAAATACTTCACAATTCGTCTGCAGTAGTCATGTGTTACCTTAATCTGTCATTGGTCTGTGCAAACCAAACACAAAACTACTAAAAAATTAGTGAATATAAACAAACTGTAAAAAAAAAGAAAGTAACGGGAAGAAAGACAAGACGAAAAAAACGAGTAAATAAAAACGAAGATAGGCTTTCTCCTTCATTTGCGCTCCAATTTCGAAACTGGGAAAACCAACACTTTGAAAAGTCCGAATAAGATGAAAAAAAAGCAAAAAAAGAAAACGAAGATAAAGAAGAGAAAAAGATAACAGAAAAAGCTCATTTCCTTCGTTTTCTCTCATTCGTCTTTTGCTGTGGAAGCAGACAACGCAAAACAGAAAAGAAGAAAAAAAAAAAAAGGAGAATTCTTCTCTATCCTTGTCATTAGTTGGGTCCTTTTTTAATGAGACCATTAAGACAGACACGTAGTGCAAACAAAACGTTACTCTCAGCTTCCGACGTTTCTAAACCTCTTCTCGAGGGGTAGATATATATACGCATATGTGTGTATATATATATCCGAGAGCGGGCGGTTCGCTTTCCCCATCCCTTTAGCCCAAACGGAGCTGTGATATGTTTGTCGAAGGATTTGAGATAGCAGGGTTGCCACTTGAAGAGGAGTCATCATTCATTGGCAGGCGTTTTCATTTCGCCAAATTGGTTTCACTCTATCCTTCAGCCAATTTGGCATACATCTCATGTCCGTTGTTTTAAAAAGTTAGCTAATCAACAATAAAGAAGCGCTGAGCATTCTAGGATTATTAGTTTAAAGCGTTCGGTTCAATTTAAAAATATATTTGCATCTTTTTTAAACGTATTCGTATATATGAATTTAAGTACCGCAATTTTTACTTAATGATGTTAATACATTAAATGCAACTGCTATATCTTTATATGAGAAAAAACAATAATGAAAATAAATACTGTAGTATATCGAAGGAAAAGCACCTACACACAAACGCAAATGCATGTACATTTTAATTCTTAATAATATAAGAATGAAAATGTATATTTTCTCTTAAATATCAGTTATATTGCAGTGATGAAGCAGAATTAGCCATAAACTAAGCCCTACTGATAAATATATACAGTTACACTTTCCTCTTATATTTTCGAGAAATATTCTACTATCATAATATCCCCCCCCCCCCCCTACACCTCCAAAACTTAAACAAATAGAGTACAGAATGTGATTCTCAACAAATGTTTCAAAGAATATTAAAAAAAAAAACACTGGTGGCAATTCTATAGTAAGAAGCAATTCCTTGTCCCAGGCTCATCGTAATCTCAGAAAAGCGTTTTCAATTTTCATTTACAGGGTTTTTTTTTTTTTTTTATTTTAAACTTTCTGTAGTACAAAATATAGCAGGCATTTAAATGCTTAATACTATTTATTTATGTACGGACTTAACACAAGTTGTCAAATGTCATTACCATCTATTGTCCCTAGTCATAATCACTGTCTTGTATAGTCTAAGGCAGCGGTTCCCAACCGGTGGTTCGCGAACCCCCAGGGGTTCGCGAGGTGCCTGAAAGGGGTTCGCCAAATTTATATTGTAATGGCTGACTTTTAAATATTTTCGTAAAAAATAAAGAAATATTCAATTTACATACATAGTTATTGCTCTTTTAAAATTTGAAAACAAGTCGGATTTTTTCATCTCTATCTGGCCCCAAAAAAAAGTGTCTAAAAATATTTCAGTGGTTTAAACAACCTTGATAAAATACAATTATCTTTTTCCTTTCAAAACACGACAAAAAGAAATATCCCTCTGACTAAATGTTCAAGTGGGGGCATGCAGAATCGTTGAATTAGCTGTGGCGGGGGCAGCGACAGCCTTGAAAAGGCGCCATCAAGAGGTTTCATGAAGAATATGCATTTGCAAGTAAAAAAAAAAAAAAAAAAAAGAAAAAAAAAGAAAGAATAGTCAAGCAATACAAAATAGGCGGATCTTGAACCTTGTGTATTATATGACAGCAAAAGGCTCCAAATTGGAAAATTATTATTGGATTTTTACTCAGTTCTCTCTCTCTCTCTCTCTCTTTTTTTTTTTTTTGTAAATATATAATGTTAGTTTTTAAGATAAGAGTCGCATCAATAGACTCATGTACAGAAAGGATTTTCCTCATGCACATATTTGAAAAATAAATACCAAAATATACTAAATTCAGAGCCTGATCTGAGACTGAGACTTTCAGACGTCGAACCCAACTATCAACTCCTTTGTTCCCTCAAGCAGCCACAAATATCCCATTAAGTTTTTTCCCTCAAAATCAAGGTATGTTTTAAGAACTAATTTATTTTTATTTTTCTTATATCTGCAGTTTCAATTTATTAATGTCTCTATTAATCGGTGTTTAAAATAATTTTTTTGCATATTGCAATCAACTGCTATGAAAAGGAAATGCAAATTTAGTGGGTTTTTTTATTGTATTCTTACAAGTTACTTATTTTAAGACCAGGGGGTTCGCGAAATTTTTCCGATGTTATAAGGGGTTCGCAAAGAGAAAAACGTTTGGAACCGCTGGTCTAAGGCTCCTATAAGAGGGGAGCTGCCTCATCCGACATTTTGGTTCCAAAACGGTAGGCGTGGAACCACTGGTATCTGTACTCAAGTCGCATTGAAGAAAAGGGGAAGCTAAGCTTGAATTGTAGCTGCATAGACGATATTTGACTATTTTTGTCTATATGACAAAAACATTTCATAAACTCAGGCTTAAAACAAGTGCAATATGAAAATAGACCTAATTTCATGAAACATTCCCCAATAAACTTTTTAAATTCAAGAAATAAGTTATCTTTTGAAATTTACCAAAAATGGTGCTTTATCCAACTAATAATAAGTTATTTTACGCCAGAGCAACCAGGTATAATATTAATGTGATTCAAATACCTGTAACAAGGCTAGATCTAAGAATGTCTTGGAACCAAAATGTCGGACAAGTCAGCCTGTCCTTAAAGGAGCTCTAGTATAGTCTATCTAGACAGCAATAAATAAATAAATAAAATAAATAAAATAAAATAATTAAATACATAAATTAAATAAATAAATAAATAAATAAGCTTGAAAGGAAATAAAATAAAATCTATCATTAAAATATATTTTTACATTTTTTCACGTAAACTAATTTGAAATTATTTTTTTTTTCTGTTTTGATCAATTGGTTTTTGCTGCTTGTTCCCAGTATTTTGCGTCTTTACCATTCAACAGTTTAATACAGTCTGCGTAACTAGCAGCTCAAATACTTTCAGTTTTGAAGCAGTCATCATAACTTTGTTGATAAAATAAACATTTGGAGTGAATACATTTCCATACCTCTTGCTTAAGTGTATTTGTTATCAAAAAAAAAAAAAGTACTGCAGACATTTTATCATCTTTATTCAACCATTATGATTTATAACGGTTACTTTTAGCATCATTGTGCTTTTTCGTTTGTTTTAAGGTTATATTCAGTGAATTTTTGTTTCAGAATGTGTAAAATTTTTGATGAAGGTAGCCATATTTTATATCTTATTCGATGAAAAACGTTAAAATGTCATTATCGTCCATGTAATTATCATCCAGCTAAAAAGTTATAAACATGCGGATGGTACGATAGACTAAATAAAATAATACAAAGAGCATTATTTATAAGATTTTAGATGCTTGAGGTATTGACCGTTAAATTTAAAAGCATTGGATGCTTTTTTTAATAAGTTTAATAGAAACTCATTTGGGGAATAAATTGATAAGTATTTTTAAAATATTTCAAAAGTTTAGCATTTTTAGTGCATTTGTCTCCATTTCTAATGATAAAATAAACGAAGCATTAATTAATCAATTAATTTTGTGAATCGAAATTCAACAGAACTAAGAAAAGAAATGGATTATGACTTTTTTTTTTTGAAATTAAAAAATTTTGCTCTCAATATATTTAAAATAATTGAAGATGTTTTGTGAATTTTTGCAGTTTAACAAAAACACATATCTTGTCTTTCTAAAAAATGTCATATTGCACCCTTTGTGCAAAATTGAAAAGTTCAGGGTGAAAAATGATATTTTCCTGGGCCCATACATTTTGCTTGCACTGTTTTCCCGAAATCCATTCTGTTTTTCTCAGATATCCAATAAAAAAAAATCTGATGATCTGGTGAAAGAGCACCTCTTCAGAAAAACCAAAGTGCGTTTTTCGAGGAGTAAAATTAGAAACTATAACCTTATAATTTTTTAAAGAAAACAAATGACAAAATATCCTACCGCCTCATCGATATCTAAGTTACTTAAAATTTACTGTCATAAATAAATTTACTAAAACCTAAGAACAGCAATACTATTATTTTTTAAAGGTAACTTGAAAAATATTGTCGGATACGTTGGTGAAATTATTCAGCTTTATTATTGGAAAGTCGAACGTCATTGCCTCGTTATACCATGTTTTTTGTATTATGGTGTTAATTTTATACATTTGAAAAACTTGAGCTTCCGGCAGGTAAATATTTTCACCCAGTTATAATCGCTTGAGAATAGACGTAAACTAATTTGAAATAGATAGAACTAAAAAAGTAGATAAAAATGAGCGATTAAATTTTAATTAATTTCGCCCCTTCGTATCGATAATGTAAGCATTATTAGATAATACCTTTATGATTAGCTGAAATATTAATGGTTACACTTTCATTATAATTAATAATTAAAATTTCATATACTCAATTAAGATACATTAATTAATCAAATTAATGTTTAAATAAAGCAAGTATAATAGTTGTGCGGCTTTATTCTGAACAGGAAACAGTATCACTTCAGTTAAAGTTAAAATATATAAATAAACTGGGATAATAACGTAAAATTCATACATCTAGTACAGTGTTTCCCAAAGTGCGACAAGCGAACCCTCAGGAGACGAAAAACGTTTCCGCAGGTAAGTGACGCACTATTCTGAGAATATCAGGTAAATACTGTAATAAGGTAAAATCAGAAGGAGCAAAAATAAGAAATACATACAGGGTGTCCACTCCTATCGTGGCCCAATAGCTAATTTCTAAACCGTTAGAGATAAGCATATAGTTTATTTAGGAAAAAATCTCTAAATTACGAAAGGAATTTGGGCTACGAAGTGTTTTTCAAAAAAATCAAGTTTTGAAAGGGTTACGAAATTTTAATTTTTATACAGTTCCCCAGTCGTATTAAGCGTATTTAGTAAAACGTTCTTGACACTGTAACGTTTAAAACTAAAAAAAATCACTCTTCTACGACAAAAATTGACCGAGTTATGACGTTTTGAAAAATCAAGATTTTGAACTATTTCGCATGCGGTCCCTTAAGCGAGCTCTCGATGACGTCATGAAATAATGCAAAATTTTGATTTTTCAAAACGTCATAACTCGGTCAATTTTTGTCGTAGAACAGCGATTTTTTTTAAGTTTTAAACGTTACAGTGTCAAGAATGTTTTATTAAACATGATTGATAGGACTGGGGGGCTGTATAAAAATTTAAATTTCGTAACTCTTTCAAAATTTTATTTTTTGAAAAACATTTCATAGACCCAAAATTCCTTTCGTAATTTGGAGATTTTTTCCTAAATAAACTATATGCTTACCTCTAATGGTTTAGAAATTAGCTATTGGGCCACGATAGGAGTGGACACCCTGTATACTAAGGGGTCCGTCCCCTGCTTGCTTCCAGAGCCAAACCCCTTTTGAAAACTAAAGCTGCTCTATTACCCACTCACCTCCGGCGATGGAGTTTCAATGCTTCGCCCCCTTTCCACCACCTGTGACTTGGCAATATTCCGCCCAAATTTGGCGACAGTGTTTCGAACATCAATCATGAGCAATTAATCAACTATAATATTAAACAAAGGTAATTAAATTTACAATACGTTTTGACCATTTACTTCAGAGTCTGACTTATGTAATAGAAAATTCTGGGAGATACAATAAAGTGGGAAAAAGTCTTCGAACAATAATCGATGGAATTCAGTTTGATGTATAATATTATTAATGTATAGTGAAAAAAAAACTTTATTGTTTATTGCTATCATTTTATTTTAAGACAGACCATGTAAATTTTTTTTTTTCGAAGCATAATGCATAAACACGTCACGACAAATCATTTATGTAAGAACTAAAAAATTAAAATAACTGAGAACACTAGTGAAAATCCGTTTTTTTTTCATATGAGGGAAAAATGTACTCGAAAAAGTGTTTTAACACTTGATTTGATTTACTACAATTTACTGCAATGCAAAACGCTGACAACTATATTTTCGTTTCCTACACAATAAGTAGGAAATTACAATAATGAAAATAAAGTGGAACAAGGGAAAAAATATCGTTTGTTATTCAAATTTCGTTAATAAATTCAACAAGTTTTGATTAACAATTCTTAGTACATTAACGGGAAATTAGTAATGAAACAAGACAAATTCCAACCAAGTTTCTTCAGGAAGAAATAAGAACGCTTGTCTTAAAAAAAGCACAACGACCAGTTAATACCATATGAACTTAGAGAATTATTTGAGCACAGCGATAAACTTTTAAGTCTATGGTTTCGAGGACTCGTATAATTCGAATCGTTATACTTTGGGGTGGAGAAATGGTTTTGTTGATTTGCTGTTAATCCATTATAGGTAATGAAATGCTTCTACTGCTTTCATTTTGTTATTTCCCACTTAATTGAAATTCAAATGTTTTCAAGACCAAAAAACATTGTCCATCATAATTGGTTGTAATTGCGTCGCAGATAAGAAAATTAAAAGGGCATGTTCAAAAAAAGCATTTCTAATGGATGTTCTGTGCCTGTGGAAACCCTAGAAAGACAAATAAGTACACATAAATCATGTCCATTAGCAAAGAAACTCTAGCAAATAGAGAGGAGAAAAAAATGCTGGAAAATCAGACACCCTATTACTTCCGAAAAAGTAAAACCTTCAAAAATAAACGTATAAGTATATCCTTTTTACATTAGGCATTTGAAAAAAGGGGGGAGTAAGAACTTACACGCGTCTTTGCCATCAAAATATAAAAAAGAAACCTTCTCAAAGCTTAACACATATAGACGTCCCTGTCTTAATGCCTCTTTGCGAAGCTCGTAGTTCTGGAGTAATGAGCTAGCTATAGGACAAGAGTTTCTACTAGGCATCCCTGCCGCAAAAATCCTAGGAATAATTTGTCGTAATGGACAACCGCAGCAGTGCTAATCCCTGCAGCTATTGGGAGGAAACGCTTTCCTCTACCCGCCGTCACGTGATGCAACGGTACGTGATTTGAATGCCAATTATTCGGGCGCAAAATACTCCAAAAGCTTCCCTCCGCCGCCCCTCTGCGCCTGCTAAAATTCACCCCGTGCGAACTTTATCTCGGCCAGTATTAAAGTGGGAGAGCTAATATTTAATCCTCCACCGAATAGCGGCAGGCGCAGTCTGATTGGCCCGCTCGGCACGGCTCGCCGGCTGCCTACGCACACACACACACACACTTTGGCGCGCTCGGGCTACAAAATGGCGGCCGGCACACGAAATTAATGTTCGGGATTACGGTCGACAGTTTCTGCGATTAGAGAAGACACGTGATGGTAGCCATGGTTACCGATCAAGGTGAAAGCGTTTGGGGATTTCGGGTTAACACTTTCCGGGGAAGAATTTTGCGACTATTATAATTCTGACTGAAGAATTTTCAAAGCGAGGAATTCCCGAGGGGTGCGATTTACAGACTTTCCGATATCGAACTCAAACTTTCCTGGAATATTATGCATAGGCTTCTCAGCCTGTTTATCTGCTTTAATCTTGTTTAATAAATCCCAGACAGTTATCGACTTTCCTGTGCATTATTTAGAATATCATACCGGTTATTGAAATAACAAGGACATTTCTGGAGCGCCACTGTCCAGCAAGTACGTATTACCAAAGGAACATCAAGAGGTGTACAAAAGAGAAAACCACGTGAGATTTTTATGCAATGATTTTTAACCGGAGGAAACTTTCCAAGAGGCATAACTTTCAATAATAAGTATAAAAGCACCGTAAAACACAATTGAGCTTCAATTTGTGCTTATAAATAATTATTTTCTCTGAATGTCCCTCAAAATATTCATTTCCAGCCATTGTATTTTCGTTACGTCCTTTTATTACCGAGTCTCATTTCCAAACAGATTGAAACAACAGAAACCGAAGCAAAAAACAAAAGCATACCTTCCATAGAAGCACTATGTGGCTTGTCCTCCCCCCCACACCCTTGTTGTTTTCTTAAACTACTTTTATACTATGCTCAGGGATTTTATTTTAAACGGTAATCCATCGATAATACCTAAAAAAGTAGAAAACGAGCAGCAATTCTGTTCTAATACTTTACACAAAAGGAACGTTTAACGTAAAATATCGAGTTAGGTGGGGGGGAGGGGGAACAACTTTTAACCATTTTTTTAATAGCAAAAATTATTGACATTGATTTTAGAAAAATATATGCTAAATTATCTACTTTTATTTTATTTTTTTTTTGTTGCTAAGAGAAATACAAGTTAAACGTTGGAAATTGGTGTATTATTTTTGAAGAATTCAATGCGATGAAAAATAAATAAAGACAGAAAACTATCGAAAAAACTGTTTTGTTCTCTTCCATGTTGCTATTTTCTTTTTACTTTTAAACGATTTTAAAACTTTATGCAAGGTTCTTTAATTGTCCCAGAAAAAAAAAATCTCAATTTAGGCGGATTTTGTTTATAATATTTTTTTTCGAGAAAAAAGGTTTTACAATTGTCTTTTTTTTCCCAATGAAGCGAGTACAACAAAATTTTAAAATAAAAGAAGTATAAGACATTGTCACATGGGAAATTTGATTCTGACATTTCGTTGAAAAATTTTCAATCTTTAAGTATCAGAAATAATAGGTATGTATACACAAAGGTACATTTTCATGAGTGAGGAAAAAGGTGTTAAAAAAAAAAAGCATTTCCGAGGTAAAAATCTGAAGCGTAAAAGATGCAACAGTGCCTCCCAACTGTAACTTGGTTTTTTCTGTATCAGTAGGAGTAGCGCAGAGAAAGAGCATTGCCTTACGCAGTTGACCAAAATGTCAGCGCAATGCTACGGAAACGGTTGTTTTGTTTTTAAAAAAATTGCTTTATAAAAAGATCGTTTTAATGAAGTGTAGTATGTAGCAAGTAGTATTAAAAGAGCGTTAATGTGCTCTATGTAGTTAACGTTCTGGGGTGAAATTCTCAGTTCAGTCTTGCAATCATTTCAAGCAATAGTTTTTAATTTAGTTGTTTTAGATTTTGGTGGAGTGTTTAAATTTAAAAGCAAGAAGTATTGAAAGCAAATTAAAGTAGCATAATTTGAGAAGGTTCAATTGGTCCCGAAAAATTAGTTTCTGTGCCGGAAATTCAATTCAATTGTTTAATACAAAATTTAAATAAATAAATAAATGAATGAACACATAAACTGTAACTGTAATATGAGTTTCAAGTGATTGTTTGAAAATGGAAATTACATTCAAACTGAGACATGAAACTATTTTTTTTGCGAGTTTTCGTGACATCTGTATATTCTAAGAAGCATAAATTTTAGTAATAATTATAAAGGCACCTTAAGACACAATCGAACTTCAATTTGTGCTTATAAATAATTATTTTCTCTAAATGTCACTCAAAGTAATCATTTACAACCACTGTACTTTCGTTATGTCATTTTATTACCGAGCCACATTCCCAAACAGATTGAAACAATGGAAACCAAGAAAAACAAAGCATATCTTCCGGGGAACCACTATGCGGCTTGTCCTCTCCTCCACACCCTTGTTGTCACCCGAATAAGTGACACACTGTCCAGAAATTATTTATTGCCAAAGGAACACCAAGAGGCATACAAAATAGAAATCCACGTGATATTTTTTTGCGTAATGATTTTCAACCGGCAGAAAGTTTATAAGATGCATAACTTTCAGTAATGATTACAAAAGCACCTTAACACACACTCGAGCTTCAATTTGTGCTTAGAAACAATTATTTTCTTGGAATGTCACTCAAAATAATCATTTACAGGCATTGTACTTTCGTTACGTCATGTTATTACCGAGCCTCATTCCCAAACAGATTAAAACAATAGAAACCAAAAAAAAAAAACAAACCCAAAAGCATATCTTCCAGGGAAGCACTATGCGGCTTGTCCTCTCCCCCACACCCTTGTTATCACCCGAATAAGTGACACACTGTACAGTGAGTACGTATTACCAAAGGAACATCAAGAGACGTACTAAGTAGAAATCCAAGTGAGATTTTTGTGTAAACCGGTAGAAAGTTTATAAGATGCATAACTTTCAGTAATAATTATAAAAGCACCTTAACACACAATCGAGCTTCAATTTGTGCTTATAAACAATTATTTTCTCTGAATGTCACTCAAAATAATCATTTACAGCCATTGTACTTTCGTTACGTCATTTTATTACCGAGCCTCATTCCCAAACAGATTGAAACAATAAAAACCAAAAAACAAAAGCATATCTTCCAGGGAAGCACTATGCGGCTTGTCCTCTCCCCCACACCCTTGTTGCCACCCGAATAAGTGACACACATTTATCTGTTCCTCCCTTCTCGCGAAGGGTAGGGTGCTTGTGTCACTTTAGTGCAAGGGGATGCACCGATTTATGATGCGGCGAGTACAGAGTTGATAAGCTTCCCAACTGTCAACCCCCCCTCGGCTATTTGGCTCCATCTATCTGGCTTATTCGCCGACCATTGGCCATAAAATTGCTCTTCAAACATTTTTCCCGCCTTCCGGATTTTTATCTATTGTAGGGATGTCATTTTTTGGCGATGTAGCGTGCTTGGCTTCAGTACCAGTTTACTTATTATTGTGTTGTTGTTTCGAATTTCCTTAGTTTAAGGTCTAACAAATAATGAAATTAAGACAAAAAGCAAATGTAAAAGTTTCGCAATATAACTTTGACTTTTATGCTCTAACTTGATTACTCTAAATTATATTTAGTCAATTTTAATACAAAGTTTTTCTTTACTATCGTAAAACATATTTACAGTGAAACTCCAATAACCCGACACGCGAAGAACTTGACTACCTCGGTAAGTCGACAAATATTTTTCCCGCCGTTTGTCCAATGATTTTCGATGGGTGGAAATCTCCCAAACTTAACACACATTTACAGGAATCTCTATAAGTCGACAGCTACTTGCTAATTTAGCCCACTTTTTGCTGCCAATATTTTCTTCCCATTGACCTTTTAAGGCAATTTTGCTGTTTTGGGGGTCAGCCAATTTGTTCTTTTCTGGAAAGAGCTCTTTTAGAGAATTCCTTCTTGTACCCAGAGGAGTCTGCCACCACATTCTGTGCTGTTGACCAGTGGCGCATGCAGAATTGCGTCCTGGGAGAGGCTAAGTGGGACTCCTTCAGAATATTTTTGAGTTTGAAGTCCAAGAAAAAAAAACGTACGTTACTTTTATTAGAGTTAATTGATTTAATTTAGCTCTCAGTAAATATCTGAAACTCAAGTCCAAAAAACGCAAATTAAAGTAGTTTGGTTTCTGCCATCACACTCTGTACTGCTGACCATTGGCGCATATAGAATTGCGTCCTGGGAGGGGCTAAGTGGGACTCCTTCAGATTTTTTTTTTTTTTTTTTTTTGAGTTTGAAGTCCAAGAAAAAAAAACTTAGGTTACTTTTATTAGAGTTAATTGATTTAATTTAGCTCTCAGTAAATATCCGGAACTCAAATCCGAAAAACGTAAATTTCAAGTAGTTTGGTTTTATCAAGGGGGCTCCTTTTAATGCTTCTGAAAGGGGCTCAAGCCCCTTAGTTCCCCCATAGATGCTAGGGCGGGGTTCGAGAAAGTGTCCAGGGCCAGTTTCTAAGAGAAACAAGACAGCACGACCCATGTTTGAATTCAAGTGAGTGTGAGCAAGACTTTTCTCTTTTAATAGATCAGATTTACTAGGAATTCTTATCTTTTTTCAAAAATTATGTATTTATTCTTCTATAGAGTATTTAAAATTGTTCTACTTATTTTGTTATGTGCTATAAAATAAAGTTCGGGAAAAATAATTTCCCGGCATTACTTTTTATAACGAGAATGGGAAGCATTTGTAAATAAATGATACAGAAAGCACATTAAGAATTGAAATTCCTCGGAAAATTGACACCCGCCTGACTTGATATACTTTCAGGTTTCCTTGGATGTCAATTTATATAGGTTAAAGTGTAATTATTTTAGTATTAACTTTAACTTTAACGAAGTTAAATAAGTAATAATTTGTGCCAACTGAACTTAAGTTGGTGAACGTAGTACATTATAACATTCCTATCAACTATATTTAAGTATATAAATATACTAAATGATAGCTTTGTACTCATTGTGTATTTCAGTATGTCAATATAACCAACTTTAATAAAAATTTAACAGAAAGTTTAAAAAATTAATAAATAAATAAAGGAATAAATAAATAAATAAAATAAAATACAATAAATAAATAAATCCATCCAAGAAAACTTTCTACAAGCAAGGAAAAAAGCTTCCGATAACACGTAAGTAATCATCTAAAGAAAAGTACTACCAATGCTGTGAAAAAGGTTATAAATGAAATGAAATTATTGTGAATCTAAAATAATAATAATAATATATAATAAATAAATAAATGAATAAAATAAATAAAAAATATCTAAAAAATAAAAAATAAATAAAAAATAATGAATAAAAAATAAAACAACAGATTGGTGTTAAATAAAAAGCAAATTCAATGGTAAGGGCCAATCAACAGGTGTTTCATGGCTTGACTCCAGTTGGACAAACATCTCAAAGTTAAATTTTAGTATTGTCTATCAGTTTAAAATTATCAAATCGTGTAGCAGTTTAATCTTTTAAATATCTTAATAAGGATCTCAATCCCGAAGCGTTATTATTACAAATGTAGTACTAAACGCAACATGCGTGTAATATGGATAGAACGAAACATAAACCTACGAATATATGACATCAATAGAAAAAAGCTGCATAGATAAGAAAGAAATCCAGACCCGTGCTTCCCCATGTTCAATACTCAGTCAGAAGAGAAATTTCAACGCTTTGCTACCACAGAAATCCTTGAAAGAGCCCGAAAAGCTGCAGAAGAAGATGTCGAAATCTCACCTCCTGACCACATCATATTTTAAAGCCCATATAAAAGAAGTCCCCATGTGCGAGGGATTTCTAAGTGAAGATTTGGGGAAAAGTCCTGGACGACTTTCCCTTCCGATTTTTTGTGCGTTTCAAAGCTTACGGTTCAGCTCGTGAGAAAAATGTTGGTTTATTTATTGTTCACGTTTTATATGGTTGTAGCAGTCACATTTGTTTTTAAGATGACAATAATCCTAAATATAGTTTTAAAAAAAAACTAAAAAATACGCTTTTAGAGTTAATCCAACCAAAAAGGAAGATTTTCAAGACTCTTGCATATCCGCTAAGTTTAAATGCACTTATACATCAACACGTAGGATATAGTTTAGCCTTTTGTATTAATAATTGTATTAAATTTATTACTTTTACATTTTCAAAGAACGTGAATTTTATCTTTAATTCAGAGTGAAACAGCAGAAACACTTGTAATACATCAACATGTAATATAGTTTAGCCTTTAGTATTATTAATAGTATTAAATACATTACTTTTATGTTTGTAAAGAACGTGAATTTTATCTTTTATTCAGAGATACATACATATATACAAACCCACATGTGAAACTATTAAAAGCGTATTCAAAAGCAATAAAATAATTTTTCCAAACAAGTTATCTTAGGCGTCATTTCTGTACCTCAGAACCAGACTAACCTAAGTCCATTTTCGTTATTTTTCGGTAGAGGGGAAAAACGATTGTCGAATACATCGTTTTTCCCCTCTACCGAAAAATGACGAAAATGGACTTACGTTAGTCTTGTTCTGAGGTACAGATTTACTGAAAGAAATATTAAAAACTAAGAATGATAAAGTCTCCAACAACAAAGAATAGTAAAAGCTTTACTACCAAATTGGAATGCAGATCTGATGCAAATTGCAGTAAATATCGTCTGGTTTCTTTTCATAGCTGAAATAATCAAAAGTAGAAAATAATGATTTGTTTTATGAGAAACTAGCAGTACCCACATGGCCTGCGCTCGTGCAGTAAATTAAAAAAAAATGGAGAAAGAGTAATGTTTTTCCCTTCAAAATATTTAGGCGTAATCCAGAAAACTCCAAAGATCGAGTTGAGCCTTGGTTAAGTCCACTTCGTAGTGAAATGTCGAGGTCAGTCTTTCCACGTTTGAACAAAATGGCAACGGCAATTAAAACTTGATTTTCACAAAATTTGAACAGGTATAAGTCGTTTTCACGTAATTTTTCAACATCCTCAACGGCACCGTCGGTAAAAAATGCTCTACCATAGGATTTTTTGTAATATTTCCAATGAGACCAAGTCCAAGATGTTTCGATAATTATTTCTCTAGATAGAGCCATTTTTGGGTCAAAATTTAGATTTTGAATGAAAAAGAACTATTAATCGAATTTTTTCCAACCTGGTCTAAAAACCTTTCCCGCTCTAATCTGCATCTGCTGTAAAAATTGGATCGAAATCGGTCGGGTAGTTTCTGAGTTTACACCGGACACACATAGTTTGGAGTTTGTGTTTTATATGTATAAAGATATAACGATCAGATGGGAAAATTGGCTCTAATCAACTGGTCTAAAATTCTATTATCAGTAAAAATAAGTAAGTGGTATTATTTTTAACATCTTGATTTCAAATCCTGCGGGAGGGAGTACCTAAGTCTATGTACCCTACCAGATTCAGTATTGGGTAAAGGTTCACTTAACAGGTCTCTCAGAAAGTTCGATGGAGAGACGGAATTGGAAAGCCGAAATTGTTACAAAAGATTTTATGCCCCCAGGTAACTCCCGCATCTTCAAAAATCTACAGTCAACTTGTTCTCCTGTTTGAAGCTTTCTTCCGTTGTGATAGTTAAGGAACAACGCTTATGCATATGACCCCTGAACAATAGATAATCTGAAAATAGTTACTGCTTAAAGGATGTAATTAGTAACTTAGCATTGGGAAATTCTGTTCTGAACATATGCTCAGACTATTTCCGCTTACTTTTTAAATTGTGGAGAGCATTTGGAAAATTATTTTGAGCATAAGTTCAAAAATGTTTACAATGTTTTGTTAAAAGTGTGCTAAAATTAACCATTAAGAAGTAAAATTACTTAAAACTTGTATTTATAAATAATTGAGTCATTTAGAATCAACACTCGTTAAGTCCATTTTTCTATTCCGTAGTTTGAAATGCGAAACTAAGGATGTAAAGGGGTTTTAAAAAGTTCAAAAATTTAGGTAACGTTTTAATTAATATCTCAACTAATTTAAGTCATACAATAACGCGGTTGGTCTCATTGTTTTAATTGAAAATTTTTGAATCGAATGGCACTTTGTTCCATTCTCTACTCTCAGCGGATTTTGAGGAGTTCAAGCTGCAGACAGACAGACAGACGCGAACAGATTTTAATAGTATAGATCAGCGGCCAATAATGGAATTAAACTAAATTTCTTTTTCTTTTTCCTACCGTCCACCCTCCAAGTGATATTATTAAATGACCCATTTCATAATTTACAACTTCACTACTCTATCGCTCCACAGGCAGCCGTGTTGGAAGCCACCGCCGAACCATCCTCAGTGCTGACAAGCACCCCCCTAGAGTGCGTGAAATTGGTCAAATGTCACCGCGAGACCCCCTCCCCCTCTCGTCCATTAGAAACCCACGGACCATGAAACTCTGGGGGGGGGGGGGAGGATCTGACGTGGGTCCGGGATTTTAGCTTTGCTTTTTGCGATTATGCAGATTTTTCCCGCGTATAGCCTCCCTACTCATCCCGGGGCTCTGCTATCGCCATTATTGTAGCGCGTGCCATGCCTTCTGTTCATTAAAGTCGCTTTGCTTTTTGCAGTTGGCGTTCATCTATTTGTAGGAGGGTTGTTTGCTTTTAAGATGAATAGACGGGCTTCGCTTTCGTAGAGTTTATGGGTTTTGCTTTACAGCAATAAAGCAGTTAGAGGAGAAGCAAGGAATGATCTTGACGAATAACTTTGGTCTGATACTTTTAGAGTTTTCATTGATGACTAGATAAAATGATTTTTTAAAATTTTTCAGGACATCACGAAGTTTCTTTTAGTAATTCAATTATTAAAATTGTTTCGGCCATTCATAGTTTAAACCCTACAAGAATCTTTGTAATTTTACATTACTGAAGTCTTGCATTTGGTCTCTTTATTTGAAACATTTTGAAAAAACAAAAAATATATATTGAATAAATAATAATAATAATAATAAAAAAACTTTGAAAAAAAAGTGAAAATTTTAATAGATATAAATTTGTAAATGAATATATGCAAAGTGACAAACAACTTTTAAAATTTTACAAGCAAGAATAAAATTTTCTTGAGTAATGTAGTTATGAAAATTGCCTTTTGTTTTGACCACTTATAGGTTCAAACCTATGAATCCTTTTAATTTTACATTTCTGAGGCCCTGCAGTTCATCTTTTTATTTTAATCTTTTTGGAAAAGAAAAAAAAAAGTTAAGTGACAAAAAATTCAAATTTGAAAAAAGAAAGATCAAAATTTTATAAAGAATTTAAAAATCATTATGTTTGTCAGCACGTATGTGCGTGTGTGTATTTGTTCGTTTCTGTGAGCGCATGCGTGTGTTTGGATGTGTTAAACTGTAAAACAGTATATTATAGAATAATTTCCTTAAGAAAATTAAAATGATTGAAAAAAAAATCTTATTTAGGTATTATTCAAAGAATGAAAAATGTTAACTTTACCGTTAAAATGTTTTAAACTATACAGCTTCAGCCAAAGTTTAAGGTGTAAAAATAGTGGCAGTTTTATTTTTGAAGAGGAAATTGAAAAATACTTTGGCGATTTTATACTGTCAGTTTGCGCTCTATTTTTTTCCACATATAGATAAGGCAAAAACAGATGGCACCTTCATTGAATAAGGAAACAGCTTTTCGAAACTGTATATATATTGGACAGTTTGACAAAATAGCCAACATAGCCTATAATATACAAAAAAGAGAGAAAAATTTCAGCATCTTTTGAGGTATTTGAAAAGTTGAGGGGAAAAACCAGCAATAACCACATGATTTTAAATTTTTTATTTAATTCTTTGTATATCTCTCTCTCTATATATATATTTCACCCCAATGTGTGAGATTTATTCTCCTAAAGAAGGGGGGAAATTGGAAACGCAATACCTCGACTACCGCTTGAGTTGGCATTTAATAATACCACCTGACCATTGCGGTGTAAAATAAAATAAAAAAAAAAGTTTGAAAAAATATATATGAAAGAGAGGCGGGAGGAAAAAAAAAAGAGTTCGAAATGCCAGTCGAAAATAGGAATTTTAAAGCGGTGATATGGTGAAGAATTTTTGGAATTTTGTTGAAGTTTCGGTGCCCACATGTTCGAAAAACTATTGAAAAAAAAAAAAGAATCAGGGGAAGCATATTGTTGTGAGACCAAAAGCTGTGAAAAAGCTTTTCTGAACTTTTTTAATTATTTTCGAGGGAATTCATTTCTTTTCAGCGCCCCAATGAAGTTTCCCGAAACAGGATTTCGAACAATTTTCGAACCCTTCCCAGTTCTTCCGAAGACTATCGCTCTCTTTCTCTTAATAATTCTATTCCATAAATTATTAATAAGTAGAGGAGGGCGAAATTGGTTGTTCTATTTTTACTGCCAGACATACGTTTTATCAAAGATGCATCAAACCAATCATGGAATTTGTTGAGCTCCACGTGGTGAAAATAAAAAAAAATTGCTATGTGAGAACCGAAAGAGTTTGGGTTATTTTACCACTTGCTGATTTGCAATAAAGTTAAACGTTGCCAAGAATTTTGCTGTTTTCAATATTCTAAGACTTAATTAAGGCTAGGTGAATTGTTGAGTTAAATGAAATGTTATGGTGTATGAGCGAATTACATAGCATAAGGTAAAACTAGGAGAATTTCTCACAATTCAATAGAGTAATGAAAACAATTTAGCTATCAGTTCTTTTAACACTTTAGTTTTTTAAACATATTTAATTATGCATGAATATGCGTTATTTTAACTTTATTTTTTCAGAATTTTCATTGCAATTTTTCGGCTACGTTTTAATGTAATGAAACAGTGGTAATAAAACCAAGATGGTGCTTTTGTGTAATCTGTTTTATAGGGTCTCAGAAATAACGCACATGGGTAAGAGAGATCGCTCTTAAAAATAACAGTGCAATTAAATTGCTAGCCACAAAAGAGGCACTGGAATCACATCTCGGGTAAGGTTTATATTTAACAGTCTTATTAGATGTAAGTATTTCAGCCTCATAATTAAAGAACAAACAAAGTAAAAATTTGCTAGAATGAAGGAAGAAATTGTAATTTGTAATTTAAGCAAGATAATTAAAAATGCAGAACAAGAGACCCCAGGAAATATATTTAAAAAATTATTTTGCATTAAGAAAGGAAGTCGCTGTGAATCTACAATTGAACATGCATTATTTTCCGACTTTTGTTCTTATATTCTTTTGATTTTATCAATATCTTAATGCGTCAATGTGACAGTTTTATTTGATACTTACAATATACAACAAAGTTAAAAGATACTACATCCAGCCGTAAGTAAAGTTTGCAATTATCTTATATTCTTGCACAAAAATACCATAGACAATTACTTCTCTAATTAATTAAAATGACTTTATGTGAAAATTTTAAAAACTAAGACTTTTACGGCCGGCCTCAATAATATAATTACTATTCGGCTGCAGGATCCCAGGTAGCACAAAAAATATTTAAACGTTTTATAAACGTTTTTAATCCGTTGTCACAACGTTAATAACCATTTTACAAACTTTAAAAAACGAAGTGTGCTACTTGGGATATCGTTAACCCCAGTTTTTTCTGACTGATTTTTTCCTGGCATAATTAAGCTCTCTTATAACCAGCTTTTATTTAATGATAACTCTGGCTTAAAAAGGGAATCAGAAATACTTCGTTGCTATGATGTTAAGTTTATGGGAATACAGTCGACGCTCGTTATAACGACCACACGTTATAAAGACCATCCTAACATAACGACCGGTGAGAAAATCCCCAACTGTATCCCAATATACTCTATGTTCTACCTCTTATAGCGACCACTTGTTATAAAGACCGTTTTCTGTAGGACGGAGACGGTCGTTATATCGAGCGTCGACTGTATTACTCGCTTTTAACGAGCAAATTCTGCCTAAATCGATTATTTTCAGTTTATAAAAATTCCATTTATTCACAGCTCAACTTATTTTTTACTGGAAAAATCCCTTCAGAAGTCCTAAATCGCTGAAAGTTAGTGATTCGTCAAAAATCTTGAGAATATGAGATGTTCTCAGGATTTATATTATTAAATTCTGAGAATCTTTTAGCTCAAATTAAAACTGAAACAGAATCAAATGTCAAAAGAGAGAAAGAAAGCGAAATGCGTAAAATTACAATCTGAACCACCTTCACTGTAATCAATGAGCATATATGTCTAGATAAACATTTTTCTTAGTTATGGGTTCAAATGAGGATGCTTTCTGGCGCATGAGTATTTCTCGAGGAACTAAAGTACCAAAAGACGGCAATAAGAAAGTTCAATGAAACTTAAACATCTTCTTTGGTACACTGCAAAATATGAAGTGTTGTTTTTACAGTATAATACGGGCAGCCGAGATTCTAGTTTAAAACTGTAAAATGTACAGTGATAAACTGTAAAACTTGCAATTTTACAGTTTCTTACTGTAAAGTAAAAAATTTTGCAGTTTATTGTCATAAAATTTAACTGTATTATACTGTAAAAACAATAGTATAATAGTGGCAGCAGTGGTTCCAGCTTAAAACTGTAAAATGCACGGTAATAAACTGTAAAATTAGCAATTTTACAGTTTATCTCTGAAATTGCTATTTTACAGTTTATTACTGTAAAATATTCCCTTTTTATAGTTTATTACTATGAAATTATCTGTATTATACTGTAAAAACAACATTCATTTTTTACAGCGTATAGTAAAGGAAAAAAAAGGAGAACAACTAATAAAGGAAGTTCAAAAACCTGACACAGTTTTCCACGTGAACCATTTTTACCTGACCCTAGTTAATTAATAAATATTTTATTATTATCAACCGCTTACACTTGTGTTTAGACATCATTTTTATTTTTGTGCAGATTCAATTCAACTCAAGCCAACTTTTGAACAAATGAACTAATGTACATGAAAGTTTATTTTGATCATTTCCAAGAGTATTTACTTCATTTTTATGCCAGCTACTTTGTCTAGCTGTCCAAGAAATCTGACCCGGATGGTGTGTTTCCACGTTCAAATCCCGGTTTGGGCATGGATGTATCTTCTCTTTGCTGTTGCTATCCTTTCTTTGTGTGAATGTGTTACTGTGCTGTGAAAGGCTGCATACCCTATAAACGGGTCCTTATGGCATGTGGGTACTGTGGAAGACGAACTTGTTGACGAACATTTGAACACGAACAATTGAAAAAGTGAAGCAGCATACCCCGAATTGCCTGCCTATATGACACAAGACAACTACAACAATAGCACGATATCAATTTAAACTGGAGCTAACAATCTTGCGCACATTGCATTCTTTGGAGATATTTATGCTTGCTTTGAAAATCAGAGTTTTATATCAGTTATGGACAAGTTGTTTATGAAAATAGCAAATCTATTTTCTGGTTTTTTAAAAAAAAATAGTTGTCAGCCTTAATAGAATCGGAATTGAAATGAGTTACTGTTGCTTTTACGGTATAATACTGGCAGCCGAGGTTCCAGTTTAAAACTGTAAAATGCTCAGTAATAAAATGTAAAATTGCTAATTTTAAAGTAATAAACTGCAAAATTGCTAATTTTAGTTTATTACTGAGAATTTTATAGTTTTAAACTGAAACATCTGATGCCGGTATTATACTGTAAAAGCAACAGTTTTTTTTCGCAATTTAGTATTCATTATGCTTAATATTCATTTCAAATGCCAAGAAATTGTGTACTAAAATTGAAAAAAAATGAAGTCACATTATTTGGAGAAAAAAGAACTACAGAACTATAGAATTCTCCTAAATGAAAGAAATCTTTTGCAACAGATCAAATCTCAAACAGTGCTCCTCCATCCCCCTCTCCTCTTCCTCATCTTTTCTACAATTTTTCCTTACTTTTAAACTTTCTTCCTCCTTCAGAACCCCCGTCGGAAAACCGTCAAAACGAGCGACGAGCAATGATGATTAATGATATTTTGATTGATCGTGACTAAAACGGGGAAAGTTAGAAAAAAGGAAAGACACCGGAAAAAAGAAGGATAAATAATAATAAAAAAATCCCTCCGCCTTTTGCCAAAATACAAACTACACCTAAACAAAAGCCCGGGCAGCATTTGATCTTTGAATAAATGAATAAAAATTTTTAAACCCCCCTCGCCGGATTTTTCTTAAACTCCCACATAGACTTAGTTTAAAATCTACTTTTTACCAAAGTGAAATTTTACTTTCTTCTTTCAAAAACTGGGCTATGAAGAAACAAATTTTTCTGGAAGGCACTTACTGAATGCATGAATACATGAAAGGGAGAAAAAGTAGGGAAAAAAGATCGAGGCACACTACCATTCTTAGTCCCTTTTTTCCCTAACTTTGTCTTATTTGAAATAGTCCCCCAGTGTATATTTCTTTACCTACCCTGGACTATTGTAGACGGCTCTTATAAGAGGAATATAAATATACAGTTTAGTACGAGGGGGAAAAAACGAAATGCTTTTTTTAGGGAATTTGAATTTGATGGTATGGTGGGATGACAGTATGGAAAGTTTTTTTCTGGCCTTTTTTTAAACACAAATTCTAATGTCATCCGAAACTTTAAAGTGTTTTTGAACGGTCTAGAGATTTTGGATGGATCCATGTATGCTCAGTAGATGGTAGGTCCATAAATTTATATGCGGGTTTTTAGTGAGCCCGGGGAATTGATCTTAAGTGCAGCATTTTGCAAAAATCTTATTCAGTTTAAATGCTCTACTTGCATGAATTTTTACGTTCTTTTATTTATCAGCGGTGAAGTGTTTTTATAGAATAAATGTATCGGGTGGTAGGAGGGGGAACACAAAATCGTTTGATACAGAACTATCAAAAACGATATTTGTTTTCTGCAGCAAATATTGGACTTTGTAATTTTAATCTTATTGTTTCTGATTATTAAATTAAGCATTTTTATTGTGTTTTGTTTTTCATTTTTTTAGGAATATTAAGCTTCAACTTCTTTAAAAAACTTTCTGAAGATACACTTATTTCTAGTTCCCCCTCTCCCTCCATGTACACATCCACACTAAAAAAGCAAAAGAGAGAAAATAATTGAAGAACATATGATAGAAATAATTTGTTATGAATTTTATTTCAGTTCATTTTCTATGTAGTTTATATGCTATTTTAAGATTGCTATTTACAAAGAAATACTAAGTTATTTTTCGCTCAAACCATGCGAGTCTAATGCTTGTTTTTGATCGAGTTGTTAAAACTCTTAAAATAACACACGCTTTTCTATGGCAATAAATTCATTTAGTAAAGTTATTTTATTTTCAATAGATTAAATGCAATTTTGTATTTCCAAAAATAAGCGAATTTTTATCAAGACAGTGAACTTTTTACGCATTTGAGAACAAGCTCTCTTAGTTTAAAGATTCCATCATTGACAAGTTTTGCTCTTTTAGTCACTGGTGAGTTCTCTTTTTCTATGTTAGTTTTGGTCACTAGTAAGTATCCCTTATATCTCACCATTAATTTTGGTCATTTGTGAGTTCTCTCTTGCCGCGTTAGTTTTAGTCATTGTTAAGTCATTATACCGAATCATTAATTTGTAGTCATCTTTTGTAGTCCTGAGACAAATTTCATTAAAAATATTTGTCACACAATGACAGGTTTGACTCTGTTCAGAGCAGGCGAGAGTTCAATTTGTCCATTTTGAATTAAAATTGCGTTCAATGAGGCTTGTTTAAATAAGTTAATTTTGCTTGTTTCTCTTTTTATAGTCAACTTTTAGCAAAAACTTATTATTTCAAAATAAATTTTAGTACTCAAAACTATATGTCACAAATCTATATAAAAATAAATGGATGTATGTTTGTAAGTTTGTTCCTTACACAAATCCAGTTTTCGTTGGATTTTCATCCAACTTGGCACAGAAGTTCCTTGATGAATTAGAATTCCCCTAGGTGAGGTTTTGAATTTTTAAAAAATCAAAATAGCTCAAAATTCAAAATTTTTGTCTCAAAAAGGCCATTTTCTTTCAATTTCGAAAAGATAGAGTAATAGAGATAAGCTTTTAAGAAGCATACAAATTGATGAAATTTAACACATTTAAATATGAGTGATTTTTCCAGCAAAGATTACGATTAACAATGGATTATCAATTTAAGGCTCACCTATTTCATTTAGTATGAAATAAGTGTGCAAATGTGGATAGCATTCATTCAAATATTTTTTTAGAGCGATGTTGTATTCATAAGCACCCATGCAACGCCGGGTAACAATAAGCTAGTTTAAAAATAAACTTCAGTACTTAAAATTGTGTGTCATACATTGATCGATAAAACTCATTGTTAACCAGTCATTTGAGTTAGTTTGGGATGATTTATTGCTGTTTTTGCCAAAAAGGCTGAAGTTCTGCTCCCTCAATAAACCGCAGTTAATTTTGCTTGTTTCTCTTCTTATAGTCAAATTTTTTGCCTACTTTTAGAAATTTTGGTGAACTTATTAATTAAAAATAAATTGTAGTGTTAAAGTCATAAGTTACACATTGATCAATAAAACTCACTGTTAACCAGTCATTTGCATTAGAGAGGGATGATTCATTGCTGATTTTGCCAAAATTCGGAAGTTTTGCTCCCTCAGTAAACCGCAGTTGATTTTGCTTGTTTCTGTTTTTATAGTCAATTTTTTTGCCTACTTTTAGCATTTTGATAAACCTATTAATTAAAAACGAATTTTAGTGCTAAAAATTATAAGTTGCAGATCTATCTAAATTTATAAAAATGGATGTAAATATTTGTTTGTACGTTTGTTTCTTATACAAATCCAGTTTTCGTCGGATTTTAATCAAACTTGGTACAGAGGATCCTTGATGCACTAGAATTCACATAGCCGGAGTTTTAAAATTAAAAAAAAAACCAAAAAGCTCAAAATGCAAATTTTTTTGTCTCAAAATGGCCATTTTCTTTCAATTTGAATAGACAGAGTAATAGAGATAAGAGCTTCAGCTTACAAATTGATAAAATTTAATACATTTAAATATGAGTATATTCCAACAAAGATTACAATTAACAATGAATTATCAATTTAAGTCTCACCTATTTCATTTTAGCTGTGGCATATAAAATGGGCATACATATTTTTATGGGTATGTAAAAGTAAGAGCATAGTTGTACTAATAAACACCCGGGCAACACTGGGTAATAAGCTAATTAAAAATAAATTTTAGTGTTAAAAATCATAAGTTACACATTGATCAATAAAACTCATTGTTAACCAGTCATTTGCGCTAGAGAGGGATGATTCATTGCTGTTTTTGCCAAAAGGCGGAAGTTTTGCTCCCTCAGTAAACTGCAGTACAAGTGTTTGGCGAGGTTGGTAGCGGTTGGTAAAGACGCGCTGAATCTAAGGAAAAAGCAAATCTCTAGTTCGGCTTTATATTTGCAAAGCCCTCAGAGAATCGTGTTGAGGAAGATTAAGACTGATTTCTTTTCTGAGCATATTTACGGGCAGTGCGGTCAACTTTAGAAGAACTCGCATTCATGCTGAATAAAAATTCTTTCTATTGAGCTAAAATTCAGGGAAGTTCAATTATGTTTGAAAACGAATTCATACTGCAGTTTTGAGGCTTATTTAATGCTTTTCATCGGTAGTAAGTACGACACGAAAGTAAGAAAATATGGCTAAGAGTTTAAAAGATTGTAAGTCATTTTATGTTTGTTAATTTGCACTGCAAAAAATGAAATGTCGTTTTTACAGTATAATACTGGCAGGCGAGGTTACAATTTAAAACTGTAAAATGCACAATAATAAACTAAAACTAGCTGTTTTACAGTTTCTTACTGTAAAATAAGAAATTTTACAATTTATTGCCGTAAAATTTAGCTGTATTGTGCTGTAAAAACAATAATATGATACTGGCAGCAGAAGTTCCAGTTTAAAACTGTAAAATACACGGAAATAAACCGTAAAATAAACTATTTTGCAATTTATTACTGTAAAATGAGCAATTTTAAAGTTTAGCACTGTAAAAGTAGAAATTTTACTTTATTACTGCAAAAACAGAATTTTTTACAGTTTATTACTATAAAATTAGCTGTATTATACTGTAAAAACAACATTCATTTTTAGTGTGCAAAAAGAATATAGAAAAAAGGGGTTTATTTGCAATTTTCTAGTGCTTGGGTATTTTTTGGATTGAAGAATAAAATGGAAATATCTTCAAACTGCTATAATTAACACATTTTCTTTCAATATTTTTTTTTCTTATTTGAAAAAGTAAAGTATTGCAAAAGTGTAATCATTGTAAATAAAACAGAAAAAAGAAAACTGGAAACTTTTTCATTGTGATTTTTTAAAAGTTTCACTCGTGTATGTTCAAATGAAACGTGAATGCGCAGCCTTACCTACTGCTAGTTTTTAACTTTGAGGTTTCTGCTGAAAATATCCTATGCAAAATAAGTACTATTGCTATGTTAATTATGAATGTACGGTAGAAAAAATCCCTATAAACAAATTTTTTTTTTGTATTCTATGAAGGCTGCACACTGGAAACAGCTAAAACAACCGTTTACTAATGAATAAGAAAAAAAAGTCTGACACAACTTTTGTGTGTGTGTGTGTGTGTGTGTGTGTGTGTGTGTGTGTGTGTGTGTGGGGAGTGGGAGAGCTTAAGCAGCAAAATTTATATAAATTGAGCCTGAAGTGAATTTTATTTGAACTATAGTACAGCGGAAAAACAGTTCAGCTAAATGTTAAATAAAACGCATAAATCAACAAAAAAGAGGAGAAATTGATACACAATAGCACATGAGCTAATAAACTGTAAGCTGCTCATCTTGAATTAAAATGCATCATAAAAAACCAATTTTAACAAATCCTATTCGTGTCCTATAACAGCTGCATACTAGAAACAACTGAAACAACCTTTCACAAAAGAAAAAAAAAGTCACCCACTAACAAGACAAAACATTCCTATTCTCACAGTTCTGATCAGTACTTTTGTCTCAGACGATCCTTTTCGAACATCGAACACTGCAGACACCCCTTACAAATGAGGCTCTTTTTCCATTTCAACACGTCCAACCCGTTAATTAGCTTAAAGAGGTGGTATGTGTGTGTGTGTGTGTGTGTGTGTAAGTGATGAAGAGTAATTAATTGCATCGGTGGCTAATGCAAAGGGTGTGTAGAGTGCTCATTAGCCCTGCGCAGATGATATAGTTGGGGTGGTTCCAAAAGTGCTAAGTATTTGGGAGATTAAAATGACGAAGTGTTCAAAGGGTTTATGCTGGGGAAAATCCAACAAAAGCTTAAAATAATTAACCCACTTCAACAATGATCAATGGGGCTTTCACGGTGAAATAGATCTTGGCAAAAGTAGACACTAAAATGGACATCGTTTTAAATTGATACTATGCTACTTTTACACGCAAAAAATGCTGTTGTAAAAAAGATGTACTATTGAAAAAGAAAAAAAATTTTTTTGCAAGTGAAAATGCAAAACATTAATTTTGTTTAAAGCAGTAAGTAACCGCCCCTAAGCCATGGCTAAGGCAGAAACCTCAGTTGGCTCTTTTTGCTCTATAAGATTATTTTTGCCCCCAGCTCGTTTAATTCCTATTTCTTGCTGATGAGTGCATAATAAGCACGAAACCGCAGTCCATGGATGGAATAAGCGAGCTGGTGGTGTATTGCATATTGAGTTTGTTTTTTTTTAATGGATGATGGTTTGTGTGGAAATGCTCGAGATGCAATTACTGTCTGTCTGCGTATCGCGCGCCTGGCAGTCACGATCGCTTCCATTTGAAACAAGGGTGATAGGATAAGGAGACGCACTTGCCGGTGTTTTCGCTTCTTACTTCCTGATGAATGTTACTTCGCATTTCCCCCTATTTTGAGGAAATCCGAAGAGACCTCAGGCATGCGCAAATGCGAGGAAGGTTTTACGATAAAAGATTAGACAGTACATGACTAAATAACTATTCAGCTAGATAAATATTGCGTTCTACTTTCATAGGTAAAATATCGTTATTTAATAAAGATTTTCCGTTGAGTCAAAAATTATTCACTGGTCAACAAATGGTTCAATTATCAATCAATCCTTTTTAACACTTATTAAAGGTACATTCCATTTATTCACACTGGGACGGCAGAAACTTCGTTATACCTGGAGCGGCCAAAAACGGTCAAAATGACTGTCCTTTAAAAAAGCTGTAAATCTTGCACATAAATGAATTTGAGCAAGAGTCAGTTTAAATTTGGTTCTAATATGAATTATAAAGTTATATATAGTTTAACTTAAACAATTCAATAAAACACATACAAGCACATATTTCGAACATTTTTCACGTACGTTCAGTTGAACCCCAATCGACGGAATATGATTTACGCCTTTGGAAAACAAGAAACGAAAACTTCTAAAAATCTTCGCAGGTAAATATTTCTCCGTAAAATGTATGACTAAATGTCCCACACTTAATATTACTACTTTTCATGCCATTTTTTTAATTCACTGTCCTTTTGACCGTTGTCGGCCATTTTAGGAACACTTGAAATTTGCTCAAAAACAAAGCAGATAAGTGGATGAACTTTTTTGACGAAAATGCTCATCAATATTTAGACAAAGTCAAAGCACATCAAAGGGATCAGTTAAAAACATAAATTTTTGAGAGTATTTTAAATTCGTTTACTGTCAAAATGGCCCTTCTAGTGCTAAAGGTTACATTGGTAAGTGACGTTTACTCTAAAATGGATATTGATGGAAGAAACGGAAAAGTAATTGAATTTAATAACTATTTAATTTTTTTCGAAGACAAACAGTCTCTGTTAGAAAATTATTTTCCGTTAATCCGAAAAAAAATTCACTAGACAACAAAAAGTTTAAATTATCAATCTACATTAACATTCATCAACAGGGTTTTACAAGAAAACCCATCTTAACCCAAGTACACGCTAAAAAACCATCGCTTTAAATTGCTTGATAGCACTATTTTCAAGCGATAAAGCTGCTGTCTCAAACGATATATCCATTAAGAGAAAATAATTTTATTGTTCAATGAATATTCAAAACATTTAAACTGTTTTAACATTGATCGATGGGGTTTTACGCTAAAATATATTTGGACTTGAACACAGCAAATACGTGATCTAAAAAAGTAATGAACTAGGTAAATAATACATTATTTTCCTATATAATAAGTTATTATTTGAAAAAGATTTTTTGATAGGTTCAAAGAAAAGTTTAAATAATAAATCCCGCTTAAATAACTTAATGGCACGTTCCCTTCGACATAGCCATTGCTGACGTAAGTACAAGTTAAAATTACCATTGCAGAATGCAGAATTGTATTAAATTATTTTCATATAAAAATATGCAAACTCAACATTGCTTTTCTGTTAAGCGCAAAACATGGAAGTTGTTCTTTAAAAAATTGAATAAGTAATCGTTTTTACTACTAACTTGAAGTTTTCACTAATCATCTTAAATAGAAATTATAATCTTTAAATATGTTATATAAGTTAGTAAAATATGTTAATCTATGAGGTTTTTATGTTCCAAAAAAAAAAAAAAAATGATTTTGAGATCTATCTTTTATTACAGGAGTTTCTTGACATCATATGGCTTTGTTAAATATTGAGAGGATTCGAAGTGAAAGGAAACGATGTCGGTTAGATACCGGTTATGTAAATTTGCCTAGGTGGCGTTGATGTGTATTTTTGCTATATTGCACATCCAGAATGAAAGGGGCACATCTCAAAATAGCTGTTTTGAGAAAAATCGATTTGAAAATTTAAACTTTTTTAAATCCTTGCCCTGACTCTAATAACTATTGAAATTAGATAAACTCTCATTGATTGGTTGATTAAAGGTTCTGCTAGGTGATTATGGTCTGCGTTTCCCGGTCAATTTTAAATAAGTCGGTAATTAATGAGAAGTGCCCCTTTCATTCTCCATTTTCGTGAAGAATGAAAGGGGCACATCTCAAAATAGCTATTCTTACGGGCATCGGTTTATACACCATTTATTTTTTTTATTTTTTTTTTTTTTTAGTTCTTGTCATGATTTTAATCTACATTTTTTAATGATGCATGTTTTGTGCAATTTATATCGGGCCTTTTTTTTATCCACGAGTGGGGGCAACCGCCTCCCCCCAAGGAAGGGGGGTTCTTCATACAAATCCCAAAATTACAACGGAGCCACATTTGGCACGTAGGTCCTTTCATGCTCAGAATGTCACGCCAGGGTTCTTTCACTCTGCTTATGAGAGGGGGGCTGAGAGTTGCAAGAAAATCTTTTAAGTGGAGTACTTACATTATTACTTACAGTGGCTGAAATTTTACGAAATCCGAAAAGACCTAAATTAAACTGTAAAATCATAAAATTTCTCTTTTCTACAGGCGAAATTTTACACTACTTTTTGTAGGGATTTTGATTTATACCTGATTCCTACGCATCACGAGACAACTCGTGATAATTAACTTGATAATGGGAAAAAAAGGGCATTTTAGTTGCTTATACTTTTGTACGTACGTATGCACGGTCGGATGCGCCAAAAAAAAGACATTCCTTCGAGAATGAGTAAAGTAGAAATTTAGGCCGCAGTTGAATGCAAATCTTTTTGAGAAAACATTACTTCCTGTACTACTTACAAGGAAGTAAAAAAGTAATAACTACTGTCTGTTTGAGTATTGTGCGCCTGGCAGCCACGAACGCTTCCATTTGAAAAAGGGGAGATAGGTTTAGGATGCGCACTTCCTAATGCCTTCAGTTTTTGTTCGCTTGCTACTTCCTCGTTGCATTTCCCCCCTATTTCGAGAGAGTCAGAAGAGACTTGGCGCGTGCGCAGATTCAACGGAGGTTTCGCGAAAAAATGTTACAGTAATTGGTATTTCCATCTTTGTAGTTCAGTTTCGCAGGAATGACAATATCAATAACATTTATACAAAATTTTACTCTCATACAGTTATTATTTTCAGTTTCAACGTAAAAATTAAGCCTTTCTGTAAAACATTGATATCGTACCGAAATTCAGAATGTAAACATTCTACTACCAATTTTAATTTTCGCTCTTTAACAGGGTATGAATTTAGATCAAAACGAGCGCAGAAAGTCAACAGCAATTATAGTTTTCTTTCTTTATTAATGATTCGATTTAACATTTCAGAAGGTTTAAACGCAAAGCAGACCATCTATTCAAAAAAGTCGAAGGGAAAAAATAATACGAAGAATTTCAAATTTATTAAAAAAAATAACGTATCTCTAAATCGTTTGCAGGTTTTTTTTTTTTTTTTTTTTTTTTTTTTGATTTCTCAATATTGACCTTGCTTGTAGTTTAAACGTTGTACTTAAATAGGTATAGTAATTCTAAATGTGTGACAAAGTTATTTTCAAGTTTGTAGCTTTTAACAAACATTTAACAAAAAGGGCTCTGTGTAGTAGAGTTATAAAATAGTTCTAAAAGTATTTAATCAACAAATTAGGTAATACGTTACTGTTTGCAATTTAATAGCATTTTTTTTTTAAATATAAAAGCATAGAAGCTGATAAACAAAACTAATAAAAAATAATTAGATTCACTTATTTTTCGACTGCAGGATTTAAAACTGTTAATTATGCACTGAAGTCATGATGCTTAGTTTTACCAAAAATATTTTTATACATTCTTTTTGAATTAGCTGTAATGATAGAATGTACTGTATGAAATATAGGAATTTTAGTATATTAAAAAATTGCAAGTTTTCTCGAAGAAAAAAATTGTTCTAAGGATTTTTAGATACATTTATTTTGTTTGAAATGTGAAACATTTTGTCAACTGATACTTCCTATCGCTGTTTCATTTCAGAGCGATATTAAATCAAATTTTAATTCCTAATGATTTGACGCTAGGTTACATAATACTATTCTTCTTGTTCTAAAAAAGGAACCCTTCATAAATTACTTGTGCACAAACAATTTATACTTAATAACGAACAATTAAAACGAGTGTCACTTCAAAAAAAAAAAAAAAGCAAAATTACCGTTTTCTTAATTGGTTTACTAGCTATAATTTGCACCAATCCCGCTCGGAGAACTCTGATTATCAAAGATGTGCCCCTTTCAAACTCAATTCTCCCTTCACAATCGGCAGAATCTGGAGAATGATAAGGGCATAAGTTGCTTTTTAGCTGCGACTGTTAACACTAGAAAAAAATGGGTCGGTTTCTCATGTAAGGTGTACTAAGGTACGCTATTTAAACATATTTCCAAAACATGCATTTTTTGAGATGTGCCCCTTTCATTCTGGATGTGCGATATAATGGACACTAGATTTGATTCTGGGTGAGATTTCAATGTGAAGATTTCGATGGCCGGCGAAAGTTAACCCTTTAACTGTCAAGTTAGTTTGATTTTTAACACTTTTCTAAGCACAAACCCGAGAAACAGTCCGGTTTGACAAAGAGATGAAGCCGAAATAAACGTCTCCCGATATATATTCGGGAATAACAATACGATGCACTCAAAAAAAAAAAAAAAAAAAAAATTACCCCAAGTAATACTCGGGAGTGGCATTTTTGAAAACCAGCTGTGCCCGAGACTATCTCGGGCACGACAGTTAAAAGGTTAATGCCTGTTTGAATAGCTCAGAGAGTTCATTTTATTTTACAATGTAAATAGTGTAAATAAAACTATTTTTTACTATATGTCTTACTCATGCACCTACTGCAAGCTACCAAATATATTTTGAATTTTATTTGCATTTATTATGATAATTTAAAATATAGTTTAATTTTTTTACGTTGTTTCGATTGAGTGTTAATTTAAAAAATATCTCTCCATGCGTTAGAAAATTATGACATTGGTTAAATAGGTATAATGTTTTTATAAATAAATAAATAAATAAAATAAACAAGCTAATTATTACATAAAAATAAACAAATAAATAAATAAATAAATAAAATATTTCTATTTTTTTTAAATGTGCTTGTGAAAGAGACTTTTGAAATAGGTTCACTAACAATCATAAAATTGCACATAGCAAATTCGTAAAATCAACTTTTTTCTTCTTTTAGATACATGTTTCATATTTTTCAGCTGTGGGAGAAAAAAAAAACTTATTTATTGCTCCAGATGACGTGTACTGATAGTACACAACAAACCCAAGTCGTAAACATTAATATCAAACATCGACCCTGAAGTTCACTTTCTCATGTTTGTCATATGTTCCAGTCCACACAGACCATCGGAAGCAAAAATCTACAAACACTCTCTGCCCGACCGGGGGAAATTGAAACAATCTCTTCCCCCTGCTATTCCTGCGGAGCTGATTTCGGCTTTTGTGTGAGCACCCATGTGTCAACACTTCACTGTGCACCCTAACAATGCCCCCTGGGGTGAAGTAACATTAAACTTTCTAAAGAGGGGGATGCAGATGGGGGCTTTCGAATGAAATGGAAGTCTTCCTTCCGCTACCGGCTTGACGTTCTGGTGTTCTGTTTTAGAAGATTGACACGAAAAGTGTTAAAGCAATGTTTCATTAAAATTGTCAAGCTCTAGCTTATTTTAAAGAAGCAGTTTTTAAGTGTTGCATTTTATCAATATTTGCTTATCACATCTCAACTATAGTAGACTTCAAAAGCCCCATGAGTTAATAATCATCATTATCATCGCCATATTTGAAAAACTGAATGACATTGTTGTACCTCAGAACCAGAACGACGTAAGTCCAAAAATAGCAAATTTTCACTTTTTTTGTTGCATTGTATGTAGTATCGTATTCCGCATAGACCCATAAGACCTTTTGAGAAGCGAATCTTCATTATTGGTTTCTCTTGTAAAGTTAAAATAAATGTTATCATCGGTCTATAGAAAGAAAGTTCTATAGAGACTGCATTTATTCTTCATTAAATTTGTTAAATTGAACCGTATCATATTACGCTATTTGAAGTAATATATATATATACATTTTTTTGGGGGGGGGGGAGTGTAGAAGGTTTGTCTTCAGTATTATGTATATTATATTTTTCCTCTTTCAGACTTTCACTATGACAACTTATTAAACAAAATATTTTCGCTTACTCTTTGAAATAAACTCAAATCTTTGACGAAGGCTCCCTTAAAAAAAACTATTATTAGACATAGGAGCAAAACCTCTTTCCTTGCATAATATTTTTGAAAACAAATAATATGTATTAGAAGCTTCAACAATTACTATCATTTAATAAGTACTTTTCATTTCATCCCCACTAGGCCTTATCATCATTCGTTAGCACTGGGGGGGGGGGCGCATTTCAATTTATTTTCTAAAACATTACTCGAAATCAGTATATTGTAGGCTGAAATAGCTTTATGTGTCTGATTTACCATTGTGATACTATCGTTATTTCCCTCTACAGCTTTAGCTCCAATCGCTTAAATCGAATTTCCCTGCGAATAAACTATATCAACTAAAAAACAAACTTTACAGGCCCCACATGGGTATGTAGGGAAAAACTATTCATTATTTTATCTTTCCCTAAGGTGGCAAACTTTTCTAAAGTTTTTTTGAAGCTCACCAAATAATAATAATAAAGAATTATTATCATTACGTTTCAAGAATATTTATATCGCTTACTTTTTGGAACTAAATTCCGCTAGGGCAGTTGCTTATGGGTTGTTTCATTGCTGCCACGTACACAGCGCTATGTCGGGCGACTTTTGATGCCAGATAGTTAACTTTTTTTTGCATGATCCATTAACTAAGTTGAATCCAGGTAAGGGCCATAATCACAAGTTTCTTTTAACAGAATGCAATGGAAAAATTTCTCTTCACAACGAAAGAGAAGGATGATATGTTTAAAAAAGAAAAACTTAAAATTTAAAGCAATTTTAGAATCATTATACATTTTAAATTTTTACAAAAATTGTATCAAATAAAATGTAAAATTGCGACATTTGAAGCGTAATTTTGAACTATCTGAAACAAAAGTATTTTCTGTCGCTATCTTAAACACTCTCAGATTCACCCATTCTTTATTTAAAAAACTAGCAGATTCAATAAACATAATGCTTAATTAATACAATCCAAGCTTTTTTTCTTTTGAAAACTTGACCCCAAAGAAAGCATTTTTATTATTATAAACCAATTAAACAAGTGTTCTAAATGTATATTTTTCTTTTGTGCCAAAACAACTAATATTTTAATTTTGTGGTAATAAGTTTTAGCTTGCATGGGGAAATAAATTTCGCTATCAGACCCAAAACCATTTCCCCCTAAAGCAATTTCGTAATTTTGGTTTTCAGGAGCCAATTGTGATTAAAAAATGTTGCAACTTTTAAAATAATTTTCATAAATTTATATTAATCTCTCTGGAAGGGAATGCGATTGTTCTTTAACGTTAACGAAACTAAGATGTTAAAATATCGATAGATTAATAAAGATAAAGTAATGAGATATTTTGCAAACTTTGATTCTTTAACATGAAACTACTTCTAATACATACAATTTCTTACGTGCAATAGAAGTCAGAGTGTTTCAACGGGTTAAAATAGCGGAATTAAGAGTCATGAATTCTTGAAAACGAAATAAAATCAACAGGTTTGCAAAACTTTACAAGTGCTTGTTACTATATTAGCTCAATATATGTACAAATTTAAAAATTACTTTTCATTTGTTATGTTTTCTCCTTAGATTTTTAAGGAGAATGGAACATTTTTCATCAGAGATAACGAAACCAAAACTTCAAAAGAAGATCAATAGGAATTAAGCATCTCAAAGGATTGAAACGCACAGTTGGAAAACGAAATTGCTATGCTACTAACTTGTCAAAAACAGTCAACTATTTTTATTATCTTTCTTAAGGACTTTTACTTTAGTTTCTAACTGAATGTTAACTATATTTAATTCTAAGCCCATTGTGGCAAAACTTATAAGTCAAGAAAGAATAGCAAGATAATTACGAAAAAAAACCTGAAATTTTTCGGGGAAAAGTACCATGTTTCCAGCCTTTTTTGCTGCAAAATATCATGTCACTGAAAACTTTTTCGGTACAGGAACGCTGTGTCCACTTGCAAATGAGTTAGCAAACGAGTTCCAAGCAGTTGTGTTCTAACCGGCTATCTAATTGTTTGCGATACTGTGCTCTATTCACCACAGCAAATGGGATTCAAGGTAGGAGCAGGGATTAGGAATCATACTCTTCACACCATAATCATGTGTGTACCAATTAACACTCGGATTGCACGCTTTTTTCCAGTACACATTACTGAAAAAAAAATCTGAACCGTGAGCACTTAATTTTACAGTAATATTTACTGCTTTTTTTTCGTAGTTTCTTAAAGAGGGAAAAAGCATTAAACGATTTGAAGCTTTCTGTATTAAGCAAACACCTCTTCAAATATTTATCACATTACACTGTACCACTTACTTAATATTTCCAGAACGAATGCAAAGCTATTTAGGATCAAAACTCCTCTAAAAAACGGGTTAAAGTATTCGGGCCTTCTTTAAACAATAAATAATTCATGGGAGCAATGCCATTATAGTTTAAATCTCTCATTAGGATAACAGAGGGGAACCAAATCCTCAGTCGTACCACCAAAATGCCATGAAAGGAAAATGAAGGGGTCAGACCAAAAATCTGTTACAAAGATGTGAAGGGGCTGTTCACTGGGGGGGGGGGCATCACCCTATACAAGGGGTGGCAAAAGCAAGCGGATTACTCAAGGAGACCCTGCGTGAAATTTTCCGCCACAGGGACCCTTTTACAATAGAATAAAGGGGCCAACAAACGGAGGGAATTCTGAATACAACGCTCCAGCATTGTGCACGGACGCTTTTTTTAGCCTGTGCGACAATAGTAGTGTTTTTCACAGTTCTGCGGGGGGTGGATTGGGGTGCTCGTCTGCTAGAAGGCCATTTTATGAAACAGCTAGGGGTGGGGGAATAGTGTCGTTTGTCTGTTCTGGCCTTTGTGGTCGCTTGAGGCAAAGGCCTTCAACGATTAGAAAAACAGAGTCAAAACATTGAATTTATATCAACATCAACGCCCCGATGTTCGAGCTGTTGAGCGATTCTTTTTGTGAATGTTTGCTTGCTGTTTGGCGAGAAATATGGCTCAAAGCGGGGTGAAAACCGAAAGGTACAAGCAGGAGTGAGCAGGGTGGTGATTCCATAATTAAATGTTTTTAAGCGTAAGTGTCACATTAAAAATAAACAAAGAAGTAAAAATATTTTGGAGGTTTTTTAATTTTAGATTGGGCTTAAATCATGCGAGAAATGCTCAAAAAATTATATTTCAATTTAAGTACGGTTCATGTTAAGAAACAGTTTGTTAGCATTGCGCTTCAACGGAAAAAGCGGGGGAGGGGGGGGGGAGTAAAGTGAAATAGCTAAGATAACTTACCCTTTTGAAACTAGTAAATGGAGTATTTGATCTAAAATTACAAAACATAAAGGAAGAATAATGTAATTTGTATACAAGTTGCACTGAAGTGTTATTCTTCCTTTTTGGTAGTAATCTTTAACTTTGGGGAAAAAAGGTGGAAAAGTTTCTTTTTAAAAATATATGGGGCAAAATCAAATAAAAGATATTTTTCTGGTAAAACATAAAATATTTTTCTGGTTCTCTCACAAGATGAATGAATAAACGCACAAATAATAGAACAAAAACGAACATATCAATAAATTAATTAAGTAAACATATGAGAAAAGATGTTATTTTCTTGATTATTATGTATTTGTCACAAATCTGAATTTATATTTTAAAGAACATTGTTCTTTGAATACTATAATGTCTTACGAGAATTGTATTACAGTTTAATACAATTATTAAATTTGCTTGAACTGGTAGTGGGTTGCGCTGGGTTATTCACCCAATTGTAAGTAAAACGAACTCTACGAAAGAGGAAATAAATGTTAAAAAAGTCTAAAATTTTTTTGAGCATGTATCTTTAAATGCTATTAACATTCAAGTATTTTAAATTATAAAGTCTCGTGTATTTCAAAAAAAAAAAAACCATTTAATTGAAAAAAAAAAAGAGCGGGAACAGATTTTTTTTATGAAAATGAAATTGTGTGCTGGTTGTTCGACATTCTTATAGAAAATTATAAATGCATCAATATTAAATTTGTAATTACAATGTAAGAATATTTTTTTTTTAAGAGACTGCAAATTTGTAGCTGGTTTTTTCAGGGTTCTTTTATTATTGGATGAATGTTCATACAAGTTAATAAAAATATTTAAAGACAATTAAAAATACAGGTGAAAGAATTTGAATAAAGAAACAGCACATTTAGCATGTTTTAGTGTGTTTAATAAACTACTAATTAAATGATAATTGAAGCGACAAGGAACATAGATTTTTGTTTGTTTTACAGCAATGAATAGACTGCATATTTATTATTTTGCACTGAAGTTGAATGCTTAATATCTTGGTGAATATTCAATTGATGTTTTAACATTTTAGAGATCATTTCAGTTTTAGACTGCTTTTGCTGAACTTAAGGCACAGAAGTTCTTCCGTAAATGTTCTCTGATTATATAATATCGCAATTCATATTATGAATTCTATTATTGTAATTGCACTTTAAAAATGTAAATAAATTAAAAGTTTCCATTATCAATTTCAACCGTATTTTACTAATTAATTCAATTTTTATTAGCGGTTTACTTTAACCATTTGTCTTAGACTCCTAATTAAAAGAGAAAAAATAAGATTTGCAATCACTTGTGTTCTTGAATTCATTTACTTTTATTTAATTAATTTTTTAGCAACGGTAAGAATTAAACAACACGTTAAATGAGTTTGAAATTTAGTTTTCGTATTCACTTTTATGGTCATAGTGTGTCGAAACGACTTTAATGCTTGAACTATTCCTTATTTTTTTTAACCTGGTGACATTATCTTGAGCTTTTTTCACAATAAAATACAGGAAATAAAATTTTGAATGAATACGTAATTGATTTATTAATTATCGTAAAAAATATCATTATTAAGCATATAAACGAGTTAACAAAATCCCTCCTCGTTCCTTAATTTGCAAGACATTATTTTAAGCAATTTTATTTTGAAAGGAATAAGAGGCAAATTAAACCTTTTTAACTCTCTATTTTCTGGTAAAATCTATTAAGCTTCTGCTACAGATGTGATTTTTGGTACTAAACTTAAATTCAAAACTTTGGATTTTACCTTTTTCTGCCAAATTGCGCGAGATAAGCAATCATGTGCTTTTCAAGGTATGTTTTGTTCCACTGGTGGAATTTAATCATTTTTATTGGACTTATAATTGAAAGAGAGAAATACGATATGCGATTACTGTTATGTTCTTTTTTTTCTAAATATTTTTTTTTAGAAAAATAAAACGATGCATTGAACGAGGTTTAAACTTTTCAGTTTTTGCCTTTACTTTTCTGTCTACAGTGTGTGTGCAACTGGTTTAAATGCTTGAAATATTCCTCAGAAAATTATTCTTAATAGCATTATTAAATGATCTAAATCTTACTCTAAACTTTCTGTTGGTGCTATTTTTCCAAGGGATAGGGAGATCTAGCCAAAATATTGGCTAAAAAGGGCCTCATTTTCACAATTCTGAGTTTTGAATCTGTGGGGACCTCCTAAAGCCGGAGTTACAATGGACAAATCTGGGTAATAAAGGTAATATCTAATGTAGGCTATTACTATTTCATTTCCAGAAGTAATTATTTCAGTAAGTTAACAGAGTCCTTCAAACAGTACTATTGTCTCCCCTTTTTGTGTAACGAGATTTTAATATTTAAATTGAATTAAACCGAGGTTTACCATCTGCAGTAAAACGAATATCTGTATTCCATAGGAAAATAACCGCAACTAGCAAATTTTAAGTTATTCAGGATCTAGCTTTATTATATTTCGAAAATATATATTTATTAAATCTTTTTTACATTGTTTTTACTTTATCTAATCAAAACTACAATATTTGTTTGTAAACAATGTATTAATTGTTTACGCATAGTGTTTTTAGTTATGGGCTAGTGAAGTTCAAACATAGTTTAGGTTGAAATCCGCTGAAAAGTTGTGTGTATGCTAACTACGAGAATTTCCCTCAGGGGCACTTACTTTATATAAAATTTTAGAGCACTTCATTAGTAAAATTGAATTTTCCTATTGAAACAAAACTATTTCAGTAAATTTTCTTTTGTACACTTTTTAACGATGATATGTTTTTTGCATCAAAGTTATTTACCAGGTCATTGAACAATCGTAGTTAGTTACTGAGAAAGCCGAAATAAGTTTATGTATGAGATGATAAACGATATTGAGAGAGAAAAGAAAAGTTACTATAATTATAGAACATGTTTAAGAAAAACCTCTCTACTTTTTGATTTGACGATATATACACACACATATATATATATACATAAGAGCAGAAAAATGTCTATGTATAAATACACGTGAATGACTGATGACTCCTAGCTCGAACGGCAAATCTAGCAGAAATCCTTAGCACCGATTGCTCTTTATGCTTGGCTGAAGACTTCTACAGTTCTCTTATCATTACATGGTCGCTGCTGTTTTAGACGCACTGTTCATTACGCAAGCTTGAGAAAAGGTAACTTCTTTTGGCGATTTATCGCCAAAAATAAAGAGGATATTTATTACATTAGGGTTTACTTAAAGATGTCTCTCTTGCAAGTGGAAGTTTGAGTTAATACTTTAGATATTAGTTTGTATTATATTTGTTCTTATTCTTCATGATATTATTCTTATTCTTATGATGATAATATTTTCATTTAAATTTTTTTATGCTTTTTTACCACTATTTATGTTTTTTAAACATCTAAGGCTGCACATAGGAATGCTATGAGTTCACATGTGAAGTTGGATGCAGTTTGCCATGCTAAGAATATATGGGTGATTCTACAATACGGGAATATTTTTAACATGTAGATTTCAAAAAAATAATTCAAAATTAAAAATCTGAAAAAAATCAGCAAAGCACTTCATAAGCTGCATACTTAAAATAGAATATCAGCAGAACTTCAAAGTTTGTATTTTACTGTATTTTTGCATTTTTATTTTTTTGAAGGCATGTGAATGATAAAAAGGACATGTGGATGACACAATGGGTATGTGAATAACACAATAAGTATGTATGTGAATAACACAAACACAATAGATATATTAATGAAACTTTTTAACCTGTAAACTGTTATACATAATTTTTAAACATTGTACTGTCATAGTTTGGCTTTTGATTCATCCACGGGTCTCATATTGGGGCGTGTGAATGACAAAATACAAGTAATATGCTCTCAAAAAGTCATATCTGAATTTTTTTGGCTTAATTTCGAATAAGGACCTACAAAGGTAAGATTTAAGACTATTCATCATCAAAAAATTTTTACATGTACATTTTACTTGCATTCTGTAGGCCATGTTAATGACAAAGATGAAAAACACTTGCCTTGAAAATTGAGTTTAGCGTGCTTTTTATCAAAAAGTAATTGCAGAGCAGCAAAATTAATCTTCAGCCAAGAATAACAACCCAAGTAGCATCAACTCATCGGATTTTGCTCGGCCGATCAACAAACTCCTCGTAAACTGATCCTGTAACGCACGATGACATCGTTCCGATCAGTATCCGAGCACGGTTTTCGATGAGCTACTTTTCATCGGAAAGCGATATCCTTCCGATCAACTTTCCCGATGAAAATAAGATGAGCTATATTCCATCGGAAAACGATATCCTTCCGATCAAGTTTCCCGATGAAATTCCTCGGCACGGGACTGTTCTGCTCGTAAATTGCTCCAAATCTCATCGTATTTTGCTGCTCGGATTCTGCTCGGCCGATGAGACATATTGGATCACCGGCCGATGAGAATTTCATCGGGTTTCGATGAATGGCCGATCATCGGCCGATGAGATGATGCTGCTAGGGAAAGTTCCATGCTTCATTTTAAACTGTGTTGCCGGATTTCGAAATAAAACACTTTAAAGAAAGATATCTATACTTTTCAGACATGTGGATGACTGATAATCGCTGGGACAGAGTTTAGATTAATTTTTAGAGATACATTATTTTCACATTGTTTTGCTTTTTTGTGGTTTACATCTTGCACACATTCACATTTATAAATAAAAAACTCTTGAGAAAAAAAAATTCACTTTTTTTTTATAAAAATCTATATTCCACTGATTGTGAAAATTGCACCTATGGGACAGGGCATGTGGATGACATTTTAGTGCAATATTTTATTTTTAACTGAATAATAATTAATTATTGACTTTGTTGATAATCAGAATTATAGAACAAAAGACGCATAAAAATACTTCCAAAATAGTTTTTTATTAAATTAATTGCCCATTTTTGTAGAATCACCCATATATTACAATTATTAAATACTTAAATGGTGCTTAAAGTTAAATAATTGCATGTGTCTTTTAAAACAGCGCTTCAGCAGTCACATTTTATTGCTTAAACAGACATCATTAAACTTGAAAATTCTTTAAAGCCATTCTTACTTAAAAAGAATCTCGATGCAAGTTTCATTAAAAAAATCATTGTTCGATCTTTACGTATTGTAGTATTCAAAACAAATTTCCAATTTGTTTATTTTTAAACGGTAAGTTTTACCTATTTTACTTTGGGTGGCATGTTCCTACTTTAAAAAATGATTTCATTCCAGAAAAAAAGTTTATCATCCAATAAAATGAGCGTGGGACGAGTTCCACTCTAAATTGAGCATTCTAGATTCCTTAAGAAACAACAATGCAGAATGAATATAGGGTATTCCGACCAGTGAGTGACCACCACCCAGTGAATGACCACTTCGCAGTATTTCTTAAAAAATAAGGTTCTAAATTATTATTTTTTAGATAAATTGGCTTCAATAGCTTTCTTCCTTCAATTTCTGAGCTATCTGATACCTGATTGGTAATTTTGGTCATGTATTTTTCTAGTAAAAAATTATAGAATGTTTACAGCCGTGCGCCATTTCTTTTTCTGTTCCAAAATAATAAGGATGGTTTTATGTATACAACTACTTTGATTCGTATTAATTGTATTTATAAATTAAATTTTTTTAATTATACAAAGGAATCATTTAGTATGTATATTCAGGTTATGATTTTAATTGTTTCAATCTTTATAGAATGTGTAGATTTTAGATTTATGGGGTGGTCACTCACTGGGTCAGAAAAACTCTGAAAAGCCAGTGAATGACCACTTCGCAGTATTTCTTAAAAAATAAGGTTCTAAATTATTTTTTTTTAGATAAATTGGCTTCAATAGTTTTCTTCCTTCAAATTCTGAGCTATCTGATACCTGATTGGTTATTTTGGTCATGTATTTTTCTAGTAAAAAATTATAGAATGTTTACAGCCGTGCGCCATTTCTTTTTCTGTTCCAAAATAATAAGGATGGTTTTATGTATACAACTACTTTGATTCGTATTAATTGTATTTATAAATTAAATTTTTTTAATTATACAAAGGAATCATTTAGTATGTATATTCAGGCTATGATTTTAATTGTTTCAATCTTTATAGAATGTGTAGATTTTAGATTTATTGGGTGGTCACTCACTGGGTCAGAAAAACTCTGAAAAGCCAGTGAATGACCAGTTGTTTATTCACTGGGATTTTAATGTTGTTTTGAAAAAATTAAAGAAAACTACTGCGGTTTTCATTGCTTTAATTCATCTTGCACATTAACAGCTGAGCACACAGAAAACCTCTTAGAGCGGCCACCTCTATACTGAGCGGAAACCCCTCTTAACGGCCAATTTTTCGTGGCACGGATATTTTGGCCAGTGGACCTAATGTTAAAATTTCCCCTTGCAGTGACAACCCCCTCCCCCCCAACCCCTCTGAACGCCCACTGAGTTGTTCGACATTTTTTCAAAAAATGTATGCTCGCTTCCTGTTTTTAATCCTTTCGTCACGTTTTTGACTGTCATCTCTCTAGAAGTAATGCCAGCATTCAGACAAAATTCGATATTTAGGTACGGTTGCCTAGGGAACCATCATGCGAATGGTATAATAATGCAAAAAGTTTAAATTGTTAGCAATCGAAAGAACATATCAAGACATCATTGGGGGGGGGGGGATTTATTTGCCCTCGTCAGCCCATTGTCGAGATAGAGTTAAATTCAAAGACTTGGCGAGAAATTGATCACGCATTTTAACCGTTTGCATATGCACGACGACTATCTACAAATCACATAAAAGATTTTTGCCGTTTTACACTGAAACTCGCTAAATTTGGAATCTTTTCGAAAACATTTCGGCAGATTTTAAAACCTTACCTGCCACCAAGGCGGCTTGTGCAATCCGCTTGCGCAGGTTGATGCACACCGCCTTCGGCAGCGTACTTCGGGTTTTCAGTGAAGCACACGACTAGAACAATTTCATTCTCAACAATGTACTTCGGGGGCATCACGGTGGTCAGCATGGTGGCCTCTTGAACCGATGTATTTTATATTAGAAGAGGCTCGCTAAGAGCCTTTTTTGAGATTGACGTTTTCCCTCGGACCGAGTGTCGAAAAACTACCTAAGCTATTCGCTTTCCGTGCTTGACATTCCCGTCTACAAGCTGCTTTTGTGCTGAAAATTTTTGACAAAGAGAGGGGTTGAGAATTAGAGAAAGCTTGGTTTTGGAAGGGAAGAACTAGAGGGAGAATTTAGCACTGTGCCAAATTCTCCCTTGTTTCTTCCGTTCGAATTTGCTCTTGCCCACGCAGACGTGCTTAAGAATTTACATTTTAATAAAAAGAACTGCTTAATAAATTCAGACAATTATGTAAAGTAGCCAAACATATGAACTTAAAAATTACGAATCTTTCGATACTTGGTTCGATGTTCAGTTCACTGGCTTTCGGGAGAAGTAAGAAAAACATAGATTGATACATACATACACTCAGTTTTTACAAAAAATATTTTGATGACAGGGTCACGAGGTCAAATAACTTTTGTGCGTAGCATTTTAGACATTTCCAGCACATATAAAGAAATGGTAAACGTGGAGAATAGTTCTTTCAAATGTAAAGAAAATTGATGTAATTTTATTAGCGTCTGTGATCTAAAATTGCATAAAAATGCATGGAATGTGTGTGAAGAACAAACATACAATATAATAGTGCCACAGAGTGATAAAGTAAACACTTCAAACAGTTACAACCACCACTTTGTCTCAGACTAATGTAAGAGCTGTTTTGCAGTATTCATCTTTTAAATATCCACAATTTTAACATTATTCAGTGAATACTTCACTCAACATCGCCGAAAGAGCCAAATTAAAAACAAATTCGAAAAAAAAAAAAAAAAAGTCATTTTATTTGCCAATTTTGTCGCCAACATGGCGATATGTCGCCAAGTTGGCGACGAAAAATTGGCGACCAGAAGTAAAGCGATCTATCAACATGAGGTTGCTAAATTACAACATCCCTTAATTCTGCATTGAAATTAACATATTTACCCCAAACAGGGGTAAAAGACCCCTTTGGGAACATTCGAATGTAACCAAAAGGTTAGGCGCATAACTAGACCCCACTCAAAGTTCATATGCGAAATTTCAATGTTCTACGCCACACAGTTTTTGAGTTATGCGAGATATATTTCTAACTCAAAATTTAAGGTGGTCATTCACTGGGTCAGAGGTGGTCAGTCACTGGGTCAGAGGTGGTCATTCACTGGGTCTTTGCGCCATTTTACCTTCGAACACCCCAAAAAGCCGGAAGCGGTACCTTTGAAGTTCCATCATTTTTTTTTACGTATTTACATAGATCAATAAAACTATTTAAACTATCACGAACAAAATATTACAGTATTTAAAATTACTACGATTTTTTAAAAATGAAATTTTGCTTAAGTGGTCATTCACTGGTCTGTCTACCCTATATTTAATTTGCAAAAAGAGAAAAAAAAAAAAAAAATCTGGCTTGGAACCCACGCTACATACTTTTCCGTCTAAATATCACAATAGACGCCTTAACCCATTAATGCCTGACATTTTTTTTCCAAAGATATTTTGTATATTGGTTACAAACAGTGTTTAATGGATAAGAAAAATAATAAAAAAAATATTATGTAAAAAATAATTTTTTTATTAAGGAAAGAAAAATCGTCCCTTAAAATTTACGATCGACCCCAGAGGGTACATACTTTTTTTACTATTGTTTTTCTGCCTACGATATAATATTTAAAAAGGCATTTTATAAGAAGAAAAAGACTGGGAAGCTGGGAATCATTTTGAAAACTTTTTCGCTTGAACGCTTTTTTTTCGAGATTGTGAACGATGTTATTTTTGATAAAGATCATATTGAAACTGCTACAGAACACACTTTACAATGGTTATGTGCTGCAAACTGTTAATAACGAATTGAAAGAATACCAAGGGACTGATTGAACACTATTATTTGGTTGAAATGTTCATTTTGGGGAAATTCAGACTCTTTTTTGGACCGTCCCTAAAAAGAGACGCTAGGCATTAATGGGTTAAGTGTTAAAATAGTGCCTTGAAGTGGGCAAGAAAGCAATTCAAACATTTACACCCCTATAATGCAGTAAGTAACCGCCCCTAAACCAAGGCAGAAACATGCAATGCACCTACAGCTCGTTTATTCTAACCATGTACTGCAGTTTGCACTCCATGGATGGAATAAACGAGCTAGTGGTGTATTGCATTTACACCCCTAGTTTGTCACAAAACAATGCAAAAAATTAAAACTATCGCAAACTATCGCCAACAGCACCAAACTGAAACTAAGTTAAGTTTTTTTTAAATTTACCGTAATATGCAAAACAAATGTTCAATTTTTTTAGTTTGAAAAATGTAAGTCATAACTATCTTACTTTGGATCAAATTTCACTAGTTTTGAAAATAGTTTCATTCAAAAAAAAAAAAAAAAAACCTTTATTAAATGAGTGTGGGACAGGTTCCATTCTATATTGAGCATTCTAGATTCCTTAAAAAATGGATATATATTTAATTTACAAAAAAAAAAAAATCTGGCGTGTACCCCACACTACATCTTTTTCCGTCTAAATATCACAACAGATGCCTTAAGTGTTAAAATAGTGCCTTGAAGTGGGCAAGAAAACAATTCAAACATTTTCACTCCTATAAAGCAGTAAGTAACTGCCCCTAAGCCATGGCTAAGGCAGAAACATGCAATACATCACCATCTCGTTTATTCTACCCATGTACTGCAGTTTGCAGTTTATAGATGGAATAAACGAGTTAGGGGTGTATTGCATTTACACCCCTAGTTTGTCACAAATCAATGCAAAAAATGAAAACTATCGCCAACAGCACTAAACTGAACCTAAATTCAAAAAAAAAAATTTTTTTTTTCAATTTACTGTAACGTGCAAAACAAATTTTAAATTTTTTTAGTTTGAAAAATGTAAGTCATAACTATCTTACTTTGGATCACATTTCACTAGTTTTGAAAATAGTTTCATTCCAGAAAAAAAAATGCTTAATTAAATGAGTGTGGGACAGGTTCCATTCTAAATTGAGCATTCTAGATTCTTCCCCAAACAATGAGGCAGAATGAACTGGCAAGGATCAGGGACAATTCAAATTCCCATCTTTCCCAGTCGTCTGTGTTCGAACTTCAAAACCTCTTAGCTCCCCATTGATTTTCAGCTTCTGCGGAACGAAAAAGAAGAGATCCCCACCATCCCTCATAACCGCGGGGCATTGTGGGAAAGCAAGCTAATGTCATGTAAATTGGCGGGCTGCAGACGACACGCGAGACAAAATTTTCGAATTCTCCCCTTTCCATCAAGTTCCCGCGTTCCTGTTACCTTCCCCTTCTTCGTAGTGAATGGATGTTCTAATACACACACAAAATATTTTACTTTGTGACTGCAAGCCGGTGGGTTGATTGACTTTAATAATGGCAATTGCAGACGACATAGACTTACGTGGAGTTTTAATGCACTATTGCTGGCTGAGCCCCCACCGTGCCATTAGTTTCTCTTTCCTCGCTTTCAAAGAATGGACTACCTTATGTACTATTACTCAGTCTGCAGCATTTAACTTGCAGTAGTTCTAGTTCTCGAGGAAGTTTATAGCTACAAAGCATTTGGTTAGATAAAAGTTTTAGATCTAACCAAACTAATTTGTCTTAAGTAGTTCATGGTTTTAGTTTAAATGTTTAGAAATGCTCAGAAATTTAAAGACAAATTTATGATGCATAATTTTTTAGCACTGCTTTTTGTTGCAAGTTTCAATTTTACAAGAATGTCTCTTAGCCCAAACTATAATTCAGATATCTATACTGCTTTACATATGTGGGATATACAGGGTGTCCACTCCAATCGTGGACCAATAGCTAATTTCTTAACCGTTAGAGATAAGCATATAGTTTATTTAGGAAAAAATCTCCAAATTACGAAAGGAATTTTGGGTCTATTCAATGTTTTTCAAAAAATCAAATTTTGAAAGAGTTACGAAATTTAAATTTTTATACAGCCCCCCACTCCTATCAATCATATTTAGTAAAACATTCTTGACACTGCAACGTTTAAAACTAAAAAAAAATCACTCTTCTACCACAAAAATTGACCGAGTTATGACGTTTTGAAAAATCAAGATTTTGCATTATTTTATGAGCTCATCGAGCGATCGCTTAAGGGATCGTATGCGAAATCCTTCAAAATCTTGATTTTTCAAAACGTCATAACTAGGTCAATTTTTGAGGTAGAAGAGTGATTTTTTTTAGTTTTAAACGTTACAGTGTCAAGAATGTTTTACTAAATATGATTGATAGGACTGGGGGGCTGTATAAAAATTTAAATTTCGTAACTCTTTCAAAATTTGATTTTTGGAAAAACATTGAATAGACCCAAAATCCCTTTCATAATTTGGAGATTTTTTCCTAAATAAACTATATGCTTATCTCTAACGGTTTAGAAATTAGCTATTGGTCCACGATTGGAGTGGACACCCTGTATTTAGTTGATATTGCTTTTTAACAAGTTCTCAAAGCTGGTAGAACAATACAATAAAAATAAATTTTTGTTCCGTGTAAATTTTTAAATTGATTATTTTTTTTATGCATAGTTTCTTTTTTACTCTGTGAAAACTACTCAAGTTGAAAAAACCGAATACACACATAAATGTTTTAATACAGAAAAAAAATTGTGATTGCGAGCCGGTGTGTTGATTGACTCTAATAATGGCAATTGCAAATGACATAGACTTACGTGGAGTTTTAATGCACTATTGCTGGCTAATCCCCCACCGCACAGTGGTTCGAGGGCGGAAAAAGTAGGCATTTCAAAGTTTGAACATAGAAAATTTTAAATGCCGTAATTACTTAACCCTTGAGTTGTAGTAACATACTCCATAAGATTTATTTGGAAAAAAAAATTGCATATTACCGAAAATAAGCAAAGAATGTTGAACAGTTACGTTTTTAATTAATTTTGGACGTGATCCTATACTGCAGTTTTAATTCATACGTTCAGTAATACAAACTAGAATTTATAAAAAAACATTTAAAATTGGTTTTTCACACCTATAGGATGCATATTACGCCAGAAATAATAATTAAAATTAATAAAAATTAAAAATTATCTGAAGTGAAAGAAAAAGTAATTGCGAAAAAATATTATGAAATATATTGAGTCATATACTTTTATCGGCGGCTTCCGGTGAGCTTAAAGCTATATTGGCAAATAATTTGAACCTTCCTGTAACTAAACAAAAACATTTTAGCTGCAACCACCTGCGACTGTGGGCGTGACAGATGTTTTCATTTGAATCTCACTATTTACAAAACACCAATATAGTAAACTAAAAAAAAAACAAAAAAATAACATATCTTGGTATAATGGGGACAAGTTGATTTTTATCAAAGAGATTGGCCATCAAATTTGACGTATTCAAAAAAAAAAAATCTGCACCTTAAAGCCAGACTAACGTAAGTCACAATTTCACTACTTCTCAAGGTGAGCAATGTACGCTCGAGGGATTTTCTCCGCTTTTCCCCGTTTCGAACCACGGTGTACCGTGCCATTAGTTTATCTTTCCTCGATTTTGAAGTATGGGCTACCTTATGTAGTATTACTCAGTCTTCAGCATTTAACTTGCAGTAGTTCCAGTTTTCGATAAAGTTTATAATGATTTATACCTTGGTTAAACAGAAGTTCTTTTACTGACCTCAAACTAATTTAGCATAAGTAGTTAATGATTTCATTTGAATGTATAGGAAGTATTCAAAAACTTTAAGATAAATTTAAGATGCATCATTTTTTAACACTGCTATTTTGCTGCACATTTCTAATTTGTAAGATTTTTTAATGTATCTACAACTTACGACTTTTCAAATCCCCTTTCAGAAATAAGTCATTAAATTGCAGGCACGTGGTTTTTTATTTCAAGGAGCCCCTTTTCGAATGCGACGAAATTTGAGCTGTGGGATGTAAAGTCATCAGATAAAAAAGCAACATGTACTGTATTTACATTGTGTACTACTGTTGCTACTGTTTTTGTTTTAGAAAAAGATTTCTATGTTTTAGCTCTCACGCACAGACACCGACTATATATATGTATAAGTAACAGTGGAGATATTCAACTTTGTACATAAAAGCACTTTTCATCCTTGAAGAAAAGATTTCATTGACTCTTATGTAGTATTAATTAAAGCTTAAACAAAGAACGAAAATTAAAATCATACTAGGAGGGATAACTCGCCAACGGCGGTAGTCCTTTTCCCCAAAGATAAAACCGTCAGCTTCCTTTTCCTTTAAATAACTCCGGATCGCACACAAGTGAAGCGAAAGATATTCTAGATTAGCTACAGATACCCGCCTATAGATTTGTTCCAATATTTTAGGGTTGACTCCCCATATCGAACTCAATTCCCGTTTTCGAGCAACTGGTTGCTGATAAAGAATATTTTGTTTCTTTTCGTCTTTCCCTATCACTTACAGCATTTTAGAAAGAGCGCAATCTACCATCAAAATTGGGATTTTTTCTTTTATTTCTTCTTCTTTTTCGTTTTCAATGTCTCGCGCTTAAAAGTAAATGATTTTCACTGATAATTCTGGATTATCGCTATAGAGAATTTTTGACAGATAGCAGCATCAGATGGAAATTTTGGAGAGCAGTTTTGGGTTTTAGTTTGTAAATAACTATTATGTACCAAAATAAGAAATTTTAAAAATAACACAGGCCAACAAAAAAAACCTTTTTGAAAACTTTTTTAATTTTAATAGCTGATCTTGATAGATTTTTATGTGCTGAATCCAAATCTGCTTGTAGTTTTTATGTATCACCCTTAGTTTCCAAGCAAAATGTATTTTATTAGATAGTCTAATACCAATTTACAGTATATAGGGAAATCAATGAAACACTGTAGAATCGTAAAAATGGTTTGTATTTACAGTAAAATACTTGGAATAGTAATTTTATGTGATGATACAAGGTTCACTTGTCAACTGGAATTGCTTTATATTTTCTTTCCCTTTTTTCCTTGAAGCTTCTTGTGTAGCTTTTCCTGCGATGAATAGCTTGCTGAACTTCCCGGTGAAGTGACCAACAGTAATCCCCCATCATGTTGTAGCATGTGTTTCAGCAGTGCTGCCAACATCATCTTTGTTCATTAGACCTATTTTTTCATGTTATCTTAACTATGAAAAAGCTGTTAAATTCTAAAAATGTTTCTTTATTTCATGAATGTAACTATAAAATGTGAATAAATGGTGGGTGATACAACTTTTTAAGCATCATATTTGGTTCAGCAACCTAAACAACATAAGAATAAGGTATTTTCATTAAAAAAGTTTTTTCATCGTTGGCCTGTGTAATTTAGGCAAAAATTCAAAGAGTCAGCATTGTAAATGCATTCTAAGTTTGAAAAACATGATGTGTTTGCCGATTCTATAACTTTAAAAACAACATTTTTGTCTTGTTCCATGTTACACGAATGATATATGCTAGTAACAATTTGTTAATACCAGGTTTTTGAAAACTATAACCATTGTACATATAAAGCAGTGAGTAACCGCCTCTAAGCCAGGGCTAAGGCAGGAAAATGCAATACGCCGCCATATCGGTCATTTCGATCCACGGACTGAAGTTTCGTGCTTATTATGCACTCATCAACATGGAATACGAAAGTAACCGAGTTGGAGGCAAAAGTTCTCTTGTAGAGCAAAGAGAGCCGAAAAAAACTGGTAGCTAATGTGAAATTGGAATACCAGCGAGCGACCGCACTTGGTACGGTACAACTCGTAAAATTTAAGGCAGAGCTCGGGTATAAAGCAGCGAGTAACCGCCCCAAGCAAGGGTTGAGGCAGGAACATGCAATACGCCGCTAACTCGGTCATGTTGTACCGTACCAAGTGCGGTAGTTCGCTGGTATTCTAATTTCACATTAGCTACCAGTTTTTTTGTCTCTTTTTGCTGTATAAGAGGATTTTTGCCTCCAACTCGGTTACTTTCGTATTTCATGCTGATGAGTGCATAATAAGCGCGAAACTGCAGTTCATGGATCGAAATGACCGAGCTGCCTGTGTATTGCAATGTACATACAATCGTTTAAAATAAATTATGATAGCAAAGAATATATATATATATATATATATATATATATATATATATATATATATATATATATATATATATATTCCCGAGCGATGATTCGAACCAATCTTAAAATGAAAGATTACTATCGAGCGATAACGAGATTTGTCGCAAAAATCCACTTGCAATTAGTCAAACGAGGTGCTGATCACCGAACAAGGGACCCGGATGATTCGCCGGGACACCCTTAACTGATTAGACAAGCCCCATCCGCAGCAGCGGGCCCCTCGGCGGCTAAAGAGGGTGCCGAGGCAGAAGTGATCCCGGCCTAGGTGGGTCCGTCTGGAATTAATCCACCCTCGGCGGTGCAGTCACGCATCTGAACAATGATTCGGCGTTATGTCACCACAATGTGCCGGCCCTGGACGCAGCTGGGCCCTGGCTGTGTGGGCCCAGGGTTGTTGAGGTATCGACACGAGAGATGGTTTTATGATGGTTTTAGTTTTGCGGATTAAAAGTAGGTTTGGGGAAAAATTGTTTTGTAATTTCCTTCGCTTCGACACCAATCGTAGAGAGGGAGATTTATTGTTAAAAATTTTCCAGATCGAATCGTGGTCCAAAAGTTGAGTTGTAGAGGTAGTCCAGCGTTGTTGAAGTATCTTCTAGAGCTGTTGAGGACAAAAGTCCAGAGTTGTTGAGGTTATAGACACAAGAGATGGTTTTATGATGGTTTTAGTTTTGCGGATTAAGAGTAGCTCGGGGAGAAATTGTTTTGCAATTTCTTTTGCTTCGACACCATTCGTAGAGGGTGAGATTTATTGTTGAAGATTTTCCAGATTGAATCGTGATTCAAAATTACGCACTTGAGCATAATCCAGTAGGCTCTGTGTTTGAGTTCTTGAGTTAAAGTCGATTCTTTGCTAGGCTCTGGATATGTGTGTGCCCAGGAAGCAGAGTTCTCTGGCACATAAAATTAATAGCTTCTTACGTTCTAGAGGCCTAGAAAAAATGTCCAAGCGGCCTAGTCTAGAATGATATTTAAAAAACATGATACCTCGGACATGTCCAAAAGTCTGCACTGATACATGGATTGTATGGCATGTTAGATATGTGGGATCCTTGGTTGTCTAGGGGTTTGACTTCTATACTAAATGATGAGATCATCGTCTTTTAAACATTTAATTGACATATAAGCAAAGTTTCACAAGACAAACACAATCATCTAAAACATGAACACCAAGAACTACATCATCGTCGCTTCACGACCTTCTTAGTTCGCCGTCATCTTCCCACTCACGCCGCAGTCGCGTCACACCACGTGTCTCTGCGCGCGTAGGGTTTCGTCGACAGTAAATAGTTCTGCAAGTATAGTTCATGGGGATTCCCACATTCATGGGGATTCCCACAGATATGCCTAAGTGTCTGTAAGGGCACATGCAAATATAATAGCCTTCAATAGACTTCAGTAATTAAGATGAAAGACTCAATAACTTGAAATTGTCTGCTATGGCATATAGAATACATGTTGTCTCAAAGAATGGCACCTACAAGTGAGAATTCCAGCAATTTAGTATGTGTGAATGTCGTATCGGAGATGTCAATGGCACATAAAAAGAATAAAACTTTAGAGGCATCAAATAATCTGTAACGGCTAATGAAGTTAATGACGTCTGAGAGACGTCAAAGAGTATGTGATGCCATAAAAACTAAACGGAGTATCCAGGTGTGGTTGGAGTAAGTCAAGAAGTCAAAGATGCAGCAAACGGACTTATGAGTGTCGAAAGGTTTTTTTTTTTAATTTACTTTGCCGAGTTTTGCGGAAGCTTTAATATTGCTATTTTTCATTTGCGGTTTCAAATAGAAATCTTTATTGCTTTTATTACTATCAAAAATAGTGTATAAAAGTGATTGAGATAGTCTTTGCAAATACGAAATCAAGAACTGGTAGAGAAGAACTTCAAACCTCAGTTTTGGTTTGGTTTTTAAACTACTGGGCAATTCTGTTAGGATATATGTCAGTCGGAAACTTATATGTGAATATTCTTTGGGATGCTTTTTGTACTCTCCTTTTAGACCCCCCCCCCCCTCAATTCAGCATTTAAATCAGTTTTTATGGTACTTCAGATTTCCAAAAACTATTGATGTTACAGAGATGAAATAAAGTTTTTAGAGCAGATACGATTTCTAATATGTTTTGAAAATTTCGTAGCAAAATTTAAAGATATGGATAGATAATAGTATAGTATAGAAATGACTAGTAAAATTAAAAGTTTGAAGTGTTCTTTTTTTAAAATGAGAGAAAAGAAGATTAAGTCTTGTAAAATATAAATTTGGAGCACAAATGAAGGGGAAAGTGGATAAAGACGATATAAGACATTTGAATTTCGCCGATTTACAGAAATTCAAATTAGTGTGTGTTGAATTGTGTTAACTCACAGACACAATTGAAGGTGCAAGTGAATAAACGTGATATGTGACATTTTTTTTTTTAATTTCTAGAAAAGCTTTCAAGAAAAAAATTATTACCTTAACACCGTCATCCATGGTAAAAAGTAAGTTTTTCCAAAATTGTCACCTGCCACCTTTATCCACTTGCCCCTTCAAATATCCTGATAGTGGACGAAAGCTGCTTTACCAATGGAGTTTAATTGGTATATCTAAGTTTAAGATCCTAACTTTTAACTTAAAACCTCCAATCAACTGAAAAATTTTAAGAGTGGTTTTAATGATATTATGAATAGAATTCATAGAATTTATAAAGCAGAATGAATTTAAACGCTCTTTGTTCTAAGCACTTTCGCTTCATTTTTTTCTTTAACCGAAACACATATCAAAGGGGGAAAAAAGGAAAGATATTTTCTTTCCCCTAATGCTATCTGTAAACAGAACCCCTTTTCCACACCAATAAATCACTACAAATCTCCCAAAATTGTTGACACTATGTATGTTGCTTCTACGTCAGACATAAAGCATCAGTCTATCCCCAATACCCTACTATACACCCTCTCTCTTTTTTTCCACTGTAACCAGGTTTTAAGAACAGGAGGAATATTGCCGAGAAATAAATAAAATAATATACAAAAGCGCAGACGATTTATACAGAAACTCTTTGGGATCAGACGATTCGAAGCACGTAGCCAGCATGTGAATCGTGCAGTAACTGCCTAAAGATTCCATGCAGCCTTCAGCCGAGGATCTCTGCGAATAGACACAGCTGGTATGTTCTTTTAGGTTTAGGAGAAAATCGTCTGAAAGAGAAGAGGGTGGTTTCCTTCTAAATTGTTCTACGACCCCAGCATGCTCACATGCTGCTTGATTCTATTTTTTCGGCGTTTTTCACTTCGCAACGAGCAATTTGTACTCCCTACTAGTCGAAGCTATCCGGCAGATTTTCTATGAATTCTTTTTTAAACTGATTTAAATGAAAGGGGATAAAGGTAAACTTTTCAATTTTATTCTTGTATTGAAGGGAAAATCTAATGTCGTCCACGCATTCACGAAATGTGAAATGAAAATTTTGGAAATTTCCCCAACTTTTCAGAAATAGTTTTTCTCCACTTAAGAACCTTGTATGTGATGGGACGCTTTCCCAGAGCTCATTTTGATTGATACCCAATGAAATGTATAAATACTGTGGCCACCGTTTGTACTAAACAGTTTTGGTTCAATAAAAGGGCCAATTTAGTAAAGATGGAAAGCGTTCTGTTTCTGACGATTTGATTCATTAAAGAGGCGGCTTTAATTAACCACTGATTCAATTAACCGAAGTCTACTGTACTATTACTTTTCAGAAGCTTGTCAGAAATGACTCTGAATTGCACTCATACGTAGTATCATGTTTGGCAGAATTCTTTTGCACCGTCTCTGTGTCCTCACTGGGCACATCAAGAGGCCAATTAGAAAAAAAATCTGACAGGTAATTATTTTTTTATTCCAATTTTAGTTGAAACTTCCACATGAAATTTCTAATTTTTTAAAGGCTTTGCTCCATTTAAATCATTATTTAGTGCTCAGAGAATAATAACCTACGCTTAATTTTTTTTAATCGAGAGCCATTTTCGAAATGTTGAACCAGTTTCACTTCAAATGCTTCGATTTTTTATATCATTTTTCGAAATTAGGCCATTTGGAAATTCAATATCTACTGAGCTCGTTATAAAATGATTTGGTTAAATTTTTTCCCAAGTTTTTGTTTCAGTACAGCAAATTCTAAGTGCATTTTAATAGATATTTTTACAAATAAATCAAATGTAGTCAATATATTAAGAATAAAAAGTATGATTTTAACCGCAATAAAAATCTGCATTTATAATTAATTCAAAACAAATAGCATCCTGAACTCGAATTTCAGTCAATTCAGTTCACAGCTCACATAAATAACCCGACACTGTGAAAATCAAGAATGATTCTATGTTTAATTACATGCTAAAATATATCGACCTCTCTCTCATTTATAGTTGAGCCCATAGGGCCTCACAAAAAAGAGGCATAAAAGTGAAATAGAACCTTAAGAACAAAATTCAGTTTTATTGTGGTTTACATCAAGTTTGCCGACAAATGAGATGCCTAAGAAATTTAAAAGGCATTAGTTTTGTTTTAACGTATGGTATTGTCAGTAAAAAAAGGATATCAGTTATTGTAAAAAAGTAGTCGAAAGCTTTGTACAACAAAATGATTAAAGAGAGATAGCGTGAGTGTGTATACATTTACATATATATATATATATATATAAATGAAACATTTAGAATGAGTAAAAACGCTACTAACAAATGTTTCGAGGCTATCCAATACGAGCTAAATCATCAGTGCATAAGAAAGAAGAATGGATTACTAATCAAAATCAGACGGTCAAGTGACTAAAATTGAATTTCTCATTTCAAACTTTTTATTCGTCTTCTGCGCACGTCGTCTCCTTTTAGTCAGAAATAGAGTTAAGAAGAAAATTTTAAATAACATGCACATTGTACTTTGCTTTAAATATTTATAAATGAAATCGGTCACAAAAATATTTCCTATAAGATAATATACGAAAAATTGATGGTTTGAAATTAATAGGATAAAACAAGTAGTACAAACATTTTACAATCTTACAAATAAGAGAAAGAAACTCAGTTTTGCGAGAATTAAGGGCATATAAAGCTAATCTAAGTCTTAAAAAATGCATTAGAAAATATGAAAGTAACTTTTTATTTTTATTCCACAAAATTAATAACCAAATAAACATATTTTTTGTTTTCTTTTTTTTTTTTTTTTTGGGTCGATATAGAATAATAGAGGGTATAATGATGTATGGAAGTTGTGATAACTAGGTAATGATGACATATGTCCGTGCGTTTTAAACTATTAAGAACATTGAACCACATTACCCGCACGTTAAAGTAAGGAAATAAATCAAGAAAAATTAAGTCCAATATGTGTGTAGAAAAATTCCGATATATACATACATTTAATTTCGGAATAGATAATTAATGAAAAAGAAAACACATTCTATTTGTTTTAAAAGTTCGCAATTAAATTGCAAAGCTTCGACATTTATACTGATGACACGTAAAAATTTATATTGCATATATATTCTGATGTAGGAATACAATGGCTACTCTCAATTCATTGCGAATAAGTTGCAAGTTGTTGCAAGTTGTTTTTTTAAGCATGCACAATTTAAACAAGATCTCTATATGTGAAGATACATTTTAAAACTTACACTTTTAGATGCAAAGTATTTCACTAGCTGAAATTTTTAAACTGCAACTTAAAAAATCAAAAATTTTAAACAGATATTTTTGAAAATTGAAATCGTAGCAGTAGCATGATTTGAAATAAACGAATTTGCAATCAAACTTCTCAAACTACTGCTATTTTGATGAAATGATAATTTTACAATATGTAAATTTACATTATTAATTATGACGAAACATCGTTGACGTTAAAAGATTGCAACATAAAAATTGCAACATAAAAAATATATTATGAATAACTCTTTAATATATATATTAAAAGAAAAATCATTACTTTTCAGTAGAATAACATAAAAGTAATATTTATGCCATAAAAATCTCAAGGTCAAGCAAGATAATATAGGTATATCAAGATAATAGTTCTATTTTGTTAGCTAAAATTTTTGAACATGACATACTATCCAAATTATAATTTAAAAAACCACAATATCAACGACATTTAAATACATATCTATGACTCAAAATTTCAAAACGCTTAAATAGAATAATTTCAAAGTGACAAATTTGAGCTAAAACATCTCAAGCTATTATTATTCAGATAGCCTCCGAAAATTATGGAATCGGCCCCTCCCACTTTAAACGCTTTGCAGCCACGCTACAACGGCGCGCACTTAACCTTGAAGGTCACGCCTCCTCCTACAATGGTCAGCTCCGATTCCGAAAACATCCTTTCATTTGCATATCTTACACTCTTGATTTTCACTCTAAACTCATTTTTTCACACTCACCTCATTAATCAATTCCGAGCCCGATTCCGACAAATAAATTCGGTTTCGAATTCGGAAGTGAATGTTTGTTAGGATATTACATGCGAAGTCCGGTTTGTTTTGCCTGCCGCGGAAGGTCGGTGGCAGTCCCGCGAGGCGGTTTCGGTTCTTTCCGGTCGCCGTCGGCGGTATTCCCCCGCGGTGATTCTGCGGCGTTTTGCCCGGGGAAGGACGGTTTCGCGCCGGGGGAATTGGCTGCTTGGTAGTTCCCCGGAAAAGGTGGGAAATGGTCGGCTATGGAATGTCGGAGAGGCAATCGAAGGATTAGATGTTAGGAAAATAGATTCTGAATCAAATAGGGATGATTGGCAGTAAGGATGTACCGATAAGCAAATTGGCCGGTTACCGATTAATTGGCAGAGCAGATTTATGATCATGATAATTATTTTTAATGATACCAAGTTCTCCATCACTGTTTTTCTATCACAATTTCTATTAAACACTAAAAAGTGAATGTTGTCTTTACAATATTGTACAGCTAATTTTATAGAATAAACTGTAAAAATTGCTGATTTTACAGTACTAAACTGTAAAATTACTAATTTTACAATAATAAACTGTCAAATTACTAACTTTACAATTTATTACCGTGCATTTTACAGTTTAAAACTTGAACCTCTTCTGCCTGTATTATGCTGTTGTTTTTACAAGTCAAATATTAAGGCAATAAACTAAAATTGCTAACTTTACAGTAAGGAACTGCAAAATTGCAAGTTTTACAGTTTATTACTGTGCATTTTACAGTTTTGAATTGGAATCTCGGCTGCAACAACAACAGTTCTTTTTTTGCAGTGTAGGAGCAGTATTTCTGAAAGACGATTTATTTTCTCTATTTGCCTAATCTTTCTCAAAATAATTTCAAATTTCATCAAAATTTTTTGAGCCAATTTTCATATTAATAAAGTTACATTGTGTTCACTGGACATGGAAATTTGAAAAGCAGGGAGAACGGTGCGGTGAATAGGCTAATTTATTGCACTCTTAACTGAAACTTATCTTATAATTTTTCGTAGACATTAATCAAAGACTTTTGTTCATTAAGAATATTATAAGGTTAAATAAAGGCACTATGCTAAATAAGAAAAGTACTGACACATGAAACATGTTACAATACTGTATACAGGGTGCCCATAAATAACTGACGGCAAAATTTATTTGTGCATAATTTACATTCAAGATGTTTTTTACTGTTGGCAACACTTAATAGATGTAGTTTAATTCTATGATCAATAGTGCAGACGATTCTTTGAATTAAAATCCGTTTCATTCTTTGCACTATCAAGATGTATGCTAAACGCCGTTTAATTCTCGAATTGCATTTAAAAGGTAAGTTGAATTATGATTTTTTTTTAAAGAAAGCAGTATTTAAGTGTGTCAAAGAGATTAATTGAAAGAACTTTAAATTTTTTTAGAGAAACAGGTAGTATAGAAGTAAGGCACAGCGGTGGAACAAGCGAAGTGTACGAATAAAAAAATTAATAAAATGTGCCCGTGAAAGAGTGGCTCTGTAGGTGCGTGCCGCTACAGAAGCCTTTCCAAAAAGATTGCTATCTGTGGTTACAGTTAAAGGCGCGAAAATAGAAACCATTACTTAAACATGTAACAACATTGATTAACAATGATGTTACTTTCACTTAAAATGTATTTTATCATCATAGAAAAATGTGTATTACAGTAATAAGTTTTCTTTGAACCGTCAGTTACTTGTGGTATGAGTGCGTATATATTCTAATAAAAAGTTAAATGGAAAAATAATAATTAAAAAAATATTACTTAACTTATATTTGAAAAATAGCTATAGAAATGTCTATACCTTTTCTGTTTTTAAGTAAATGTAAAGTGTTTCTAAAAGTTTTAAAAATTAAAAACAATAAAAAAGTTATTTAATGTCATAACTTACAGCATTTTCCATCTCGTTCTTTTGTTGCATCTGGTTCCTGAAAGAGAAAAGATATCCATTAAAACATTTCGTTTTCTCTTCTGCAACAATGGAACAGTTTATCTATAATTCAAGAGTTAATTTAACATTGCATTCATTGAATTTATTAGTGAAATACAACATAAATCTTATAAGTTGAGAGATCACTTATAAAACGTCATTATTAAAACATAATGATTTATTATTGACATGATTATTATCATTATTATTTTCACTAATATTTTTTAAAGCATTTTTAGAGTAAACTGTGCTGAACATATGAGTGCATGAAATTATTGATGACATAAAAAAACTGATTACAGCTACTGTCTAACTGAATAATACATACGCAGTAAATTTTCAAAAATAAAAGTTATCAGTTATTAGTACTATTTTTCTCGGGTTGTTTTCTGATTCGCATTCAAGCTTCGAAAATTTTGAAACTATTTTTCTTTTATTTAAATTGTTTACATTGCATACAGATTTACGAAGATTACAAAGCTTCTCACCACATTCATAGTGAAATTAAAACTTAAATTTATGGATAAAAACATGCATGATGTATTTTTTCAGCAAAATGATTGCAAATAAAGGCAATAATTACAAGCTTAAATATTGAAAGCTAAAACAGGTATTAGAAACTCTATAATAACTATCAATAACTGTTTTGAGTTGTGCCTTAGTATAAAACTTTTAAGATTATTAACCCATTGATGCCTGACATTTTTTTTTCCAAAGATATTTTGTATACTGGTTACAAACAGTGTTTAATGGACAGGAAAAATAATTTAAAAATATTATGTAAAAAATAATTGTTTTATTAAGAAAAGAAAAAACGGCCCTTAAAAATTACGATAGACCCCAAAGGGTACATAATACTTTTTTTTACTAAATTTTTTTTCTGCCTACGATATAATATTTAAAAAGACATTTTATAAGAAGAAATAAAATCAGCAATTAACATAAACTGGGAAGCAGGGAATAACTTTGAAAACTCAGCTTTTTTTTCTTAAGATTGTAAACGATGTAATTTTTGATAAAGATCATATTAAAACTGCTACAGAACACACTTTAGAACGGTTATGTGATATAATCTGTTAATAACGAATTGAAACAATACCAAGGTATAAATTGAACACTATTATTTGGTTGAAATGTTAATTTTGGGGAAATTCAGACTTTTTTTTGACCGTCCCTACAAAGGGACTCTAGGCATTAATAGGTTAATAGTAAAGTTTTAAATAAATGACACTCTACAATCATTTTCAGATGCAAAATTTAAAATTTATTTTTAAAAAGGGCTGCATTTTCTTTGCCTTTAATTGAAAGAGAATTTTTTTATCTTGTATACTTATAGATTTATGTTTAAATATTTTTCCTTAAAATTGAGTCCAGTTGAAGCTACAGAGAGATGGCATACAATACAATAAATAATAACAACACCTTTTTTTGTGATTACAAAAAAAAATTAACTGCATTCAGTAAAATTAAGACATCATTGTCGCCAACACCCGCCAAATGTCGGAAACATCCACTAAACAATAAAAATAAATACATTGGAAATATATCTTGACAAGAGAAGCCACTTAAAATTTTTATTAATTTCAAAACGGAAAACAAAGAAGTACCTTTTCTGCACATCCAATGATAACCAAAAGGAAGTAAAGTAGACTTTGCACAGGTCCTACTCTCAAAATGTTAACCTTCCACGACTAAAACGTTTTGAGTTTTGCCAAATAAGTACGTACATATCCACACACCCACACATACACGAATGGACAGATGTCATTGCAAATTAGTTATAACTGATTACGAAATGGTCAAAATCGGAATTTTGGTTGCCCATATGCTTATACAAACATAAATACGGACGTATATTAATTTAAAAAACAAACCAAACATTGATTAATCGGTGTTTACCATGGAAATTTAGGATGAAATTTTAGTGGGAATATTTAGGATAGTTCAATAGATCCCTTACTTAGCACAGGAAAGTAAAAACGTACTACAGCTGTGTCGTCTGCAGAAAAAAACACGTTGAAAAATAAATTTTGAGAATAATTTTTGTAAATTGTTTTAAATTAAAAAAGCAATAACTTTTCTATGTTTGTATTTATAAGAGAGAAAAAAAAGATATTTTTTTCAAATTACAAATTACGCGTAAAACACATATAATAAAACGCTACTCTTTCCTATAAAAAGCAATGATACTCGAGGCTAATTTCGTAATCCAAACACGTTACTACTAACGAGATTACATTCAAATTATCAGATTCGGAATCTGGCAACGCATTTTGAATGACGACATTTTTTTCTGTTGTCTACTTTTCAGTGAGTTATTTTTTCCTCTCGTTGCTCTCGAAGGTAGAATCATAATTTTAAGTTTCCTGCTGTAAGATAAGATTTAAATTAGTCAGATACATCATAAACTCCATTTTATCTGAATCTTTTTACATGTATTTCTTTTCAGACAGATTTCCTTTTTTTTTTTTTGCTGATTTCATATCAACATCTGCTTCTTTTTCTAGTATCTTCCAAATATTCTTCTCAACTTTTCTTTTTTATATCTTTTTTCGAAATTCTTGCCATTTTATTACACGATTACTTGCACATGTTAAAAATATTTCTCAAAAACACTCGCAAAAGTATCCAAACAATATATATATATATATATATATATATATATATATATATATATATATATATATATATATATATATATATATATATATATGTATAAATTTTAATTTAATGTTGCATTAAATGCAATGTTAAATATTTATTTATTTAGAAAAAACATATCACAAGCTTTTCTGTAGTTCGTTATTTATTGAACGTTTCATCCGATCAGTCATAACACAATTTATCTTCAAAATATATAAATTAATATTACGAACGTTAACCAGAATATTTTGTGTAAAAATCAGTCATCAAAGTTAAAAAGCATTGAAAATTAGTTTTTTGTCCTCGGGAGTCATTGCATATGATAATAAAAAATACAAAAAAAAAAGTAATATTTGTTTGAATAAACAGTAATATTTGTTTGAATAAACGTAAACAAAAAAGTTTTTGAAAATTAGAGCATTGTCTTAAGAAGTAATATTTTTTTAAATAATACACTAATTTTTTTAAGTAATAATGGTTAAACTTTCGTTCATTACGGAATATAACTTTTTGTAACATTCATAACGCTTATGTAATTTTTAAGGAAAACACCATCATAGCTTTCCAAATTTAATCATACATATTTCTTAGTTGTCAAGTATACCACTGCACTTTTCAAGTAACCATAAGTTTAAGTAACCACTATTGAAGAATATGAGAATAAATTATTAAGATTGATCAAATTTTCAACTTAAACCATTTTCTGAAATATATATTACTTTTAAGCGATAAAAATATTGCAAAAATCTTCTTGGAATATGTAGTGACATATATTAAAAAGCCTACTACTGTTATGTATTTTAGAAACTACACTGCCAAAAATGAACTGTTGTTTTTACAATTTAATACTGGCAGCCGAGGTTCCAATTTAAAACTGTAAAATATACAGTAATAAACTGTAAGACTAGCAATTTTACAGTTTCTTACTGTAAAGTTCGAAATTTTACAGTTTATTGCCGTAAAATTTAGCTGCATTATACTGTAAAAATAGCAGTATAATACTGGCAGCAGAGATTCCAGTTTAAAACTATAAAACGCACGATAATAAACTGTTAAACTAGCAATTTTACATATTATTGTAGTAAAATTAGCATTTTTACAATTTAGTACTGTAAATCAGAAATTTTAGTTTAATACAGTAAAACAGCAATTTTTACAGTTTATGACTATAAAATTAGCTGTATTATAGTATAAAAACAAATTTCAGTTTTTACAGTGTTTAGAAGTTATTGACAATTTGACAATATGTTATTGAGACATAGTGAATAAGTTTTATAATTTTAAACATCTCTCTATGAAAAGGAAGTCACTGAATTTCTAAAATAAGCAACCCCTTTTGCAATATACCACTTGCATAACAACAGAAATTGCTTTTGCGCTCTAAATACCAAGTCAACTGCAAAATGTTCTGTCATATGCATTAGTTTTTCTTCCAGTTTATTTCCTTAGAGAAGAAAAACAAGATTTTTATTGTGAAAAGTTCAATCATTTCTTTTTGTTATCAAATGGAAGCGTGAAATGTCAAGTGTTTGTTAATTTCAAAAGAATGTATTTTTTTTAAATAATGCCGCTATGCACAGATTGTTTTCTACTCACAATGAAACTGCAAAGAATGAACGCTGCTGAAGTTCTTGCCCGTAATAATGCTTTATGCCAAAAGATCAAGTGTTTTTTCGCCAATAAAAATCCTCTGACTAACAGCCGAGAGAATTTTTCTTTTTGGAAAAACGAAATTTCAGCAATTAACTTTCGTCAAAAAGTGGAATATTTTTTTATGTTTATTTTGTGCTGATTATCCTTTGGTACAGGCATATTTTATTTAAAATACCCATAATGAATGATAAACAAACTGAAGATTTGAAAGAACTTGCGATTCATTAAGATCAACTAAGACTTCTGAATCACAGTTAAATTTTTTCGAAAGTTTTGTGACAAAGAGTGAGACATCAAAGAATCAGAAGGACGCAGAAAAATACAATAACATCTCACGTGATAAAGAAAATAAAGTCATAATCTATAGCACTGTGTGATGAAGATATACTCTTGTATTTAAAATATTTTAAACGACTGAAACTGCTAATAAATGATTTTCGATTATATTGTTTAATCAAAATAGTGTTGTAGAAAGTCTGATAATTGGTAGTAATTTTGTGTTATGTACTTTTTAATTATTATTGTTTCAGGCTCTTTTCATAACAGCGAGAAACAAAACACATTATTTAGAGAAATAAAGTGTAGTCTATAATTTTATATCTGTGATAAAGTAAATCTAAACAACATCGTAGAACGATACACTAAAAAATGAATGTTATTTTTACAGTACAATACAGAAAATTTTAAAGTAATAAACTGCAATAATTGGTAAAATTGAAATTCTTAAAATTATACTTTTACTAGTTCTACAAGAAAGAACATTAAAGCTAAGAAAATAAATTAAGAGCAAGAACTTACCAGTACTTATTTTAGTTTGCTCACATCATTAACTTTAGTTTTCAACCATGATGTCTTCCTAATAATTTTGAGAGTTCAAAAATTAAGTTTCAATTGAAGAAACAGCTACCCTCAGAAAAATGTTGACACAGGATGATATTTTTGTTGTATGTTTATGCATAAAAATAATTAAAACATTGCTTTATTTTGTAACTGAGATTTTCAATAAAACCACTTAGTAAGGTTGAGGATTTTAATTTTTTTACCATAGTTCAGAATGTCTCCATGTTTTAGATGCAGAATCAGTACTAGAATAAATGCAGCTGCACTAAACTCACGATAAGAATGAAATACAATGAATGAACTATAAAAATTGAAACCACTTCCAAGCAAGTCCTTATAAAAATGGTTTTTGTTCTTAAAGGATTTCTTGCAATTTTCATCAATTTTAGTTCTTTTCAGAGTAAATTATGTGATATTAAAAAGCAAAATGACACCATTGAAGTTGTTGGCATTGCAGCAAACAAAAAATTAGTCCTTTAAGATTACGTAAAAAATTCATATTTCTTTTCCTTTGATCAAGATGTTTTCCACAAAATATTATACATCATGCATTTCAAATACGTGTCTTTTCTATACTTGAAATTTGGTCATATGGGCTTATTAGAGAATATTCCATATCTTTATACATCACTGCTATGCCTTATATCTATATGAAATTAACAGACTTAAGACTTCCTTGAAAGTATATATAAATTAAACGGCAGATGAGGCATTATTGAAGGATCGAGCGAAAGTGGTATTTTGAGCACTAAATTCTTCAATTACTTTCTGATAACACAGGAATTTTAAATACAGGGCTTGAAGTTGAAAATGTATCCGATCTTTTAACAGGTTAAACTATTTTTACTCTGTGACTTTGGTTTGAATTTTTCAGTGAGGTTTTTATTTATATCATTCACCGCTGAAACTGCCATGTACTGCACAGTTGTAATGCTTAAAAGACAAATACTTTCAAGAACTGCTTGCAATGGGATCATATTTTTAGACTTTAATTTTCAGGCGCTTTAACGAGATAAGCTTTGAAGTAATACTCTCAAAATCTCCTTTTGACCTCACAATTACATGTTTCAGTGCTCAAAAGTGCTTTTTTGATTTTTTACAACGGCTGACTTAAAAACAAATGGTGGAGTAAATACTTTTTCCTTTCTTAGTTCTTTTTCAAAATTGAACAAAAATTCCCTGGATTAAAATAAGTGAGGTTTCTGCTGATATTTCATAGCTCAAATACAAATTCTTTTTTTTTTCCACTCCCTTATACTCTTCCCTTCAAAATGCAGCAATGTCTTCCGTTTTCCATAAGAACTATATCTTCAAGTGATATCCTCAAGATGTGATATGATTATATTCATTTTTAACAAGTTTCTTTTTCTTTTTGGATATCGGATTTGAAAAGAGCTATTAAAACTTGTTTTCTCTCAAAACGAGATAGTCCTACATTTCTGAATTCAACTACTACACTTCCGAATTCTGTAAAGATCAATATCCCGGTTTTGGATTTCAGTAAAGGTCATTTTCAAAATTGATTTCATTCAAATTCAGATATGCCGTTTTTCTTCATAGCTGATATTTGATTTTTGAAAATTAAATTACGAGGCTTAGTAACTAAGTTCTTTGGATAGTATTTATGTTCAAATTGCTGAAGTGTTCTTAACTTTCATATTTACTTTGTCCAAAAGAATACTTTAGAATGTTTCTTGTTCTTCAGCAGCAAACATTGTGTGAAATAAAATTTTAGCTCCTTATATCGCTATGAGACCTTTCTAGCAGTTAAACTATTCAAATAATTCAAGTTTAAAATAAAATAGCTTGAGAAATCCTTTTTTTTATGCAAGTACTTAGTTTTTTAAACCTTAAACTATTTTCACAGCTTCAAAAGTTTCGCTTTTTTGGAAAATGTCCTTATTTTTTTCCATCAGATTAGCATACCAGTTTCACACAATATATAAAAGTAAAGACAAATTTTGTCTCAATAACTAATGCTTTGTAACACATTTTCATTTGATTCCCTGCTCTTCAAGATGTTAGCAAATATTCGCAGAGTTTCCACGATTATTTCTGTTCTATAAGATCATAGCCCACATCCAAGAACTAAGTTAAGAATAGTCTATACACACCTACGACGTACATATAATTTGAAGCATATTGATTGGGCTTGTAGTTTGTAGGCCAGATGATAATTACTTAAGATTTAATAAACCTTTTCTGAAATCGTTCATTCTATCGAAACTTTGACAGACCTAGCTGGGCAGTTACAATTTATCTAGGATATTTTGGAGATATTCTTTTCTACGCCTAAATTCTTCAATTCCTCATCTGAGCGAAACAGAACTTTCGTATTTTGTTTTAAAACCTTTCTGAGAAAAAAATTCAGCAAGACACTGCTGTTAGGAAATTTGAAAAAAAAAAAAAAAAAAAACTCAGCTGCTGATGTGAAGTATTTTATATTATCATAAGAGTGGTTATCCGACTTTCAGGTAAAAATAATTACTTCAAATTTCTTTCTCATCTCCTTGAACGTTTTAAACATTTCTTTGCCATGCTCAGGTATTCCACAACTTTTGGATTTTGGTAGGGGCATTAAAAATCAAAAACTGTTACAACTTGTCTTTCCTTTATATGAAATTCTTCAGTTGTTACATATCACGTATTCAAACCATCAAAATCTCAGTTTTCAGTAAAAGGTATACAGATCTTAAAAATTGTAGATAATTTCATTGCAATTGCTTAAAACACCACGCGTCTTTGTTTAACGTCTTGAAATCGTTCTCAATATCGCGAATACGTAAGGAACTGAACAGTCAATTGAGTTAAAAAAATCAGTTCACGTGATCAAATGTTTCAGGCTTTATTCTCCAAATTATATTGAAGAATTCTCTGATTGAAAACGATAAATATCAAAATCAGCTGACATTTTACTTCATTAAAAAAAAAAAAAACTTGCTTCGATGCTTAAGCTTGTTTAAATGCATTATGGTTAAGGTATCATTATTCAATTTCTAAAGGCATCAAAGCATTTAAATCCTCAGTAAATCAACTAAGAAATGTAAATCTAAAATGTTCCTTTTTTCAATATTTTTAACAATTTCTCACCACTCGTTGTGGTACCACTTGAAGAAATCCCTTTTCCAGTTTTTCATATAAAAACTATCAAGACCTTAAGATTGGTACTGAGGCGGTTTCAATGACTTAGTTCGATTATAAGTAATTCCGTTTAATGAAAGATTAGAATCTCCACATTTCATTTTCGCTTTTTCCTTTTTCTTTAAATTTCTAAGAAGATCAAGGATTTTGTTAGACATTTTCACTCATTTAGTTCAGTAAAGAACAACATTTTTCTACTCTGCATGTGTTCTTAATTCTTGTTTTTGAAAATATCAGATGATCAAAAGTCATGTCAGCCCAGTATCAAAATTCAGTTTAGTGGTCAAACAATTCTGCATGTTAGGTTTTCTTGGTTCAAAACTCAAATAAAGTTTCATATTGGACAGTTTCAGGAACTAACATAAATCTGAAACAGCAAGACGTATGTCTTCTTGATTTAAATTTTCCAAAATGATTAGTTGATCTAAAAACTCAACCAAATATCATACTAATCACTTCTAAAAATTTAGATTGGTTTTATGCGAGTTTCTACTTAATTATCATTAAAGCTTTCCTTAAGTATGAACCAGACATCATCCTGTAGAACACGATCAATAACTCAAATTATCAAGAGAATCTTCGTTATGAGCCTTTCTGTTTCGATTTTTTACAATATTTTATGAGATAGCCAGATATCATGTCCGACAGTTTCAAAAATTCTATTCTCCAAATGATCAGATTTTTCTACAACATATTTCCTCATCCTGTAACATTTTCAAAGTCGAGCTAGACATTTAGTATCCAATATTCAATTTCGCCAACTGCGACTCTTCATTACCTTCCTGCATCAAAATATTTAAAAGATCTCATCAGGTTTTTAAACCATCAATCTGAACTGCTTCAGAACCTGAGTTAAGCCAAGTCCGAAAATTGCATCTCTTTCTTCTCATATTATCTCATCTTTCACATCATTTTGTCAGCCAGTTAAGTCACCATGGCAGTCAATTTCTTAATAGCAAATATTAAATCAAAAACGGGGTTACATCATCCTACTCCTTTTTTTTCCTTTCAAATAAATCCTCCAATACATGATTCCTTCTTATTGCTGTACTACTTCTCCACTTATCAGGTATTGCATAAAGCGTAACACGGTTGCTTCAGAGCCTCAGTTAAACAAAGTCCAAAAATTGAATTCCTTTCTTCTCATAATCTCTTATCGTTCACATCATTTCATCAACCCTTCAATCATAGCAGTTAATTTCCTAACCGAAAATATCGAAGTCGAACATTTTACATCATCCAGTTCCTTTTTTTTTCTTTCAAAAATTTTTATAAGATTCCTCCTTATAATATAACTTCTCCAAACATCAGGTATTGTGTAACGCGTAACGCGACTTCTTCAGAGCCTCAGTTAAACCAAGCTCAAAAACTGAATCTCTTTCTTCTCATATTCTCTTATCGTTTACATCATTTCATTAACCCTTCAAGCCATCATGTCAGTCAATTTCCTAACCTCAAATATCGAAGACGAAAATTTACCATCATCTTCAAAAAAAAAAAATCCTATAATATAGGACTCTTTCCTATTATAATACTGCATCTCCACACATCAGGTATTGCACAACACGCAACACTACAGCTCCAGAGGCTCCATTTCTCTTCGACCAAACCGGACCTCGGGACTACGGGACGTCCGGGACAAGCGTGGGACAAAAAAAAACCTGGCCATTTTTTGTGCCTTATTTCGTGGGAGCCCTGCACCGCGACGTCTGCACAGCCCGGATTGCTGAGCTGCACTAGAGTTTTGTCCGTCGGTCCTTCGGCACAGTGGTGGCAGCGCACTTTCTTGTATTCGTTTGTAATTATATGGAAACTACCTCTTCATCTGCATTGCAATAGCTTCCCAGCCCCCCGCACCCCATCCCAAAGAGAGAGAGAGAGTTCGCTTTTAAGCGAAGCAGCAAAATAGAGACGGGGGATCGCGTGGAGTAAAGAGCAGAGGGAGGGGGCTAATTATCAAGTTAATATGGATCATCACAGAGCCTCCGTAGGGTCTCTCTTGTTAAGTGAATGAAATTAAGGCAGCACGCCTGCCTTGTTAAGAACCAGAGCTCTCTGGAAAACGGAGGTCTGCATCACTAAGTTGACAGATTCGTAGGCGGCTCAGCATTCCTGCCATCCCCCCCTTCGCCGTTGCCAACCACCACCAACAAGAATTTATTCTTTCTATCCATCCTTCATTTACAACTTTGCGGTGGCATCTGCGGTGGAGGGAGAGAGAGAGAGAGAGAGAGAGAACGAAGGGATCAAAATGTCCACCATACTTCATGCAATTCCGACAGTGGGTTTTGCCTTGTTCATACATTTTAAAAAGGTCGAGCTTTGTTTTGATAAACATATTCCGGGTATAGGGGGTGAGGGTATTTTATTTATTCTTTCCCAGGGATTAAGTCCATCACACCCTACCCTACCCTTGCTGGGGAATTCTTTGCTTGTTTTTAGGCGGCCTATTTTATTTGAGATTTTTTTTTGCTCCTCCATCCAACGGATAGAAGCGAAATATTTTCCACATTCTTCAAAGACAGGTAAAGTGAAGAATTGTATTTTTAGCTTCAACGTAGGAAAAACATTGAGACTAAAATTTTGAAATTAAGTTTTTAAACATAAAGTTAAAGCCTCGGTAATAAGGATTTTATGAGAATCATTTAATTCAAGAATAAATCCTCGAAATAACCCATATACTGCAAATAGTCACAAAAATTGCTGTAATGAACATCTAACAAATAAAATTTAAAAGAAAAATAAAAAAAGAATAGATTTTAAAAAGGAAAACCGAATTTCAAAGTCTAAATACTAAACGAAGGTATAAGAAGCTACTTCGGGGGGGGGGGGGGGTATAAATTTTTGTAATTTACTCAGAATTAATTGCTATTGAGATTAATAATCACAATTTGACAGCAGCTTACAGATAATGCTTGTATGTGCGTCGCAAGGCCGTATCCAGAAAAAAATTTCGGGGTGGGAACATTTCGCGCATTGACCAAACACACACATATCTGTATGTTATGAGTCTTTTTTCTTACTGATTCCCATTCCACCTGTTTTATCTTGTGTATTTTTTTACCTTTTTTTTGGTGTTGTTAATTGACTTATCTTTTCTGGGGTTGGGGGATCAAAAGAGAGATGCAATGAACTCTTTTAAGTAGGGTAGAATATTGGTATTTTTTTAGGGAGGGGGGGGGTCCAGGGGTTTTCCCCCGAAGGAAATTTTTGGAAAAAAAGTTTTAAAATTCTGCACTTTGAGGCCTTGTATGGGGCAATTGGAACTTCAAAAATATGTTGGAAAAATAGGGAAACAAAAATTTATAAATGTTCTGCATTCTTTTGCAAATTAAGATCAATCATTTTTTTTCTTTTGTAGTTTAATAAACGATTGATAAATAGACAGAGAGGGAAAAAGAGGGAGGAAAAGATAAACACATCATCACGTGCTTACATCGATTTTCAGTATAGTTACATAGTAGTTTTGGATCAATTTTCCAACTCACCGACAGAAACAGCACTTAATAGCACAAAATGACCAACAGTATTAAACGCATAAAATTCTTTAAGAAGAAATAGTGTAGAGATTTAAAAAATGATTAACGAGAGAGTAATATTCTGACCATTAAGTCAATTCATAGTTTATTTATTTGATGAGAAATATATGAGTTTCTCATGCAAATGCGGCGTCGTGGTTGACCCACGCGAATCTGCCTTTGTTTTTCTATGAAAGAATGTGAGAAGAGACACAAAGTTATGATTCTGAAAGCGATTTCAGTGCAGATTAGAGTTATTAAAACTTGATGGGTGCAGAAAAAATGTTTTCCGAATAAATAGTTCCGAATAATAGTTCCAAATAAATAAAATAGTACTAAAAGCAAAAAAAGTACTAATTTCCAAGGGGGGCTCCCGCCTCCCCCCCCTTATGGGCGCCCACGCTTATTTTTACAAGTTCTATTACCCAAACTACATAAGTTTCTACGCAATGTCAAAAAATAAACTTAACCTTTATATCCAAAAAATCTCAACAACATGCACTAAATTACATGAATAGATTATACAGACATTTTTATGAAGTCTGTAGCCATTAATCATACGATGATCTTCCTTTCGTTTGAGTAGACACATTTTTATGAACTTTATAGGCAGTTAATGTGCAAAAATCTCAGTATTGAGAGCAGGTATAAAAGCAAACTTATATATATTCCATATACAAGAGACGAAGTAAACGTTGTGAACCCAATAACCTTAGTTAACACATTCTTTGACACCATGGTCACAGCGAGATGGAATTTTGGGGGTATACCCCTGTGCACCAGTAACTTTCCAACATTTTATAAATGTTTTTAAAGGTTGTCGTAACGTTGACAATCACTCACAAGTCCATGAAACACACTGTGCTACCTGGGTTTATTTTAAGTCATGCTATCAATCGCAGTGCCGTAATATCAGCATGCAAGCGATTTCTATTTCAACCCAAACCCTTCCTGGAGAAAAATTCAAGCTGTGCTAGTGCCTCTCCCCAATCTGATGATTTTGTTTGAGTTACTTTATGAACCCTCCTGTACGTATCACGAAAGCAATTTCTATGTTCTAGACGGATATTCTTCGTTGATAAATGGCAAGTACCTTGCTTACACAAGTATGTGGTTTTCATAAGCAGTTACGTAATTTATCTACTGACAATGTTTTATACACCGGATCGAATTTCAATACAGTTCATCCCAGTATCGCAATTAAAGGCAAGGTAAAGACCAAATAAATATTTTGCCTTTATTATGCATTTAATGCCTTCTAAACATATTCAAATTTTTCAAATATTCCCTATAAAATACATTTTACTGATATTTACTGTAATTCGTATGAATGCTATCAACGGAAGCTTTTTCCAAACAGAGAATTTAAACAATAATGCCTACAATTAGAAATTTATTTTCAGAATACAAAATCTTTGAAAATAATCTACAATTGGTACTCTGTGGAATACATCCTTAGTTGATCAGAGCAATTTATTTTTTCTGAGTCTTCTTGTGTTTACACAAAGACAGAAAAAATAAGAGGATGAAAAAAGAAAAACAAGCTTGGAATGAAAAATTGCGTTTAAAAAAGGTTTTCATTTGGTGAATTAAATCAAGGAAAGCCTCGAAATTTGGATTATTTTCAAAATTCGTGGAGTCCAAAAGCTCAACATCCGCAACTTTACGCTTGCTTTAGTTCAGATTAGAAACTAATTTGTTAACTTAATAAACTATTAACTTTTTAATTGCTATTCTTTATTTTCCTTTTTGGCATCGATTACAAAGCCTGTACTCCCAACCAACCCAACCACCCACCCAAAGAGCAAGTTATAATAAAAGCATTATAAAAAGAAAGAAAACCGAATGTCCGAAACAAAAAATCCCATATCCAACTTTTATAAAAACCAGTAACATGCTTACCCGATTAGAAAAAAATCCTGTATAAGTGAAAAAAAGGACACACGTATAAGATACTTTTCCTGTGATCGGAAAAAAAGGAAGAAAGAAAAATCTTTACCCATAACCAATCTCACATTTCTGTCCTCCATCTGAATTTCATGCAAGACGGCAGCTGGCGCTGAGATACTGTATAACGTTCCTTATTATGCATACAGCAAGGACCACCAATTGCTCTCTTGACCCTGCTCGGAGAAATACACAGAAAACTGTTTTCTCCGCTTAGATCGATGACTAGTGGACCGGCCATCTCAAACTCGATCGCCTTTTTCATTGGCTGGGAAGATATATTTAGGTAGAGATCACCGCTAATTGAAATAGCCATGAAGTTTGAGACTTGGCGAAGCAGTGTCTGTTTACCGGTTTAAGATTCATTTAATGAATTTTCCTCCTTTTTATTGCCAATTGGCTCTTTTATTTTATAGTTATATTTTAATGATTTATTGACTGCTAAAAAAACTTTAACTCGATCTATTATGTTCTGTTTTGAAGCAACATAATAGACTATCTGTTGGGATGTCCAAGGTTTTATGATATTAATTCTGTACATAAGTTAAGTCATAGTTGTCCAAATACATTGGATTGATAAGTTCGCATTTTGACTATTTCAATAATGCCACTAGCATAGTTAGCTAATAAAGCGGGTGTTTGTTTTACGTGGCGGAAGTTTCTAGACGTAAGATTTCTTTGGTTGTCATTTGGCATCGAAGCACTAAAAACTTCCTTAAAGAAAGTGAAATGCCTCTTTTCTTTTTTAAAATAAAATATATAGTTATTGCAGAAAAATTAAGTGCAATAGCTCTCATTTCTGGTGAAACATATGGAAACTTGATCGTACAGATGTATCAAAAGCATCTTCCAAAAATGACTGAGGTAAACTTCATTGTTTTGAAGAAGAATGAGCAAAAAAAGGTAAATTTGTCCAGGACTTTAGAAAAAAAATCTTTTTCTTTTTTCAAAAAAATATTTAGGTAGGTTTCCCTATGATTTCAAATTTTATAACATTAAGTCCAACACAATGAATTGCAGCGATTATTGCAAAAGTTTTCTACTGAATGATTGCAGAAAAATGATTATAGCTACATTTGCTATATAAAACTATTATTATTTTTAAACAGCATTAAAAAGGTTGAGGTATTGCAAAAAAATTTCCCGTGAAACACATCTTTTTAGAAAAAATTAGTATACTTTATCCTCAAAGTTTTCCACAAAGATTTGAACTACACTTTGCATAAAGTTTCATGCCTATAGTTTTCACCTACTAGTGAGGTTAATAAGAGTATAATGTTCCGTTGAAACTCTTTATATAAAATTTACGACTGCTTAGTCACGAAGCTGATAAACTGTAAAATTTCTAACTTTACAGTAAGAAACTGTAAAATTGTTAGTTTTACAGTTTATTACTGTGTATTGGAACCTCGGCTGCCAGTATTTTACTGTAAAAACAACAGTTCATTTTTTGCAGCGTATAATTAACATTATTTACTTCTTCATCAGGAAACTAACTAAACACGAAGAAACTAAATCAAGATAGAAACATTATTTGTCTGACATCCCTACACACGTGTTTTTGGTATTATAGGAACATTTATTAGCATCGAACTTTCTCAAAACATCTGGAACAAACTGTATCCATATCAATCAATGTACTGGGCGACAAGTACAAGACCCAACATCTGCACGGCATAAAGCTGAAAGCCTCTTCTATCCTTCAACTAAAAACAATATCTGCTTTATATACTCCAGTATCAATCATCAACCACGGAAAGTTTCCAAAATGGCGTATGGGGAATAGCTGCTTATAAAAATTTAATACCATACTTTCCAAAGCTGTTGTGTTTGACAAACAAGCGCTTTAAATGCAGCAATAAAACTCAACACGCGTATTTTTTGGCAGTTTGGCAAAGGCGAATATAGATAGCATTCATGTTTTAAACAGTTAAGGGTATAATGTGATGTCTAAATTTCGCCCCAGTGTTATTCCTAAGAGAAACACCTTGCTCTCGAAGTTTTCGTCAAATATTGTTTTTAACGGGTGCTATCAATAATAGTTTTTAAAAAATAAAGAAAAAAAATACTTAACGCATTAAATGCCTAGTGTCCCTTTTTAGGGACGGTCCAAAAAAGGGTCTGAATTTCCCAAAATGAATATTTCTACCAAATAATGGTGTTCAATTAGTACCCTGGTATTGTTTCAATTTGTTATTAACAGATTGCAGCAAATAACCATTGTAAAGTATGTTCTGTAGCAGTTTTAATATGATCTTTATTAAAAATCACATCGTTCACAATCTCAAGAAAAAAAGCTCAGTTTTCAAAGTTATTCCCAGCTTCCCAGTTTATGTTAATTGCTGATTTTATTTCTTCTTATAAAATGTCTTTTTAAATATTATATCGTATGCAGAAAAAAATTTTAGTAAAAATAGTATGTAAAATTTTAGTAAAATTTTAGTAAAAATGTACCCTCTGGGGTCTATCGTAACTTTTAAGGGGCGATTTTTCTTTCCTTGATAAAAAAAATTATTTTTTGCATAATCTTTTTTTAATTATTTTTTCTGTCCATTAAACAGTTTGTAACCAGTATACAAAATATCTTTGGGAAAAAAAATGTCAGGCATTAATGGGTTTAAAAAAAAAAAAAAATGTACACAATTAAAACGTTTAATATGTTTTATGAAACTAGGAATATTTTAGTTCACAAAAGTTCTTGGTTCGAAAATTTGCATAGTTTGGAATGTTCCACTGTAAAAAATTAATGTTTTTTTTTATAGTATAATACAGATAATTTTATAGCAATAAACTAAATTTTACTTTTCTTTCTAATTTTACAGTACTAAACTTTAAAATTGTTAATTTTGCTGTTTATTATTGTGCATTTTAAAGTTTTAAACTGGAACCTCTGCTGCCAGTATTATACTGTTGTTTTTACAGTATAATACAGCTCAATTTTATGGCAGTAAACTGCAAAATTCCTAACTTTACAGTAAGAAACTGTAAAATTGCAGATTTTACAGTTATTACTATTCATTTTGCAGTTTTAAATTTAAACCTCGGCTGCCAGTATTATACTGTAAAAACAACACTTCATTTTTTATTGTTCTATTGTGTCCAGGATATTTTTACCACGATGTAAACTAGCATCTTAAAAACAATATCTATTTCTTAAAGACTCGTCTATAGAAACTTGATTGTTAGTTTTGTAAACAGAAGTCTTTAGTAGAATTTTTTTTTTAAATCACAATGTCTTCTGTATAAATTTTGATTGTAAAGCAATGAGATATTTATTAATGGTCTCCATAATGCAAGAAAAAGTGCAAACTTTTAAGAATGAAACTACAAAATTCCCCATATCGACTGATATCCCTAGGTTATCACTGTATTTCATATGACTATAAAGAACTTTATTTATATTAGGTATGCTATCTCTTAAATTTATATGAAATTTTACTCTTGTGGAATCGTGTTAAATGGTCACGTGAGTCACGTGGAATAGCCTATTTGTTTAAGAACTGTTTGTCCATTCCCACTTATGAGAAAATTCTGGCTTGGTATGAGTAAACTTCATTTCTCCCCAGAAGAAAACCCTCACTGTTCCCCAAAAATAAATTCTTGAAAATTTTGCAATCCATTGATATAATATGTTGCATGTGTGATGGTTCTCAGTATATTCTAGCAGCATGTGATGGGACTTTGTCATTGAATATAATTGCTTTAACCCATTATTGACTGACACTTTTTTTCTGCAAAGATATTTTGTATACTGGTTACAAACAGTGTTTAATGGACAGGAAAAACAATTTAAAAAAATTTCGTGCAAAAAATAATTGTTTTATTAAGGAAAGAAAAATCGTTCCTTAAAAGTTACGATAGGCCCCAGAGGGTACATACTTTTTTTATTAACATTTTTTTCTGCCTACGATATAATATTTAAAAAGACATTTTATGAGAGGAAATAAAATCAGCAATTAACATAAACTGGGAAGCTGGGAATAACTTTGAAAACTTGGCTTTTTTTTCTTGAGATTGTGAACGATGTAATTTTTGATAAAGATCATATTAAAACTGCGAGAGAGCACACTTTAAAATGGTTATGTGCTGCAATCTGCTATTAACGAATTGAAACAATACCAAGGTACTCATTGAACACTATTATTTGGTTGAAATGTTCATTTTGGGGAAATTCAGACCCCTCTTTGGACCGTCCCTAAAAAGGGACGCTAGGTATTGATGGGTTAATTGTTGAAAATTGTATCTAATGTATGCGGTAAGAATTCAGCTTATCATTTATGAATGCATAATTTAATTAAAAACATCTATCCGAATTATTACGTAATTATATTATTTAAAAACACTAGATAAAGCTGATGAAAACTAATTTACAAATTATATTTACACATATGAAGCATCAAAACCTGATCTAATAAAGAAAGAAATAATTAAAAAAAAGATTATAAAGTATAATTGGCTAATTAATATATACATGCTGCATAATAACGCATGCAAAAGTAAACCATCTTCACAATTTTGTGCAACTGAGCGAAAAAAATTTATTTTTTCTACTTTCAATAAAGATACTCGCAAGTCGGATTGTTTTGGGGTAATTAATCAAAGGGGCGGTAGATGGCGCCAGACGTTCTTACCTGAACAGGTGAGTTCAAATACGGTGAAGTTAATAATGATTTAATGAGCAGAAGAAAAAGAGATACATGCTTAGGTTTCATGCTTTTTATATGCATATGGAGTTTAGTGACGTTTTGAGAATGATAGCTCTTTATCTTCCTGTTATTTATATTTCTTCCGAACATTAATAGGTAAAATAACGACAATATCAAGCAGCTGTTTTGAATGGTTACTAATTCCACATCCTGTCAATTGACATTTTAACCAAATTATAGAAAATGAACACATAAGTAGATATTTATCTATGATATTTCCTCAAAAGAATAATTCAGCACAAATGAGTAAGTAGCTAAATGGGCGCGTTTTGCATAATTGTACTTATATTCATTAATAAAAAAATCAACAACTGTCTTTTATGATATTTATAGCTCTGGAAAAACTGAAGAATAAAATTTTTAAAAACGTCATCAAATTTTCGAAGACAAAATAGGTTATTCAATCTCTCTTTACATAAAGTAATTTATTTCGTTTTAGTTTTTATATATTTCAATCATGTATGTGTATTTGATACATAATTAATCATACATTGATGTGTGTTTATATGGATCAATTTTTACAAAAATAGCACAAATAATTCCGGACATCTTTGAATTTTAGGTTTCCATCTATTAATAATGCATTTTTTAAATAAATTCTTTAGTTACATGTGTGCAATAAAATACAACTGGTTTTTAAACTTAATTAATTTAAGACGGGTTTTAAAAACATTTTAACTGCTCCGTATGACAGAGTAGACCAGTAAATCTTTTTGAAAAATTGTTGTAATTGGGAACAAGTTAAATCTTGAGAATATGAATAAAATAAAGTGATGATTTTAAAACTGCTATTCTGTCATAAAAACCCTTTTTTGTGTGAGAATTTGATTGTGTAACAAATGTTACAGAGTGGGCATTTAAACGTTAAAATTAATTGTCAGATAAAATGAATTAGACGTACTTTATGTGTTGACTGTATAATTCGAATTAGATATCAAAACACAGAAGCTGGACTACTTAGTCTTATTAAAAATAATACCAAATAAGGTGAAATTTCTTAGTTAGTTTTCAAAATATAGGACGTGTTTAGACATTAATAAGCAAACAACTTTTTTTTGGGATTTTTTCTCAAGTTATGTTGTAACTTTACGTAAAAGACATAATATTAGTTCTATTTCAGTGCAATTTTAAATTATATTTCAGCTCCTTCTTCTTGTTTTGGTCCAAAATATTTTTGAACCCTTTTAAAGGGTTCAAAAATATTTTGGTGTAAACAATTGATACCTAATTACGCATAATTGCATGCAAAATTAAAAATATATATTTAATCAAATGATTGTATGTATTAAAATTCATTTAAAGAATAGTCTTGACATGATTTGTACCATTTTCGCTAGAATGACTCATATTCGTATGTGTACAATCTGACAAAAATTTATTTAAAATAATATTAGAAGCTTCTTTCTATTCGCTCAAGACAAAAAGATAATTTTCGAAGTTAAATGTATAAATTTTACTACAAGTGCTTAAATCACTGCTGCATTGTACTAATGCTAAGTTTGCTTCAAAAAAAAAAAAAAAAAAAAAGTCTCAAGAAATTTTCTGTTTATAACTTCTTCAGTATTACTGATTTTTATAATATTAAAATTGCTTATTTATTACAGGCATCATTTAATTTCATTTGAAGCAGAAATAGTTTCAATATTGTTCACCCGTGACTCTTGAAACTTACTGAGGAAAAAATCCCCCCCCCCCCAAATGTGACTCTCTCTCTCTTTCTCTTACTGTTTCAATTATTTTCCTTGCTTCAGTTCTATTCTCCACATTTTTAAAATACTGAATAATAAATAACGCATTTTTTAAAATGGTATTGAAATTATATTACATTATTATAGACGTAGTTATCACTCTTTCTGCAAACCCAAATAATTTAATATTGCAAAAATCATAGTTCTTTACTAAACAATCTACGGAAAATAGGAAATGGCTCTTAATGTTATCCAAACAAATTTCATTTTGCTCAACTTTTTTTCGCTATTTTTTGACGCGTTAAGAAATAAATTATACTTTTTTTTTGTTTTCAATTTTATTGAATTCTATACGATTGCATTATTATAGACACATTAATTTTTCTGCAAGCCGAATTAATTTAATATTGTATAACTCATAGATTTTTATTGAGAAATTTAAGGAAAATATTAAACGGGACTTATTTTTACCCGTCATGCTAACTTCTGTTCATTGCATTTTTAAAATGCTGAGAAAGAAAAGAAGCATTTTTATTTTCAATGGTATTCAATTCTATACGATAAAAATAATACATTAATGTTGACATAGCTGGCAGTCTTTCTGCAAATCGAAATAATTTCATATTGTATAAATAATAGCTCTCTACTAAGCAATCTACCTGAAATGTTAAATGGGACTTAATTTTACCGCCAACAAATTACATTTTGCTTCATTTGTTTTCTGTATATTTTTAGAATACAGAGAAAAAAAAAAAAGCATCTTTTTTTTGCTATGATATTGGATGCCATACCACTTCATTGTTATACACATAAAAGGAAATACAGACATAATAATAAGAAACATAATAATACAGAAAGGCGTTATTAGCCTTTCTGCAAACTAAAATATTTCAACAATTTATTAATCAGTTCTTTGCTGAGCAATCTACGGAAAATATTAAAGGAGACTTAGTTTAACCCCCAAAAAATTACATTTTGCTTCACTTCTTTTCACCTCACTTTTAAAATACTAAGAAATAAAAGACGTATTTTTGTATTAAATGCTATAGTTTTAAACTTATACATTACTATGGACAGAGCTCTTAGTCTTTCCGAAAACAAATAATTTACTATTGTATAAATCATAGCTTTTTACTAAGCAATCTACGGAAAATATTAAATGGGACTTAATGTTACCCAAACAAATTACATTTTGCTTCACTTCTCGCCATTTTTTGAAGCGCCGAGAAATAAAAGAAAAATTTATAAAAAGTATCGGCTGAGCGAAATGACACAAGGGCATATTTTACCACCGTTAATGAGGCTTAGTGGGGGAGAAGAGGGGGGAGGTTTTGGCGGGGAGAGAAGGTAATTTTCAGCCAGGGTGTTACACCCACCACCCACGCGTGTCACCACAGCATCGGAACGACAGGGGATATAAAATTAAAAAAAAGCAAAATCTCAAAAATTGAAAACAAACATTAAAAAAATGGCGTCACATTTCACAGAAATGAGGATGAGAACATTTTTTGTTTGTTTCCTTTTTCTTTAAAAAAAAATGTTCTATCATTCGAAGTGAGGGGGTTATAAGCAACTATAAGTATGACTTATCGTCCGCAGGAAGAAGAGAGGGGAGGTGGGGGGGGGGGGTGTCGTAAAACGGGCAGACGAGATTTCAGACGCTTTTCAGAATGGAAAGCAATTCATCAAAAGTTAGCTATCAAGAAGCAGAAAACGATTCTAGCAGTAAAATAGGAAAAGGGAGGAGGGGTTGACTGTAACCGCAACGGATTGGTTTCGTACCCCCCCCCCTCCTCCTCCACCTTCCACGTGCTGCTTTCTCGTTATATTGGGCTTGTATCAATCCCGGCATGTGACGTGTTTTGGATGAACTGCTCAGTTTTTTTGTATTTTTTGCCACCCTAGTATGATTGATGGGCGGCATATATATTTATACACGATAACTTCTGGCGAATTTTGAGACTGTTTGGGGAGGGGGGGGCGGCTGTGACGTCACAAATGAGGGGGTCGTAGAGGCGTTTATGGTAATGAGGGGAGGAGTTTTGAAATGGAAAAGAGTCAAAAATCAACGGTGTTATCGATTGCTTTGGTGTGTGTTATAGATATCGGATACCGATGTCAATAACACTTGTTGTCAAGGAAGCGGAAAAATCAGATATTGATGGCCTGGTTTGAATAAGTGTGTTCAGAAGACATCTTTAAATTCGCTTAAGTATCAGTCAAAAAAGTTGCACTTATACTTGGTGTTACAGCTGTAATTTTATTGTCTTTTCTAGGTCAAAAAACTACGTAGTTTCGAAAAAGAAATAGAAAAAGAAAGTTGTTAATAGATAAAATGTAATAATTTTTCCCTTTCTTTTGAAAAAAAAACTGCTTAGAAAATTTAGTTTCCTTGTTATAATAACCACGTGCAAAAGCTGTTTTTGTACATAGATACAAAAAAAAAAGAAAAAAAAAGAAAAAAAATACAACAGAAAATCAATAAAATTACATAACACAAAATAAATAAAAACGTAAAAAATTTTGAAAAAAAAAAGAAAAAAAGAAATTGTAGAACATTTTTTTCTTTTGAAATCTACATCCGTGATATAAAATATTGCTGTTTCTTTTCAAAGGAATAAAATTACATTTTAGCAGATCAAAAAGTGCGCACCAAAGTAAACTTCAAATGATAAATAAAAAAATACTTTCGGATTAGGGTTAGGAAAAACTATAAAACATGAAAATTGAAGTCATAAAGAAACCTGCGTATACTTATATGAGTGTCTGCTCGATTGTGATGCCCAGACGATTTAATCGTACGTACACCATAAATGAGATACACAGATAATCTTTAAATTGTCGCGCGATATTTAAAAGTTTAAAATTTAGTATAATATTTTTTATTTAATGTTTTTTTATGTTTTATTTTAATTATTTTAGCCAACTTTTTTCACGCTAACGTCCATAGTATAACTTTTAGCAAACGCAAAATAAAATTAATACATTATCAGATAGAGCAAAAAATGTCCACAAAAAATCATTTTGCTTAAAATTATCACTTAATTTATGTACTTTTTATTAATTTTCAAATAAAAGTGATTTTCTCTCGAATTTTTGATCAATTTGCTATTGAAATAGTTACAACAGTTTCCTAATCTGTTATGGATAAAAAACCCTTGGTGGTAATAAAACGAATAGTTCCCTCTTATTTAATCATTACTTAAATAATACGTAATTTGTAGATGTAATATTTTTTATATTAAGATTAAAACCAGTTATTTTATGTGGTCGTGAAAATCATTTATAATTTATGATTGAGTTTTTATGCTGTGATAATTATTTGTAACACATCGAGCTGACAGATAGTCAGGTTGACAAAGTCCACTTGTGACTGTCACTTAAATTGAATGTCCTTAATCAGAGATTAATACATGGAGGTCTCTATTCAAAGAGACTGGGACCACAAAAAGTGTCTTTTAAGGGAGGTAATACTGTAATGAAATAAGATGTGAAATGTAATTCGGAAAACTTAAAAAAAAATCATTATTAGTATTTTTTTCACACTTACAGACGCCATTCTTTGCAACCGATATTTACAAACCCTGCCTTTAAAAGCATATAAAAAATTCATTTGTCTCCATGCATTTATAAAATATAAAAATAAGAAAAAAATAAATCCCATCTAAAAGGGGAACGAAAGTTTTCTAAGAAAACGCGAGCACTTTCAAATCACAATCTTTTCTGGAAATCACAAAAGGCGACGCGGGACTTGAAAAAATGTTCGAAAAGTAGGACTTCGTTTTTCTACGCATGCGTACTCCGTCTACACCCAGTTTTGAGCAAATATCTCGAGGGCAGATGTTGCTTCGATTTATCCCTTTGCTTCAATTTCTTCTTCATTTTTTTTTAAAGAGATGGAATGTGTTGTACAAGTAAGAGATTGAAGAATGTAAGATAAATATAGAAGGGGTCGGGGCTTTGCATGAGTGAAGCTGTTTATGCAGAGAAGAAGGTTTGGTGAGCGTTTAAGTTCCCTAGGTAAACAGAAAAGGCTATGTTGCACATAGTAATTGAAACACATTTAATCCAAGAAAAGTGTGAAGTAAGTACACTGTAAAATATGAATGTTGTTTTTACGGTATAATACAGATGATTTTCAGTAATAAACTAAAAATTTGTCATTTTACAGTTTTAAAAAATTTTACAGTAATGAACTATAAAATTCTACTTTTACACTACTACTAAAGTGTAAAATTGCTAAATTTACAGTTTAGTACCCTGCATATTAGTTGTTAACTGGAACCTCTGCTGCCAGTATTATACTGTTGTTTTTGAAGTGTAACACAGCTAAATTTTATGGCAATAAACAGTAAAATGTTTAACTTTAGCGTACGAAACTGTAAAATTGTTAGTTTTACAGTTTATTACTGCGAAATTTAATCGTTTTAAATTGGAACCTTGGCTGCCAGTATTATACTGTAAAATCAACAGTTCATATTTGCAGTGTAGTTAATTACAAAATTTTAATCAATACAATCTAGATAAGGTGTTATTACTATTTTCTTTTTAATTCGGTTAAGATTAGCTTGGATTTGCATTACGAAAAGTTCAAAATAATTCAATATAAGTATTTTAATTTTAGTTGCATCATTGGTTTCGGGATTTGGAGTAGCTATTGTCATTGGCTCTTCACTTTGAGCGATAATATGCCCATTCAGAGAACAAATAAATTCTTAAACGATCAACATGATTATGTGATAGAACTTTCGACGATGAGCTCGCATAGAAACAAAAGTAAAAAAAAAAAAGAAAAGAAAAAAAAAAAAACTTTTGGCGTTTATAGAAAAGAGACATCGACGTGCAAATGTCCATTGGAAACATCACCAAAATAGGATTTACGAAAACTTGTCCAAATATCGTCAATTTCATCAAGTTGATACTCAATTTGAAGCTTCTTTTTTGCAGCCAAATGTTTGCGAAATGGTTACCAAGCACGTTAAATTTCTAACCCATTTTTTGCCATTTCAGACAATTTGAGCAGCCTCTCTTGGGTCTTATTCTGTATCCAAAAATAAATGAATAAAAAAAAATAAAATAAAGAAAGGAATAAAGAAGTGACTGACAGCGGAAGACACATTTTTTATGGATTAGAATCAGTTTTGTTCTTGCGCTGACTCTTTGATAACTTTACATTGTGCTTTAGAGGTTTTTTTGCTTCTTAAAGTACTGACGTTTGTCAGTTATTGCTTTTGCATTGTGCATTTTGATTGGATCTGTGTAAGAGTCTGGCGACATAAAAATATTTTTGGTAGGCTTTTTGCTAGTTTTGGAATTATTGAACTTTGTAAGTTGCCGATTTTTTTCGGTTCCCGGCACTGCAAACAATGAACTGTTGTTTTTACAGTATAATATTGGCAGCTGAAGTTCCAATTTAAAATTGTAACATGCACCGTAAGAAACTGTAAAACTTGCAATTGTACAACTTCTTACTGTAAAGTTAGTAATTTTAGTTTATCGCCGTAAAACTTAGCTGTATTATACTGTAAAAACTAAAGTAAAATACTGTCCGAGGTTCCAGTTTAAAACTAAAATGCAAGGCAATAAATTGTTAAATTAGCATTTTTACACTTTATTACTGTAAAGTTAGTAATTGTAAAACTTAGCTGTATTATACTGTAAAAACTAAAGTAAAATACTGTCAGAGGTTCCAGTTTAAAACTAAAATGCAAGGCAATAAATTGTTAAATTAGCATTTTTACAGTTTATTACTGTAAAATTAGCAATTTTACAGTTTAGTACTGTAAAAGTTTTAGTTTATTACTGTAACTAGGGATGCACCGATAAGCAAATTGCCCGATTACCGATTTCCGATTAATCGGCCGAGCAGATTAATGATAAGGATGACTGTTTTTCCACAACCAATTTTACCATCACTGTTTTTTCTCTCTTAGACAATTACAAGTTTTGAAATAGTAAGTAATTTATTTCTGAGAGAAGATTTTTTTTTTCGTTTTCCTAGTTTTCACAAAATAATTTGAAACTTTTATCAAATTTCTTAGAACCCATTTTCATATTATTGTCAATAATATTATTAACACATTGTTAGTTATGTTAATTGGACATAAAAGTTCAAAAAAAAGAGGGGGGGAGGGGAATCTGTGGTGAGCACCTCCAATTTAGGAGTACTTTAAATTCATATTTTTTAATAATTAGCAGCAGTTTAATTCAATACTTTTATTCTTTGAAAATTAGAGGTTATCTAAAAGCACTGTGCTAAGGAGAAAACTATCGCCACATGAAAACTGTTGTCTATGTGTATTTATTAAAAGTAGGAGAATTAATTAAAAAAAAAAAAACTTTATATCAACTGTGAGGATTATTATTTCTGCTAATAAAATTATTCATTAGTTTCTTAATGAAAGTATACTTTAAAGAATAATTTTTGAAAAAAACAATTTTGGGCCGATTAATAAGCCCGAATTTGCTGATTATTAATAATCGACAAAGCGGCCGATTATGGCCGATTGATCGGTACTGCCGATTAATCGGTGCATCCCTAACTGTAACATTAGCAAATTTTAGTTTATTACTATCAAATTAGCTGTATTTTACTGTAAAAACAACATTCATTTTTTTACAGTATGTGAAAACATTCAGGGATGCTTCCCCGAACGTTAATGATTTGCGTGAAACGTTATAGACGAAAAATTGTTCTTAATTTTCATTCATTATTACATCATTAAAGTGGTCGGAGCTGTTATACTTGAGAACAAACAGTTAGAAAGAATTAATTTCGTATTGTTTTCATATGAACTAATTACTTTTTTTTTAACAACTGTCGCAAAAGAAGGGGATCTTAGTTTAACGTGTGCATCTGCGGGTTTTCTGTGGCATTACATCGTCTAACCAGTTACGATTTTTTTAAACGGGACGAAATGCAGAGTATTCTTTCATTCATTTGAGTCAGAGTTTTTTTTTTTTTTTTTTTGATATAATATTAATTTTTTTGCATAAAATGCACTTTTTTTTTTTTGAAGAAAGTTATTCTTATTGTGAAAAATGTATGCATAAAAAGTTTTGTAGTCGAAGCAAGTTCAGGAAGAGATTTATCTGATGCTTAAATAGTATTTCAATTGTAATTGGTTTGCTTAGTTCTGGCGGAATTCCTTGTCTTTTGCTCTTTCATTAAGGATTGGGAGCTTCCCACGAAACTTCGCAATGGCTTGTAACTACAAAATTCAGTCTAAACTATTCTATATAAGGGTTCATGCAGTAAGATAGTGGGAGATATTATTATTGTATGCTGATTACAATTTAGTATACATTCATTTTTCGGTATTTTGCTTTTTTTGATGCAAATTGAAAAAATAAATTAATTAAATAAAGACAAAATAAAATTATTTAAAAATTAGAAATAAAAGAAAAAAACGGGGAAGAAGAGAAACATAAATTAATAAATAATAAGTAAAAAGAATAATAAAATAAAGGAATGTTAAAAAAATGAAAATTAAATTTCAAGAACGTACATAGGGAAACGATGGGCAAAGTGAAATAGAGGGTAGAGTTAAATAGTAAAATATTTTAACACCACCTTTCTAGCAATATTTTAACTAAGTTCTTGGACATATAGTTGATTCGTGTTATAAATAAGTAGCTCCAAAGATCCACGAAAAAAAAAATATACAAGCCATTTTCAAAATTTGATAACTTTTTCGAATATTCGTGGTTTTTCAAAAACATTTCTTTTTATTATAAATTGTTGAAATTTTGTAATTACCATTTTAACTATTAATTGAGATCTACTGATGTCTAGTGCAGTTTTAAATGTTCAATGTAATTTTTCAAGTGCACGCGGGGCAAAGTGGATAGGGCAAAGTGAAATAGTTCATTTTGTTTACTTATCCATTCATTTATTAAATCGCGTACGTATTTCTTTATTTATTAATTTATCTGCATTCTTTTACTTAATTATTTGCTTGTTTACTCATTCATTAACACATTCACTCTCAATTTAATTCACTCATGTAATTTTCTCACATATTAATAAATAATTTATTTAATAATTTACTTATTCGTTTATTTTTCATTAATAATTATTTTTTCGTTTCTTTAAGCATTAATTTCATGAAAATTGCTGTTAATTACCAAACAGAAAATTTTTCGTTACAAAAATATTGTTTTTCAATTTGCCCCATGATTTTTTTAGGTGAAAATTTTCCATTCTTTAGAAAGTACAAAATAACTGCCAAAAATGAAATCAGTATTTCAATGAAAGTTGTACAACAAAATACATTATTCCTTCTATATGTACAATAATTTTTAGAACAAATTTCCCACTTGCTCCTTTTGAAGCAGGTATGTAAACTTAGCAATTTCACTTTGCTCCACATTCCCCTACATGTCTATTACTTCAACATTAATTTGTACAACGGTACACAGAAATGAAATTAATTATAATTCCGCATACTTCAATGGGCAAAAGTGTAACAACTGTATTCTTCCAGGGTATATAAATACATTGCTCGGCTATACTCGACAGCAACTCAACTTAACACTGAAATCACTACGCGCGGAAGAAAAACGGAGTTAACAGAAACCTTCCTGGCGAATTAGAGGAGATCGCCAACTGTGCGTGAACTCTTATTGGCTGGCGCGTTCGATTCAAATGAATTACGCTTTCGCGATACTCAGTTCGTAAAATTAAAAATGTTAAGAAATTACGAATATTATAACAAAAAAAATGCTACATATGCGTAGATGAAGCACTCTAATCCGATTTCTAACGGATCTAATTTCACCCGACATTCGGACACCGCGCATGGAAGTACTTCCTTTGTTTGGTCTAAACTTATTTCTCTATAGTCAAGAAAGGTTGCAGTCGAGTATAAGTAGCGTTGCATTGCTGCTCCTCCAGCACAATTTCGTCGTGTTTTATTCAGATAGCGGGTGCTGTGGCTAACCCATAAACAAGACCCTTCAGCTCGTAAAAATCCAACTCCAGCTTTTGTCCGAGCGGGCGACATAAATCAGGTTTCCGTTTAGCTCAATACGGAAAGGACATTCATGAGGAAAATCCTATTGTACTTTACCCAATGCTGGTGATAAGTAATCTGTGGCCCTTGGAGAAAAGAGAAACCCTGGAGAGAGAAACGATTGAAGGTGGGACAAATTACTGTCTCGACTTAAACCATTATGTCCCAAATTAATTTGACAATGAATTTTTATATATTTTTTGGTTTTTTTAGTTGAAAATTGAAAATACATCGAGCAACATCAATATCGAGTGTAAAAATTTTAAAAATCAGTAGGATCTACGGCCCCCTAAGCCTTAGGACCCCTAAGAAAACTGTTTTCGATTGCAGGTACCATCTGTCGGCCTCTCAGCAAAGTACAACGAGTGGTACTTAAAAGCTTCAGCATGATTACAGCCATAAAGGATTCGGATTCATAATACTTAATTAATATAAGCGGGACTCCTGAGTCCCGTCGGGACATAAATGGTTAAGGACTTTAGGCCAACAAGGGGCTTTTAAGGACAAAAAGGCCTTTATGGTCTTTAAACCTTTAAGACTATTGAACATGTGTGTCCCTTAAGTTTTGAGCAAGCTTTCAGTTTTTCTGTAACATTTTGTTATACAAATGTCATTAACCCATTTATGCCCAGTAGCCTAGAAACGGGACGCTTGTACTGCATACAAAAACCTGTAATGGGTATATCATTTTACTAAAGCTGTTTTTCACAAGTTGAATAGTCCTTCTTCTTGAGAAAACCAGTTAGAGCCACTATTTGGACATCAGAGGTTATTTATTGACAGCTATTTTCAGACAAATCAGTCAAGCAACGATCCAGCATGGGTGCCACAGAAAGTAAGTGTTTTTTGCGAACTTATTTTTTATGAAACTAAACTATTTTAAAATGATTTGCTTAAAAATGATTACAGATGCCTCCTTTAATGTTACTTTGCAAAAGTAAAGTCAAGTAAGGTCGTATTTTGAACACATATCTGCAAAATATCCCATAAACAGGACGTTAAATAACTTCATAAATATGTCAACGGCGAACTATTTTAAGCCTAAAATGTATGTAAACAATTAGTAAGAGTTTTAAGCAGAACCCATGTAAGAGTTTTAAGCAGATAAAAATCGAAAAAAATTGTTAAAAAATATTGGGCATAAATGAATTAATGTATTTGTATGCGTATATGTTATGTATCATGTATAATATTTTTCAGATCTTTGTCCTGTTTAAATGTACTCAAAATTGTTGCTTTAAAATACATAAATTTTTGATTTTAAACAGATATCTCAGAGACCCATTAAAACCGGTAAATCCAAGCTAATTGGAAGGCACAAAGGTCTCTGAAAGGCTAACTGATAAATGTGTTCCTTAAGTTTGCGTTTCACAAGTTATCTAGCAAAAGTTACAGCGTAAGTCAGACTGATGAGTCCTAATGAAGACGAAACTGCAGTCTCTGAAAGGCTTAACCGGGCTGGTGAAGCATTGCATGTAGTTCTGCCTTAGCCCTGATTTAGAGACGGAACTTACTGATTGATCCGCAGGACATATTCTCTCAGATACATATTTCTTACTTGTGGTAGAAAAAAAAAGTTTCAGGAATTGTTTAAAAAATTAAAATTCATGCTGTAGCGATAAGTATGCTTTTAATAAAAGTAATACAAATGTACACTGTTAAAAATTTTCCTGAAATTTTACGGTAAAAGTTACTGGCATCCATATTGCCAGTAACTTTTACCGTAAAATACTTTTTTACTGTGAAATTTTACGGAAGAGAAAACGAGAATTAAAAAGCTCGCGATACGAACGACAAGGATCGATCCCGGGAACCAATATTTTCACACTGCTATACTATCCATGGTACCAGATGAGAGACATCAGGAGAGCGACAGTAGGGTATCATGTGCATCTATCTCACAGTAAATCACGTGGTGACAATTGGCGCTGCAATCGCAATTTTTTTATCGATACAGTTTACTGGAAATTTTTCTGTACTGTAAACGCTACATTTTACAGTAACATTTACCATAAAAGCTTCCTGAATTTTTAACAGTGTAGTTATAGATGTTGAAAAAAGTAATGAGAAAAATATTTATTTGTTTGGGGGGGAGGAAAGGGGGGATCAAAGAAAGTAAGGAAAGAGAGAACCAAAATTTCTGTAGTCAATAAATAAGTCGTAATAAACGACATGAAATTGAGTTATAGTTTTTTTCAATTAAAAGACAATTAACTAATTATATTTAGCTCTAACATTAGATGAAACTATGACAGTGCTTTTATTTATTTTCAATAGGAAAGTGGATTAAAACGCTTAAAAGCGAATATGTGTTACTAAAAACGAAATATGAGAGATAACTATCGGAAATGGAAGAAGGAACACTAGTATGTTTTATGGAAAGAGATATTAGTGGTAGCCCTAACTTGCACTGAAAAAACTTTTCTATTTAAGCTCCCATACGTTTGGAACAATGGTTTAGCTGAAAATCTCTTTTAAGCCACTTTCATCATTTTGTTTCTCGTTGAATCAATTACAATAGAGCAGTTATGAATATAATGTCAAAAACAATAAGAGCATATGCTAGCTTACAGGAGATCCTGATTACTCAAAGGACATTTTCCCTCTTTTTTTAAGATTAAAAAATATTGTTTTGTTATTTTATTTTTGCTATGTAACCCCACTGAATCTTTAGCTAATTAGCATTTGAATGCCTTACTTAAACAACAAATATTTGAAAGTTCATCGTGTTAAGCAATATAAATTGTTTTGTTAAATCCATTGATAAAGTGTTTTCTCTCCCCCTCCCTCAACCGAAAAAAGTCGGAACAATTAAATTGAAAGTGAAACCTCAAACTGCAAAAGCTTCGAGTTATGTGTAAAAATATTTCTGTGTGGAGGAAAAATTAAGTCGATGAGAAACCTTCGAACTTTGCTAGCGAGAAAGCTACGTCATTAAAAAAAATCATACAAGGGAAAACATCACAAAATTTTTTCGCAATTTTCTTCTCCCCCCGACAATAAACTGTCACTTTATTGTCCTGGTCCACTCTAGCGAACGAGAAAAAATTGTCGCGGAAGTTCAATTTTCCAGGGCTCCAAGTTTTCAGTCGTCTGCACGCCCCATTGGCCCATCTAGGACACGTGACTCTTATACTAAAACACCCCTTCAAGAAGAAACGTTCGCCAGAAAAGAAACACAACATGGATTCCGCTTCGAAAACCATTTTTCAAAGCTGCATTGTTTCCATGGAAACCTCTGCACGGATGCCACCGGAAAGAAAGAAATGATGCAAGGAAAACTGTAATGAAAAGGTTTTTACGCGTATGCCTTTGCAAAGCGCTTTGGAGTTTTATGAATTATTGCCGGGTGTGCTTTTAGTGTATTTTTCGTTTTTACAAACTACTTTCGCCATTTCAAGAGTTTAGATCTGGAGTATTTCAGTTTGTTTGGCCGTGCAAAGTAAATTTGAGTCATGCATTTTATTTTGATAATATATGCATGGTGGAACAGTTTCAACAACTCTATGTTCGCACACAACGGTGTAGCATTTCGCCAAACTTAAAAGATATGAAAGCAAAATGGCCATCCAGAATTTTTATGGTAAGGTAAAAGAGTGAAAAATACTGTTAGACTTTTGTCATTTGAGCTGAAGTTTTTCGAACGTAAAATATTAAATTTTTATGACGTTGAATAGAATTTCAGAAAAGAAAAAAGAGAAACAGGGCTCTGAAGTTTAAAATTCATTAATATTCTTTTTAAACAAATCAGAAAGTTGCATTATTTGAAAAATATGTCGAATTCTTTAATGTATATTTTTCGTGAAATGTATTTTATTAAATGATTCATAACATAAAACACACGTGACATAGGGGTCCTCTATATAACAAATACTAAGAGAAATTTAAGTATGCACCAGTTTTGATACAGCTACTAAGGTCTTTGGAATAAGTGTTTGATTTGTCGTTAAATATTTTTTTTTTAATTTTTAATGTCACACTTGTTTTTCGATTTTTCTAAACTAATTAATTCATCTAATTTACATTTAGTTCATACATTCAACCAAATACAACGAGCTATTTCAGCCCACGAACCCCATCTGCTCTTCTGATTTTTGTTCCCACCGTTATTACGAGGGTTTTTTTTTTTTTTTTTTCAACCTCCGTTAGGCTATAAAAAATAAACGGATTCAAATAAAAAAAATATTTTTTTATCAAAAGTAAGGTACAATCCTCTACAATTTTCTACATTATCACCTTGACGATTGAAGCATTTTTTATATCTGTAAACGAGCTTTATAATAGCCTCCTCGTGGAATGTAGCCGCCAATGATTGGAAGTGAGTTGTGACGGTGTCTTTGGGTTCCACGCCACTTTGGAAGCCCGATGCCTTTCCAGACCCCAAGCAGGGATCTCCAAGCCTCTACTTCAATTCAGGGAACACATTTAAGTCACTTGGTGCTCTGTCGGAACTTAATGGTGGGTGTTCAAAAATGTCCCATTGAATGCATGAAATTGCTGGAGGAACCGTTTTTGTTACATAAGCGCTATGATGACGGGCATTGCCATGCCCCCTGCTTGGGGGCATGGCAATGACCGTCAACCCTGCTTGGAGACCCTGCTTAGGGTCTGGAAAGGCATCGGGCTTCCAAAGTGGCGTGGAACCCAAAGACACCGTCACAACTCACTTCCAATCAGTGGCGGCTACATTCCACGAGGAGGCTGTTATAAAGCTCATTCACAGATATAAAAAATGCTTCAATCGTCAAGGTGATAATTTAGAGAATTGTACCTTACTTTTGATAATAAAATATTTTTTTATTTGATTTCGTTTATTTTTTATAGCCTAACGGAGGTTGAAAAAAAACAACCCTCGTATTTATTTCAAGTAAGTTGGATTCATAATGCAAGAGAATAACACTGCAAAAAATGAACTGTTGTTTTTACAGTATAATACTGGCAGCCGAAGTTGCGACTTAAAACTGTAAAATACACAGTACTAAACTGTAAAACCAGCAATTTTACTGCTTCTTACTGTAAAGTTAGAAATTTTACAGTTTATCGCCGTAAAATTTAGCTGTATTATACTGTAAAAACAGCAGAGTAATACTGGCAACAAAGGTTCCACTTTAAAACTGTAAAATGCACGGTAATAAACTGTAAAACTAGCAATTTTGCAGCCTATTATTGTAAACCTAGAGAAATTTTCCAGTTTATTACTGTGAAATGACAAATTTTTACAGTTTATCACGGTAAAATGATAAAGTTCTACAGTTTATTACTGTAAAATTAGCTGTATTATACTGTAAAAACAACATTCATTTTTACAGTGTACTCTCACATCCGTAAGTGATATGATGAGTCTTGAAATAGCATAATTCTTCACTAGGCCAACTCAAAATTTCCGGAGCAAAACAACGACATATTATTTTACAAAAAGCCATCGCTCTTTGTGGTAGGGTGTGAACAAATATGTTCCCGATAATGTATTACAACAAATCAAAGAATAAAAACATAATAAAAGACCAAATTCTAAACAGTTTTGGGGTGGTTAGTGTCCAACGATATCAGCATTTACCTTCAGTAAAAGTGATATAAAAGAAGATCTAACATCAAAGAAAATAGCGTGCATTGTAGATGAAATAAAAATCTTTTTAAATAAACAAATGAAATACGACGCTAAGAAACAAATTTAAAGCATTTCTGTTTTCTCTTGCAATAAATCTCTATATACAGTAAGTTGATATGTATGAATGTTATTTTAAATAACTAAATATCGTAAGCGGCATTTTTTTTACAATTACTGAAAAATAGAGAACTTAAGTAGTTTTAGGGTGAAATATGGCTTAAAAACTATAACAGAAGTGTGAAAAAATGAATCTAATGTATAGATACTACGGTTTTGCATTAAAAGAGTCTGAGTGTAGAGAAAAGTAAATGGTAAAACCTTCATAGACCGAACGAAATTTACATGATGTAAGTACTTTTTGTTGGGCTCAAAAATGTAATTGCGAAAACTATAGAGTTTCAAACCTCCACTGAAGAATAATAAAATACGTCTGAATGAGAAAATAAAGTGTTTATTATCAGAGCTATGGAAAAGGTTAGAATCTGAGCTATTCCGATAATCTAAACCTGACTGTTAACTTTAGTCAGCTTATTGCACTGGAAAGGCATGAAAAAAATGTAGCTTTAGTTTTTGCAAGTAACAAATTAACGGCAAAAGAATTTATGAATTACAAAACATCGAGTATAAAAATAAAAATGAATTTGAATAAAATCATTGAATATTCAATCCTCAAGTGAAAAATGTTTCAAATTGTTTGTAATTATCAATTTATGGGAGAATCACAGGCTAATTCAGATGCATTCACGTTGAATGCAAGTCTCTTGAAAATCAGCAACTCTTAAATTCGCCTATTTGCCCTTCAGACTTTTTCTTAAAAGGAAAAAACTGATCTTAGCTTTCACATTTACCTATCAAAATAAGTTACATCTTAAATAAAGTATCGATAAAATTATTCGAATAACAAATAACTTAAGAGTTGTCACTCGAGTTAATATCCTTCAGATAACTTAAAGAGCCAATTTGTTGAAAAAATACCACGGAATAAATCATAAAATAAAATGAACCAAATTCATAAAGTATAAGTGATTCTCCAGCAATCGCCAGTATGTAGTAAAGAAACAAAGTAATTCCATCCACATCTCCGCTAATCCGAAATAAACCTGAAGTTTCGGAGGAATCATTCTTTTTTGGTTCCATTATTTCCCTCCCTCGTTCCCGCGTCGGTGTGACAGCCAATGTATTATAGAGGTGATGGGGGATATTAAGGGGGTAGATAGCCTATTATCCGCCGAAATATCCCTTTCCGAATCCACTGACCACAGCTGTGAAGCCACATCATCCCTTTTACGCCTTCTGTCTCTCTTTCCCGCTCTTTCCAATGATCATTTACTGACCCCACGCGACGTCAGTGGCAGTGTGCTGAAATAACTGCTCGGACCGATGGAGAGTGAAGGTTTGTTTGGGGGGGAGTTGAGATGTATGGTGTTGGCTCAGACGAGCCTTCTGAAGTGAAAGGGAGTCAAGACAAATCAAAACAAAGATCTGGAACTTTCTCTACTAGTGGTGTTGGAAATAGTGGTTTAGATTGCGAGCGGTCACAAAGAGAAAATTGACGCAGCTTTTCCAGTATTTAAGGCATTATTACTTGTACGGTTGGATATAATTGCCTTTGCAATTTTCGAGAGGGGGGAGGGAGCGGTAGAAGAATAAATTTAATGCTTGTTAGAGTTGTCTTTTCGCATTTTTGTCAATTCTTATTCCGGTAATTTACATTAGAGCTACATTCTTCCATACTCCTCCCTCCTCCATATATATATATATATATATATATATATATATATATATATATATATATATATATATATATATATATATATATATATATATATGTATATATATATATATGTATATATATATATATATATATATATATATATATATATATATATATATATATATATATATATATATATATATATATATATATATATATATATATATATATATATATACATATATATATATTTATATACATATATATATATATTTTTTTAGCAATAAAACTGAATACCCAAATCCTTTGATACTGTTATTTTACATTTTATAAACTCCTTTACATTCAAACAAATGATAGGAAAATGTTCTTTTTATTTACCCCGAAGAAGGGAAGAAAAGTAAAAAAAAATCTCCCCTCACATATTTCGTCCCCTTAACTCCAACTTAAAAGCAACCACAAAGAGAGAGAAATTGAATTGCTGAAATTACCCCTCAGTTAAAATTGAATTTTCAGACCCCAGCGGTTGCCTGTCCCCGACATTTTAGGGCGGCGAAATTAAAAGGAACCGGTGGGGTGTGTATGTGTTATGTAATAGGGAATATTGGTGGGTTGAAGCATGTTCGATAGCTGCAACATCAGTGGAGTGCGGCATTTACAGAAAATCTCCATTTCTATTTGTGGAATTGCAGTGGAATGTTTGTTCTTTCGCGATTAATAACTTTTTAAACTTTATCTGTAAGAATGATGTTTTAGAATTTTTTGGGGGGAGTATTTAGGAAGATTCACGCGTTTTCTGATAAGTGACATGCTCGCATAACAAATTTAGATAAACAAGTACTCAATGACATAAGTCAAAATTTATCAAAAAAAAAAGTGGTAGGCGATTGTTTGAGGTTGCAACGAACCACCTTTTCAAACGTGTTAGATTTTTCAAAACGTGTTAGATTATTCATGTAAAACTTTCTGTTCAATATCTTGTGTTTTTAGTTTACAAGAAGTGCACTGTGTATTTATATGTGTATTTCTAAATCCAAATAAGTATTATTTTAATGCATGAATGAAACATTTCCAAGAAGAACTTTGTTGATAAGTATGCATTATGCAATAATTATTTAAATTTTAAGTTGATTTGTTAATATGATTAGTACACTGCAAAAAATGAACTGTTGTTTTTATAGTATAATACTGACAGCCGAGGCTCCAATTTAAAACTGTGAAATTCACTGTAATAAACTGTAAAATTAGTAATTTTAGTTTCCTACTGTAAAGTTAGCAATTTTACAGTTTATTGCCGTAAGATTTAGCTGTATTATACTGTAAAAGCAACAGTATAACATTGGCAGCAGGAGTTCCAGTTTAAAACTGAAATGCGCGGTATTAAACAGTAAAATTAGCAATATTACTGTTTATTACTTCAAAATGAGCAATTTTACAGTTTAGTACAAAAAAGTAGCAATTTTACAGTTTATTACTGTGAAACTAGCAATTTTTACAGTTTATTACTATAAAATTAGCTGTTTTATACTGTAAAAACAACATTCATTTTTTGCAGTGTAAATTAAATATATTTCTTTTTTTCACTAATTATGTTACTAACTAATTACTTCAATCTTGCATTTGGGAAATTGTTATGGTACATATTTATCTCGTTAATTACATTTACCTCAATTTTTTTCCAAACAAAATACAGCTCTAATATTATGTACTTGCATCTTTTTCTGATCACACGTACATCACTTTCCCCAATTTCTTTTCGTGCACTCACTTATGAACAGTTTCTAACAATGCATTATTACTCCGTTAATTTTAATTATTTTTCTCGCTAATTACATCGACCTCAATCACTCATTACCTCTACTTTAATACTAATCAAAGTTATTGAAAACATATGACAGCGCTATATCAGAAAAATTCCTCCCTCCAATAGTGAACTAAACATTAAGTCTATCTAACTCATCTCTAACCATTACAAAACGTATCAAAACTAAATATTTAAATTAGTTCGCTCACTAATTTCGTGGACATCAATCAGTCATTACCTCTATTGAAATACTAATGAAAGATATTAATAGCAGATGATCGCGCTATAACTGAAAAATTCCTACCTCCTTCACCTCCAGTAGTAAACTAAATATTAACTCTCGCTAGCTTATCTCTAACCTCTACAAAAAATATCACAAATAAGGAAAGACGCCACTTTCGCTCATTGTTAGTTTCTAACAATGCTTTATTCCACCGTTAATTTTAATTATTATTTTGGTCACTAATTACATGGACCTCAATTATTCATTACTTCTACTTTAATACTAATCAACGATATTAAAACCAAATGATAGAGCTATATCAGAAAAAATTCCTACCTTCTGTAGTGAACTAAACATTAACTCTAGCTAACTTATCTCTAACCCCTGCAAAAAATATCACAAATAAGGAAGGAAGCCACTTTCGCTTATTGTTAGTTTCTAACAATGTATTATTTCACCGTTAATTTTAATTATTTCGCTCACTAATTACATGGACCTCAATCATTCATTACCTCTGCTTTAAAACTAATCAAAGATATTAAAACCAGATGATGCAGCTATATCAGAAAAATTCCCATCTCCATCAACTCCAATACTGAACTAAACATTAACTCTAGCTAACTTATCTCTAACCCCTGCAAAAAATATCACAAATAAGGAAGGAAGCCACTTTCGCTTATTGACTCTCCCACCTTTTCATCGCTCCCAGGAGAGATAAAAAAGGGGGGGGGGGAGAAGGGACCAGAGGATGACGGAACTAAATAAACTCCAAATAAAGACGAGATGGATTGCCTGTCTGTTGAATGGCGATTTGAAGAAACTTACCTTGATTGTTGGAGGAATAGGACTGCTGCTTCAATGCGTACTACGTCCGTCTGTTTTGTACGCATCAAGAATGCTTTTCAGGTTGCATTATTTCGTTATTTTTTGTGACTTAGTATTGCATAATGTCTGTGTATACGTCAAGAATTAAAAGAAAAAATAAAAGAAGAAGCAGAAAAAATAAGTGACAGATCTTAAGAGTTAAGATTTTCTGATGAATGAAAGAATGAGTGAAGTATCACTCTCACAACTTTAAATAATAGTCGTGCAAACGATAATCATTTTGTGTTTAAAGACTTGTTTCAATAAATTGGTAAATTTGGGTAAATCTTAAGATTAAATATGTTATATGCATAGAATTTTAGTATTTTTCAGCTCAGATGGTTTTGAATGCATGGTAAGTTTTGTTTCATGTTATTTTCTGAAGTAGCATTACATTGCAATATATAAACCGTTGTTTCAACAGTATAATACTGGTAGCAGAGGTTCCAGCTTAAAACTATTAAATAAGCAATTTTAGAGTTGATTACTGTGCATTTCACGAATTTAAACTGGAACTTTGGTTGCCAGTATTATGCTGTACAAAAAAAAAAAAAAAAAAAAAAAAAAACAGTTAATTTTTTGTAGTGTATTTACTTTTACCACTTTTTGTGTGGCGGATGAATGTATTTAAGTGGAGACATTCTTATGAACCACATATAACGTAGTTTATGGGGTACATTTGCATGAAATAAGTTTTGATTTAAGTTATGCATACACATTCAATGTTTTTAGAAATACTTTTCGAAAAACATTGGAAAGGTATTTCTAAAAAACCGTTGCTTATTATAAACATTGTAAATAATTTCCAAAGATATTCTCCATCAATTATTATCCGAACCTGCTAATCACCGAGTGCATTAATTACAATCACCAATTAAACACAAATCATTAACATCTCCCCAATACTAACAATCCATACTCATCCATCAGAGATTGGAAATTTTCTTGAGTTCAGATCTTACGCCAATCAAACCGAGATGCTTAATCACTGGCCCATCATTGGGAATGATTGATCACGTGATTATAACTGAACTCCCGTTATCTAACCTATATTAATCTCCGAGCAATGCTGAGCGCTTGCAGATTGCATGCATGCCGGAGCCCAACCACAATACATCTCCAATCCGTCAAGCAATTATAGGGCAGTTGTTATAAAGCAGCAGACGCTTTGTGCTAAACAATTTCCCACTTTCTAATCATGGCAAGGAACACGTAAGACTGGTTTGTGTTCCACGAGGTTTTAACATATAATGAGGTTTGTTGGATATGTCTGTTATTAATCCGCCGTTTTAGTGCTGTGCATTGGTGGAGGTGTGATAAAAAGTAGCAAATATGCAGATATGTTACATGCACTTGAGGATGGGTAATTTTGGGCACGCTTTCGGTAACTTTACTTGAAAAGTTATGTTAACCCATTTATGCCCAGTAGCCTAAAAACGGGACGCTTGTTAGTTACTGCATACACAAACCTGTAATGGGTATATCATTTTACTAAAGCTGTTTTTCACAAGTTAAATAGTCCTTCTTTTTGAGAAAATGTATTTATTGACAACTATTTTCAGACAAATCAGTCAAGCAACGATCCATCATGGGTAGCCAAAGAAAGTAAGTTTTTTTGCGAACTTATTTTTCATAAAATTAAACTATTTTAAAATAATTTGCTTAAAATTCATCATAGATGCCTTCTGTAATGTTACTTTGCACAAGTAAAGTCAAGTAAGGTTGTATTTTGCTCACATATCTGCAAAATATCCCTTAAACAGGACGTTAAATAACTTAATAAATATAGCAACGGCGAACTATTTCAAGCCTAAAATGTAAGTAAATCATTCCAAGTAAGAGTTTTAAGCAGATAAAAATTGAAAAAAAAAAATGTTTAAAAAAAACTTGGGCATAAATGGGTTAATACGTTGACTGCCTTTTACGAGAAAATTCGTAATTCGCGAAATTGTCTGATCGGCTACACTGTGAAAAAGAATGTTGTTTTTGCAAAATAATTAAGCTAATTTTATAGTATAATAGATAAGTTTTTAAAAAACCACTTGTACTTAGTGCTTTATTTCCTGTACTCTTGGAAATGCATGCACTTTCAAGATGAAGAGTACACTGCTACCTTATATAAAGCTATTGCACGCAGATGTGCAGACTACATTGCAAATCTACTTTGTATGAAGAATTATTTAAGTAGAGTGAAAAATGTAACAGGTTTTGTGCTTGTAAACTGAAAATATGAAATTTTCTCGCAAATAATACACACCCAATAAAAAATAATAATACTTACACTTAAAATCAAACAGTTAAAAATTCCACCCACGAGGAAGCTTTCAGCTTTTTTAAAACATATCTTGTAAAACGTTTATTACAATTTTTGTTCTATTATTTTAGTTTCTTCAATAAGAAACATTAATATTTGAATTAAATGTTTCCATTTAGTTTTCAAATATTTTTTTAAGATAGGGAAGGAAAAAGTTTCAGTGTTACTTTTAACGCTATATTTCTTCATCAGCAATTTAAAAAATAATAATAATAAAATAATAATTTAAAAAAATAAATAAAACATGCATACGCTTTATTTATTCATTTATTTATTTTGAACGTTTCTCGTACACTGTGAATTAATGATTAAGGTAATCTTTATTGCTATAAAATGGTTAATATAATGGTAAATAAAGAAAAACATTTTTTTTCAATAAAAAATTCGAAAATTTTTAAATGCTGAATAATATTTCGCGATAAATTAGTTCAAAATTACACAGCTATATTTATTTAATACAATAGCATCTCTGGTGCTTCATTGGGCATTTTTTTATTTGCTCTCAATCAGTATTTCTTTTAGTAGAACAGAGTTTTATACATAAAAAAAGTTTTTACTTTTATGCACAATCTATGCGCATTTAATTTGTGAATCTCTGATGCCATTTTGTTAACATAATTTACTAGGGCGTAATCGGAAATTGTGGTAAAAGAGGGAAAAATCAAACTGAGATCCGAAAGTTATTTTCGTTGGAAACAAAATAGAAACACATTTTTAAAAGAATAAATAACACGTTAAACTATTTCTTTCACTTCGAATCTTTCGAGTCTTTTCGACAGCATCAATACTCTGCATTTATGAACAGTTTGTTAACTTTCTTTAAATATTTTATTAAAAAGAAAATCAGACGTCTTATTCGTATGAATGAAAACCAACAGACTTATTGATATGAATAAATTAATAAGTCTCTTCTTGAAGGTATCATGTTTTTATTTTGAAAAGCTTCAGTTGTACAATTAAAAAAAAAAAAATATTCACAATCACTTACAGATGCGCAGAATACTGTCGCTAAAATTTGAACCACCAACGCCATTTTCCTAAAATAACTCATCGCAGCTTTATCAGGAAACTGTATAACCACAGGAAGAAAAAAAATCCAGATCCGAAAGTAAAGAAACTATATCTCTAGCTAATCGAAAGCGAGCGGTCCTCTTTATTTGCGCCCCAACAGGTCACTCAGCCCTCACCGTCCGTCCAAATTGGATTAGAGCAGACCTAGTAATGGGCCAATTCTGTCTCTAATCTTGTTCCACGAGGTAGCCCGTTTCTCTATCTCTCTCTTTTATAGTGTGCTGCCCGAACCTTCTTAAGAAATTGGATCGTGAGCGCCATGTAAAGTGGACCGCCAGTGCTGAAAGTTTTCCAGGCTGGCCCGAATGGAGATTTTTTTTTTTTTTTTTTTTTGCCTGGCGTGAGTGTTTGGTTGCAATATTTGGCGATAGTTTTCCGATTTTGGAACATAGGAAAATAAAAATCTATATATATTAAAAAAAAGTTAGCTCTAAGATATTGTGAAAAGATGTTTGTAGCAGGCTTGCGTCCAGGCGGCCTCATAGCACCTACAGACTTGAAACTTGGTACAAAATTATTTCGAGCCCTGTAGATTTGCACCTCGGAGCCATTTTTCTTAATTTCGAATTAGTTTTTTTAAGATAAATTTTTAAGCGTAAATTTCCCATACTCCACCAAATTAGAGGGAAAAAATCTCCCCACCCCCTAATATTAAATATTGTTGGAAAAAGATATTTTTTCTGAAGAAGAAGATGTTTGTTCCATTTCTCTCCGTTAATTAGAACAGGAGATGGAAGTGATTCTAATTTAGCCATTTTTCAAGGCTCACCTCGAGCAAAATTGTATTACATTCAACCAAACGGCCCCAAAAGTTTTCCAAAAAGGTCGTGTTCGACAGGTAAAATTGGTGACTCTTCGTTTTGTTTATTGCTTGTCTTAATTGAGCGAAGCGAGCAGGGGGCGGAGCCCCCAGTAATAAATAAAAAAATAAATCAGTTGATTTTACCGTATAACACTGACAGCCAAGGTTTTAGTTTGAAACTGTAAAATGCACAGTAATAAATTGTACAATTGCCAATTTTACAGCATTGGTAGAGCTCAATTAATATAAAAATTTTAATGACAAAAACTTTATCATTTTGTAATAACATATTTTTTTAAAAAACTTCGATATATAACAATATTTTACAATACGTGCATTAAATTTTGAAAATTAATGCACATATTGAACATAACCCTCCCTCCCCCTGTTTCACTTTACCTCACATTCCTTTTTTTCATATGCATAGAGCTCATTATTATTATATGCATTTTATAGAACCACTTTTTTGTCAATTTGATAAATAACAAAAGCTTGAAATATGTGTATTACATTTTTAAAATTTTATACTCATATTGTACATTTTCTTCCACTGCTTCACTTCAACCTAACAATTCCTTAAATATAAAAAATATTTTCGTTTCATTGGTAGATCTCATAATAATTATATGCATTTTTTCTTAGCATGAATATGATTAATTTTCGCAATTTTCTTCAGCAAGATCTAATAAAAATGTGCTATTGTAATGTTCATTCTCTATATGAGTGAAAAAGATCGTTCTATTTGTTTTAATAATTATTTTACTAATCTCAACTGCTTCTAAATAACTCTAACTGTATTAGAATATCTTTGATGATATATATAGTTGATAACTGCCATTAATGTTTAAATCGTGCGTTTAATGCACTTTTGTGTGTTCGTGACATGATTAGCATCCCATTTGCGAGAAACATTTCTTTCTATATCACTCAATTAACATTCAGAAAGCCTGTTTAGTAAAATAGCTACTGTTCCGGGGTTGGGGGGGGGAAGGAGTATTCTTAATAAAGGAAAGAATAAAGACATTGTGGTTAAAATGCTTTCTGAGAAAAAAGAATCGTCACGAAGCTACAGTTAAGGACAAAAAGTTCTACCAAAAAACTCGTGTATGAATCAATTTCAGAAGTAAAGCTGAGAAACGTACAAACTAGTGTTCAAAGATTTAAAAAAAATGTCATATGCGGGATTTCATCAGAAGAAAAATGAAGTTTCCAGTCTCCATTGTATTCCAGTGTATTCTTATAGTTTTAAGAAATTACAATTCGTGTGAATATTGTTGTATTTAATGAAAAAAGTAATCATAAGAGTTATTCTCTGCATAGGTATGTCTTTAGTTATAATTGGCAGCAGGCGGTGTTGGATATATATATATGCAACACAGTTCAGTCACATTAATGTGATCACCACGTACTTTCGACTTCGACGTTAAATAACCAATTACAGAAGGCACTTGGTAGCTCAGTGCAGCTGAGGGTATATAAAGGGTGTGTGAGGGCTTTGGAAAACCTTTCTATCGTTGGCGTAATGCAAAAACGAAGCGATTTATACGACGTACAAAAGGGCATGATCATTGGCTTTCGGGCCAAGGGTGGAAGCATTTCCGAAATGACTGAATTTTTGAGCTGTTTGCTTGCCGTCGTGGTAAAAGTGTACAGTGCAAAGCAAACTGGGACTGTCCAAAATCAGCGACATTGAAAATGTGATGCACCAGGAGCCATAGATGACAGAGGCGAACGACGGCAGCGGAGATGCGTTCGGGTTAATGGACGGGTTACCTTTGAGCAACTAACCCCCCAGATGAACCAAGGGGCTACCAAAATCGTCTCCCAAATTACTTTTTAGCCGACATTGCTTCGTCTGGGCTCCCGAAGCATAAGCCTGGCTAATGCACTTATGCTGACTACTGTCCATCGATGACGAACTCTGGAATTTGCACGCCAGTACCGAAGCTGGACGTTCATAGAGTGGCAACAGGTAGCATTTTCTGTTGAATCACGTTTAATGCTACATCGGACCGATGGACGTTGGCGTATGAGGCGTGCAACCTCTGGAACCAAACATCCTGCAGCATTGCCGGAACTGTCCAAGCTAGAGGCGGGAGCATTATGGTCTGGGGAATGCTTTTTGACATTCTCCGGCTTCACTCATCATTGTGGAAGGAACGATGAATCAATACAAGTACGCATCTGTCCTTGCGGACCATGTCTGCCTCTGTATGGGCATTATTTTTCCTCAGGATGATGGCATCCATCAGCAAGGCAATGCGAAGTGCCATACAGCTGCCAGTGCATGCACGTGACTCGAAGAGCACCAGGATGAGTTGACCCTTCTCCCCTGGCCAGCAAACTCTCCTGACTCAGTCCCAATCGAGAATATGTGGGACCATCTAGATCGGGTTATTCGCGCCATGGATCCTCTCCCGCGTAATCTAGCGCTGCTGGTCACGGCATTGGAGTCGATATGGCTCAAACTACTTGTGAACACCTTCAGGACCCTGAGTCTCTTCCTGCACGTTTCACAGCAGTCCGCTTTGCGAAAGGTGGTTATTCTGGCTTTTGACAGGTGGTCACATTAGTGCGACTGCACTGTATATATATATATATACTGCTCGACATTAAAAATGCAACACCAAGAAGGAGTGGTCAGAAATTGATGAAATTTGGTAAGAAGACAGAGACAGCATGGAACAATAAGTGATACTTATTTCAAAATAAATAAGCAAAATTTAGAGCGAGGACGGCGTCGCGTAGGCTCAGTAAGAAGTAGGACCACCGCGGACAGCGATGCACGAAGAAACACGTGTAGGCATGGATCCAATAAGCCTGCGGATGGTGTCCTGAGGGATGGCACTCCATTCCTTTTTAACCATTTGCCACAGTTCGTCCTCTGAACGAGGCAGTGACAGGTTCTGCAAACGGCGTCCAATCACGTCCCACACATGTTCGATTGGTGACAAGTCAGGAGAGTATGGTGGCCAGGAAACTCTCTGTACATCTCGTAGAGCATGTTGGCTGATTCGAGCACTGTGAGGCCGGGCGTTATCCTGTTGAAAATTGCATTTGGCAGACCCTAAAGGTAGGGGATTGCCACCGGCCGCAGTACATTATCTACATATCGTTGGGCCGTCATAGTGCCCCGAATACGAACTAGAGGTGATACGGAATTTTAGGCAATAGCGCCCCAAACCATTATGCCACGTTGTCGCGCTGTGGGTCGTTCCACAGTTACTGCCGGATTCGATCTTTCTCCACGTCGACGCCACACACGTATGCGATGACTATCGCTGGACAAACAAAAGCGGGATTCATCTGAGAACACTACGGTTTGCCATTCTGCTATCCACGTAGCTCTGGTCCGGCACCATTCCAAACGTTGGAGTCTGTGCTGTGAGGTCAATGGCAGTCTTCTTAGCGGGCGCCGTGATTGCAGGCCACGTGCAACCAGTCGGCGGGAAATGGTTCTGGTCGACACAGGAACATCCAGGGTACCTTGCACGTGCTGCAGAATCGACGTACAAGTGACTTGCGGGTCCGCCACAGCTTGTCGGTGAATCCGTCGATCCAAGCGGTCTGACGTCACTCTGGCTGCACCTGCACCCCTCAATGTGGCTACATTTCCTCTTTCCAACCATCTCCGACACAGCCGATGCACAGTGCTTGCATCCATTTGGGTATCAGCTGCAATTTGACGTAATGGACAAACCTCCCCTTCTCAGTCCGACCACCATACCCCTTGTAAAGTCGTCTATATGGTGGAAGTGTCTTCGTTGAGGACGGCGTGGCATTTCCTCCTATCACACGTATCCTTCGAGACAAAAACCAAATTTCTCCGATAATTAGTCTGGCAGAAAAACCAACATAAACATAGCCCACTTTTCAACTTCATTCTCTTATATCTTACTTCACGTGCGTCGGAGAGCTGCGCATTTCGTATCATTTGCATAACTCAGTGACGTGCGTCTACGGTAAAATTTGCATGAATTTCTGACCACTCCTTCTTTGTGTTGCATTTTCAATGTCGAGCAGTGTATATATATATATATATATATATATATATATATATATATATATATATATATATATATATATATATATATATATATATATATATATTTATATATATATTTCTATGTGTGTGTACATATGTATACATTTTTAATTGAATATTGAATAATACATATGTATATGTTTGTGCTTTGAGAGAAAAAAGATCATATTAACAATGTACAGGCAGTGGCTATTGCATTTTTAACTCTAACTAAAGTTCTTCTCATACTAAGTAGGTTTGTTTGCAGTGCAGTCTGCACAGCTGCATATAAAGCAGCTGCTTACTCGCCATCTTGAAAGTGCATGCATCTCTAAGAAAGATCTAGAAAATGAAGTACGAAATACAAGTTTTCCTTTTTAAACCTTCCCTCTAAAAAAATATCATCAATACTGTCTACATTTCTTTTTTTTTACATATCAAAATAAATTTTTATCACTCACAAATTCTTTTCTTTTCAAAATCTTCTATGATGATCTAGTACAGCTGTTGGCAACCTAAATTGACCAAAGATCTACTTTCCAAATTTGGTGTAACACAAAATCGACTCTACGGGGGGAGGGGGCATACATTATGGACTTAAACGGATGTGTTTTGCATACACGGTTAAGTTGAGACCTTGCTGCCTTCAAACTGTTGGTTTACTCTTAACAAAAAAGAAAAAAAATTACATTGCTTGTTTTAAAATTGATAAAATAATGACGTTAACAGGTTCCAGTAATTATAAAAAGTTCGGAAAATTAGCTAATAAATATTGATTTAGACGTTACACTTAATTTTATTAAAGAAAATTAATGTTTATGAATTCCATTCAGACAGAAAGCAAGGTTCAAAATATTACCACAATCGACTCAAAATAGATTTGAGATAGACCGGTCGATCGCGATTGATGGGTTGCCTACCGCTGATCTAATAAAAACTTTCTTCAAGCTTTTGCTGAAAATATTTTTTAGCCTCTATTTACCTACAGTAATCAAACAAATTACCGATTTAATGGACATCTAACCTAGTGTTTTATGCCCTCTTAGTAGTCCATCTCCCTCTCCAGCAGGGAATATCCGGATTAATGCGTCACTAGTACATCGCCCAAATATCAGATCCTCATTACGAGCCGCCCCTAAAGGGTGCCCCAAGAGAGCTAAAGGGATTGAGTCGGGGAGAAGCCAGCAATTGACCACAGCTCGGCGCGTTCGATTTGCAGTGGGGGGCACCCACATTAGCGGAACACCTTTGGCGTGGACAGAGGCACCCCCTTTCCAATGAGGCTTTTACGGTCGGCAGGTGATTACGTGCTGAAAACAACCCTTTCTGCACCCCTTGAAAGACGCCACCGTGAAAGGCTGGAACGGCCTTTGTGGGTTCCGAGGTCTGGCCAGTTGACCACTTTGATGTGGAGGAGGACCTTAAGCAAAATTTGGGAAGTTTAGGATTCCGTTGAATATGGAAGGGATCAGAATCTATTTTCATAATTGTCAAAGGGGTGAGGGAGCAAATGCGGAATGACCACAAAGTCCTTTTCCGATAGTTCAGTTCTTTATGCATATTAAACTATCGAAAGTTTGAAATTTGGTACATTGCTATGCTAGAAGCAGAAAAGGAGTTGCATATCAATTACTATACCAACGGTAAAATGTCGCCTTAACTAGGAAGTTTTGCATTGATCAAGATCTGGATTCAAAGTTTTGAAAATTATTTTGCTTTTATCAGCAATAGGGGCAAACGATCTATGAGTAAGGTATAAAATGCTTCTACACAGCTCATGTCATTTTGAGATGATAACAATAAAAACGCATTAAAGTATTTAAGGACAAGTAGATAAAGGTGATATGTGAAAATTTTTGAAACTCACTTTTTACCATGGATGAAGGTGATAAGTCCATCAGTATCATGTACCGTTAGTCACAGAAATGGTTGGTAACTAAGAATATGACCCCGTTTTACCCGTTGAGCAAAATCCATTAAAAATATAACACAACATAATTTTTGAAAGCTTTTTTTAGAAATTAAAAAAATTGCTACATATCACCTTTATTCACTTGCCCTTTCAATTGTATTAATCAAATTTGGAATCGCTTCATATTTGCTTGTCATAACACTTTACGTCTGTGACAGAGATATGCTGAAATGGTTGCAACTTTTAGACAATAATAAAACACAAGGAATGATACAAGACGTAAATTCCTTCGTAGCTGACTAACAATCTCAGAAAGATAAATGGGCCTTTCTGTTTCAGAAGTGCTTTAAATATTAACAATTAAAATTATTATTGCATTTAAATTATGGTTATACATTGAATATGATGGGAGGAGTGATGTAAAATGTAGTTCTCCTCTGCCAAATACTTAACATCATTAGTTCTAAACAAAATTTACCATTGTTTAGACATAAATTTAAGATTTATGCCTATAACAAACAATTACTGCAGATGCAACCACAAAGTGACATTGGTGTCATCTGAAGTTATATTCAGCAAACAAACACTTCTTGGGTTTATATTAAAAATGTTTTGATTTTGAATAATATGAATGACATTTTTTGCTAAGAAGATATCAAATGGATAATTTTGAAACTATTTGAACAGAATATCTAACCGTAAGATACATGAAAAGGTTTGAATACCGAAACTAAGTTCAAGATAGTTAATCAGAATTAATATTAATTATTTTTGAATCAGATAAGGCATTTGCCTTTATTGTTTACCTTATATATTTCTCCCAAAATATTATGCTAATTAACGAGAATAAAACTTTAAATTAAATACTTTTCCTTACAGTAATGTTAATTTTGTAGCTATTAAATGTCGCATAGTGATGAGTTGCTCAAATGAAGAGAAACGCAAATTTAAAATTTTGTCAAATGCATTCAAAAAAAAAAAAAAACTTCATAAATGTGCATTTCTCAATTGCTCAATATTTATTCGTTTCAGGATAATTTGAAGAATGAATGTTTTCGAAATTCGTAAGGTCTCGTTGTAAATTCACAATTTACTATTATGTTAATACTTATACACTGTTATAATAATACTAATACAAATATATCTACGTAAGTACTATTTGTCTAACTACAGAAATTTTATTTCTCTCCTGCACTGCTACAGCGGAAAAGAAAAAGAATAGAGGAATTTTATTTTTCTGTTTTAATTCAAAGCAAGCTTGAACATTTTTAACAATATCAATCTCTTCTTTAACTACACTTTCTCAGAAAATTTTTCGATCTAATCTAAGAATCATTTCTGTTTCTTAGAGCACAGATCATTCTTCGATTCACTTGTTGCGACTCCCTTTGATGCCTCAGCCGAACAAAGACCACCTCACCTAATCATCACAAATATGAAAAATTAAAACATCAGTTGCAAAGTTTATTTTCTAATAGCAACGCCGCGCGAAGAAAACTAACGTTCCTCGAGCAACGCTCGGTAATTGACAGAAGAAAACGAAAATTTCTCGAAACTTTCCTAGTCCAGTTTAGTCTCTGTTCCAGACAGGGAAGACAGATATGTGGGGAAAGGGGTGGAAAGATTGGGAGGCAGAGAAAATCTCCCGAAATCCTGGGAGTCGGATTTCACAAGTCATCCTTATCCTGAGAACACCCCCGCACTTCGATTCACCCCCCCCTCTTTCATTCTGTTGACAGGGGGCGCCGTTCGGTCCAAACGACTTCTGCACTCAACTCATGAATTATTCAGGATTCTTGAACGTCATCTCGTCTGAACTTCTACTTCTTCGGAGAAATTTCAGAGCCTTTCCTCTTTCTCCACGTCGTATTTTTTTATTGCGATATTTATTATTTATATATTTTTTTTTCTTAGTCCTATTTCCTCTTTTGGGGGAAAAGGAATGGTAAAGGCCCGGGCCGTGAGAGCAAAGAGAGGTGTATTGTGCCGGGAGTGCATTTCAGAGCGCACAGGACGTAAGTCATAGTGTTTGGAGCACGCTATAAATGAAATATCGTGATAATTGGAAACAGTGTTCTTCAAAACCTTGAAATATTTCCCTTCTTCGTTCCGAAATGAAATGAATGTGTTGAGTTTTAACAATTTTAAAATTTAGAGTTGAGCCAAACAGCAGTCGGGTGCAATTATAATTTTATATGTATTATACTATGCAATCTATATGTACATAAATGGATGTATCTATATTTGTATGTATATGTTTGTTCCTTATACAAATCCAGTTTTTATCGAATTTTCATCAACCTTGGCACAGAGTTTCCTTCATGCACTAGAATTCACATAGGCGGTGTTTTCAAATTTTAAAAAGATCCAAAAAGCTCAAAATTCATTTTTTGTCTCGAAATGGCCATTTTCTTTCAATTTTGAATATATTGAGCAATAGATATAAACCTTTAAGCATGCAAATCGATAAAATTTAACACATTTAAATGTGAGTATTTTCCGACAAAGATAACGATGAACAGTGAATTATCAATTCAATGCACACCTATTTCATTTTAGCATGAAATAAGTTAAACATAATGCAACACCGGGCAACGCCGGTTAATAAGCTAGTCTTAAATAAATATTTAAAACGAGTTTGAACACGAGCTCCTCATTTTGATAGAAAAAAATTTCTTACAAAAGCTTAACGCATTTTCATACTTTGTTCCGAAATGAAAACATGTATTGAGTTTGCACAATATTAAAATTTTAGAGTTATGCTAAACAGCATTAAAATGTACTTATAATTTAATACTTCCTGTCCAACCTGCCGCTAAGCTGTGAGTGGATATTATGTGTGGTACATATCGTGGGATTACAGGTGAAATATACTAAGTCAAAATTATTAATTTTCAGATTTTTAGTTTATCTTACACTCAAAAATGAGCTGTTTCTACTGGTGAAACCCACTAAGTCATATTTTTATTTAATTCAGTTTTTTAAACAAATTTGTAATCACATTAAGTACTCAAGCCAAGTAGTTCTCACTGGTAAAACACACTAAGGGTCTTAGTTGCTTTCTAATGTTGAAAAATATTTCATAGTAAAAGTAAAACACATTAAGTCCATGACTTAGTGTATTTTTCATGAACTAGGTTTGAAATAAGAAGTTAAAATAAAAATTTTTTGATCAGTGTATTCTCAAATCATGTTTTTTGACTTAGTGTGTTTCACTTGTAACCCCACGATATTGTGTCAGGATATGATGATGATGATGTTAGATTGAACACGAGATTTTAATTTTTAGTTGCCACTACTAATCTGTTTATTTAAAAAGAATTAAATTCAGAATGTAGTAGCATTTTTCATGCGATCATTTATTACTTGAAGTCATCAAACAGAATGGCGTACTGACGATCACTAATGGTTTCTCACAATACGTATTAAACTTACATTCGTATTTGTAAATAAGAATACAGCAGGCTATAACTCCTAATGTTGTATTTCAAATTCATCCATCAAGTCCATGCAATTGACGCATCCTTGCTTTTTATTCATCACGATTGAAGAATTTTGCAATGAATTATGGCTGATCGCAGTTAAATGTCATTTGGAAAGGGAGAGTTGGAGCGATATGATCTTTTTATTATTTTTTTCTGTTTATTCTTGCAAAATTCAAGTGCTTGATTCAGTTTATAATTGGTTAAATATTTCGTTAATTTTTGCTTATCGAATCTTTGTTGTTGTGTTTTAGCGTTTGATAAAGATATGGATGACGAAGTAGCCAGCATTTAAGTGAGCGGAATATGCCACCACTAAAATATAGACTGAAAGCGGTAAAAATCGAACTCTTTTAGCAAAGGCAGTTTTGGTATCCCTTATGAGAGCAATACATTTCAACAATTAACAAGAAGTCCAGTCAAAAGCTAAATGAATCTACTTTCCCGTTTGACATCATCAACATTCTAGCGTCTAATTAATATTTTCATAAACCTGTAAGACTGAAATATGTATCAAGCATACATTTTTAGCAATTATTTCTGATTTCTAAAAGCAAAATATGCCTCTCTATCTCTCTCTAAAAAAATGTTTGAGTCGGACTTTTCACTTTTTTTTTTGGGGGGGGGTGACAAATTGTTTAAACGGTTCAGAATTGAACGAAAAATTTCTCAAATAGAAAGTTCAAATACGGGGATGAAGTGCCGAGACTTTTCGAACGAAAAGAAGTTTGTAAAAATCGAATTGTTTATTCAAAAGTTGAATAAAATGCTGTTCGACTCAAAAAGTCAAGTACAGGAATGAGGTGTCCTCTCCAAGAGCTTAAGAACAAAAAAAAAATGTTTACTCAAATTGGACTGTTTATTCAAAAGTTACTTGAGGTGGGGGGATGGACTGACCGACAGACAGGCCCGTCATTTGGGGAGGGGCAGGGGGATCAATTGCCCCCCCCCCCTGACTTTGGGAAATCAATGCATTGGCATATAAGTGGGCGTGGTTTTTGCCCCTTTTTGGTAAATTTTACATTGTGTATGCACCCTTTGCCCCCCCCCCCTGGAAAATTTCGAAATGACGTTCCTGCCGACAGACACATTTTCCGCTTTTCAAAACCCTGCTTTCCAATTTTTAATTTTGCAATATTTAATAAATTATTTTATTTATGTTTGCCTTTTTTTGGACTTAGCGAAGTTTTTAAGATGCATAAAGCCACTTTTTACCCTTTTTTCGTCTTTCTTTTACTTTAACAGGAAAATAGGCTAAAAATGCATTTGTTTCGATAAAATGCACAGACTGTTTTTCATTGCTGCACTAATTTACGTTTAAAATCGCCCGAAAAAAGTTCGGTCCGTAGTTTTGTTCCTCAGGTTGGACAGGAGGTTCTTTCGCTAACTTGAACTTTCGCTTGAATTCAACTTGCAACTAGTACTAAGAGACAAACTACTTTTAAAACAGGTAACTTTCTTTCTCTTTTTTTTTATGATTTGAACATGAGATGTATAAAATTGGTGCAATGATTTTAAATATTTTAATCTAAGTTGTATATATAAGTTGTAAATATTTTAAGCTATGTAAAAAGAGGCTTACAGAGCTTATACTTCTGAAAGGTGCTTACGATACTCTACTATCTACCTGTATTAAATTCAAAAAAAGAAAAAAAGAAAGGAAATGATAAGTCCGAAAAAAGAAAATGCAAAAAACTAAATACAAACTCGTTCAGTCAGTTTTGACAACTTTACAGCCCAGACATTTCCTTTTATTCACTTTGTTGTTTTTCTTTCTTTTTTTCTTAAATTTGCATAAAGCTTGCTTGATTGCACCAAGCTATCACAAACGTAATACAATGCTGTTGCACTGCAAATAATAACCTGTTGGTTTTAGAGTATAATAATACTGGCAGCAGATTTTCCAGTTTAAAACTGTAAAAGCACAGACATAAACTGTAAAACTAGGAATTTTTCAGTTTTTTTTAGAACTTTTAATAGTAGTAAGTGGGCAATTAAATAAAACTTTACGAATATTGAAAATTTCGAACACTGCTTTGGTACATCTATTTTATTAATTTAATTGATAAACAGGAGAAAAACTATTAATGGAACATTTAGAATTCAGCTACTATTGTGAATCTATCGAACAAATAATAAATAATTTCAATATCGGCTTTTAACTAAAAATGAAGATAATATAACAAATACGCTGCAATCATTTTTAGATAATTTTGCCGCAAAAATAAAAATGAAGCGAAACGAAAAATAAATACATATAACAAAGTCTGACGCATTCTAACAATTTAAGTTTAAATGGGTATCTGTCGAATTGTCAGTCTATTCAGTCAATTACGCTTCAGGGAATTAATGAATTCAAACAAATTTCTTTCGTTTTTTTTTTTTTTTTTTTTTTTCAAAGTTTAATTTACGGTGTCTCATTTCACAGTTCAGTTTTTGATTTTCAAATATTTCAATTCAGAATGAAACATTTAAATGGAGGGTGGAGGCACCTATAGCCACCTTTTGGCACCTATTTACTTTTTCCGATATCGAAATTATAAAGTAGTATTTTTCATCAGCAACAAAGAAAAGCTGTGAGAGAACTGTTCTCTCACACCTTTCATGTTGTGTGCTGAGCTTTTTGTACTGACGAAAAGCTTCCATTGTAGCCTTGAAATAGCTATTTTCTGTACCTCCTACATATTTTTTTGCTTTTTTACGTTGGTTTTTAGCTTCAATCATACCCGGTATTTGTTGGATCCTGTGTATATGCATATACGTTGCCAAATAAATTTTTCGATCAGTTTTTTGACATACGTTTGAGTTTATAAACCACATAAAACAAATATCGTCTAAATCGTGATTTAATTGTGTCCTCGAAAACAATTTGAATATTTAAAGGAGAAAAAAAGTTAATTTTAATCTTATTTGTGTATTTTTGACACTAAAAAATTGTTTTATTACTCTTTGGAGAAAAACCTTAGCAGACCTGTATAAATCCGCCCTCCCCCTCCCAAATATAAGTACTTCCATCATGAAAAGTTGCCTTTTTTACATTCTTTATAATTGTGTTAATATAAAAATGTAACATACTTGTAAAATCAAAACTCTTTAAAAAAAAAAAAAAAAGATTTGTAAATGATCAAAGTTCCGGAAAAATACCTCAACCCAGTTTTCCTCTAGAGAAATTTCTCCCCGTGATGTTACTGGTTTTTAGTTAGAGTTGACTTTAGCTTTTGCTTTGAAAGGGAGGTAGGGGAAAAGGGGAAATTTTGAAAGAGGGTTTCTGAAAAGGACTGAAACTAAGGGCGGGATGCATTTCCGGAGTCTTCTTCTCCCCCACTTTTTTTTCTCCAGAAGACACACGACGGGGAAAAATCTGACGCCTCCATTCTTTAATCCCAATGAGGTTTTTCTCTCTTTCTCCTTGATGTTTTTTGTTTATTTCGCCTTGATGCTTTTTGCAATCTTAAATTTTTTTCCCCCTGTCCTGAGAGAAAAAAAAGTTGAAGATGAGAAAATAGTTGTCATTTCGGTGTGTTAAAAAACGGAAAATTTCGCCATTTGCTTTGCAGACATGTTTCGGATCTTTTCCCGCGACTATTAAATATGTTTATTTTGGAGAGCTAAAACTCATTTTTTCACGGAAGAGGGGATTTCTTTTTCCTCTTTGTGATTCTTTTTTCCCTTTTTTTGACGCATCTCATTAAAACTAAAGTTTTTAATTGCTGTTTTAAAAGTGTATTAGAATCTCTTAAACTTCTAAATTACATTTTTATGGGGTGACTATTATTCGTTATTCTTATAAATCCCTAACCATAAAAGCTGATGGAAAGTGCATCCCTCACATATAATGCTACTACAAAATATTTTTTTTTGATTGAACACGTAATTAAATAAATTTCTTGACACACATCATTAGCTCTTAAAATAATTTGAAAAGTTTTTCTCAGAAAATTTATTGAAAGACATGATCTACTTACTCTTTTCTAAACATTATTCAGAACTTTTTTTCCTCGCAAATATTTTTGTAGTGGTTTAAAGAAAACACAGTAGTAAGATACCTTTCTAACTGAAAATAAATTGATATCAATGTTGATTATATATTTGCTTTATCTCCACCCTGCTAGTATTCTTGCAAGTATATAGTTCAACTTCCCTTAGGAAAAGCTACAATAACCTCAAAGACGTGCTCATTATTTTGAATGCAATTTTTCTTCGAGTACATTAATGAAAATTATTTATGAAGTACTTGCAGCAACAATGCCATAAATTTAGGATGTAGATAGTGCTGGAAGCACTAAATAGCTACTTGATTTGACTTAATGCGAACACAATTCTCAGAAACATTTTAATGCAGTACTGAATTTGCTAAATCGTAGCCAATGAACATATGATGAAATTCTTTCAATGCGTATGAAACATAAATGATATTATATTTTACTTGGGTGAACTTTAAATAGATGCAGATGGCAACTACCACCTTTACATGAACACTTATGATGAGTTTTCGCAAGAGGTACAGAGGAAATAGCACGTTTCGCGCGTGTTAAATAAGTGTAACAGCTACTAACTTCCTGGGCGCTGTATGTGGAAGTAGATCCTTTCCTAAGGGTTGAAGTTTTGACAACTGGTGCTTTGATGGACATTGAAAGAGCATGGTAGCTGACATATTTAGAGCTTCGAATTTTAATTGGTGTATCAACATTTAAAAAGTACTTTCAGGGACATTGAATAAATCCGGCGGCTGATATGTTCATTGACCATCAGTAAGTGCTTGAACCGTGCTTTTATACATACTGATGAGTGCGGCAGTTTGTATTTTCATGATGTTCTGCTTGAGGGAATACATACTTATACTTGTAAAAGGTTAAAAATTGTAACAACTGATGCCTTATGGGTGTTAAACAAGTGTTGGAGTTTGGGAATTCATGGACGTTGAAAAGTGATTTATCAGCTGTAGTTTTCATGGACGTTTAGTCGGTGTGGCAGCTGATACATTCATGGATGTTGAATAAGTTTGGCTTCTAGAGCATTTATGGATGTTGGGTAGGTGTGGTAACTAGAACATAAATCCACGTTGAGTAAGTATGCCTACTGGAGTTTTCAAGGATATTGATTAGCTGTGGCAATAAGAGAATTCGTGGACGTTAAGCAGATGTGGCCGCCTGGTAGCTAGAGTATTACGTTGTGGATGAACGTTGTTAAGATGTAGAAGCTAGAGCATTCGTGACTGCTGAATTTAAACAGGTGACTTCCCGAATGTTTAAGTAGGACCACCTCTGACTTCATGGACCTTCAGCAAGTGTTTAATCTGTGATTTGAAAGTTATAATACTGTAGGCATTGGTGCTTTTTTGTACTGGTCAGTCTATGAAGCCTGCGTGAGCGGGACAAGTGTGAAACATACTATGACGTACGATGGTACATGCTTGAGCATTAATGTAGCGTACATTAGATTTTATACATGGAACATACTTTAATATTGTGTTGATGTGAGTATTTAATGTAGTAAATAGAAAATTAGGTCTATGGAAGATGGAAAATTACATTTTGAAAGTACTGAGTAGATAGATATATTTGTCAGTGTAATCCCATTTGTGGAAAGGCTTCTTAGAACTGTTTCAACATACGTTACAGTACACGTTAAAGGCATTTTCTATGAGTATGAGTACATTGAGTATGAGTACATTGAGTAATTCTGGTGAACGATGTATTTATTAACATTGTGTTAAAGAAAAAATACTAATTTGAGAATATGAGGTTTCCTTACACAATTACCGAATGTTAATAATGATTTTTTCACATTGATAATGCATGAATGTGAAGCGTACTGACTTCTAAAATTTATCTGGCAACGGTAAAAGTGAGAATTGAAAAAAAATGTATAGTTAACAGATAACTTGTGCAAATAAAACTTCATTAAAAAATCTATGAAAAATTAGGGCGAGTGAGTTTCATAGAACTTAATTTTTTTTGCAGGATGCAGAGTTCATCAGCCTACTCGTGGTGCACACTGGGTAACGTTCGCTAAACAGCAGAGTGGTCTACAGCTATTTGCAGGAATCTTCACAAGTCCTATCTGTTCCCTTTGTAATTCAGTCGATCCAATGAACATAAATCACTCCCGTAACTGTGAATTACTAAATGAGGAATCGAAGACGGGGCTCTACTGGCATGATCGAGAACTTCTGATGCAATGACTTCGGTCATCTCTATTTTATTGCTTCACGTGTTACGTGTTTCTTTGTTTATGCTTGCGTTTTATTCCTTTATTTTCACCATTGTATTTGCTTTGCCATTGGAGTAAAGCGAAATAAAAACGTTATATTTAGATCCTGTCGTGTAATGGTGGAAACAAAATCCTATTTTGGGGTCACACCACAGAGTTAGCAATTGGAATTTTTAGGAAGATGTTATTTTTTGGAGGATAGGGGTGGGGGCTTTTTGCACTAGAGGATATCTCTTTTCTATTGGAGTGGGGGTTCACCCTTGCATTTGGCCGCTGTGTTGACAGCCTAACCAAACCTCGATGAAGCATCCAGTGACTCTGGCTGTTGTCCCTACTTTCTTCTCTACATCACATGCGGTCTGTTTCTCGCTGCATGAGCGCTCTCCTATCAGTCAAATCCCCGTGTCCCCGCTTCGCATATATACCATCAAATGGGGCGTGATTATCTCTCCACACAGCGACTCAGACTCCCGCAGACACTCCTCTGTTCACGTGACCGCGCGCGTAATAGCAGGCGACACGTGACGCAACGCTCCGCCGCGCGCGATGCCGGGGTATCGGAAGTGATTGGGTGGCGATATATGCGATAGCATCGTTGTCTCCTCTGGTTCCAAAGGGGGGGGGGATTCGGAATGTAATAAAAGGCGGGGTGGTGTTGTGCACTTTTTGGACAGACGATTCCGATTTGGCGGTCTGTGCCTTGTCGGAAATATGAGAGGAAGAGATATTGTTACCCATATCGGGAAAGGTCGTAGTCTTTGATCTTTTTTTCCGATTCGACTTTTATCAGATCTCATTTTTGTTAGCATTATGAGACTGACTGCTTTTATAAACAAACAGTACTTCCAATCAGCTGCTCATGCATAAGCTCTGTAGCTATTACTTGCAAATGTTTTTAATGAGTCTCGGTTGGTGTATTTCTTAAAATACTTAATGATTCAGACGTTGTCGAATCAGTACCTAGTGAAACACTTTGCTCTTCTCTATTTTTTCTCAATTGTAATGTTTAAAGTTTCAGACATTAAACCTGGATTTTGTTACCAGTTTGAACCGTATAAGTAAGTTCGACCGCCGGATATTGAAGACACAACGCTGCTTAAATTATTTACTCAAAATGACAGAAGTTGCATGAAATACTGGTGACTTTTAATTATTTTACTACTCCAAATTCATGGGCAGCAATGAAATGTCCCCATTTAAAATTTCATCGCTGGCTAGGTTCTGGCTACTCCAGACTGATGATCCCTAGCAAGTTTGAAATTGCAGTTCTCTGGATGCCGTTTCGCGCTGATTGGTATTCTCTTGCAACACAGAAGGATCATGTTTAATAAGATTCTTGTAACATCATTTATGGATGCCTACTCCGCTATTAATCTCTTTGCACCAGATAAAATACTAATTTTCGAATACCAAATTTAGTATGAGACTTTTGTGATTGTTGCCTGAATAATAACGATACATAAATAAGTATAACTTTTCAAAATTTGCTTTCGAGTCAGGTGTCTAATAACAAAGAAAACTGAATTCTCACCATCACTACAACATCTCTTTTAGATTCGCTTCAGCTTAAATGTTTTTCAAACAAAAGAAACTCCTTTAGCATACTTACTTGTTGTACTACTTTAAATTTATTTAAATGAATATGTATTGTCAGATTGGATTTGTACATTTGTTGCTTGAAAACCGACCGTCCATATATATATATATATATAACTTTTAAAAATTTTGTTCTTGAGTTAGTTGTCTCATAACAAAGAAAACTGATTCACTATCATCATTATAACATCCCTCCTGGATTCGCTTCAGCCAAAAAGAAAAAAAAACTCCTCCTCTCCAAGCACCAAGAACAACAGCAGCAACGTCGTGCAAAGACTGTTAAGCCCTGATGACAACATAAGCACCATCCGGCGTGAATCACTCTCAAGTAACTGGACAGCGCTTTTTTTCAATGATGTGGTTCCAGGCCGTACGAGGCGACAGGTAGTCTGTCAAATTTCGTTTGAGACTTAAGTGATTACTGCTTGAACGCGGACGATACGTACATAAATATCTGAAGTCTTGCTTTTTGAGTCAGTTGTATAATAACTAACAAAGGAAACTGATTCATCGTCAGCACTAGACCATCTGTTTTAGATTCTCTTCAACTAAAATATATTTTAAAACCATTAACTCCTACAGCAGGATAACTGTATTTTTTTATCTATATTTTTAATCTGTATAATAGCTTTATACTATGAACGATCTAACCAATAATTGAACTTGACTGTATAAGTCTGTCAAATTTAGTTTGTGACTTTTGTGATTGTTGCTTTAACACCAACGATACATAAACAAATAACTTTTCAAAATTTGCTTTTGAGTCAGCTCATCTCTAATAACAAAGCCAACTGATTCCTCTTCATCCCTACAACATCTCATCTCATCTCTCTTCAGCCCAAATATTTTATAAATGAAATAAACTTCTTCAGCAGAATTACTGAAACTTTAAATTGTATATGATAGTGTTGCATTCTGAAATATCTTATTGAAAATGGAACATGCATTGTCAGATTTGAAATGTGTACAATTACCAATTGTTACCTGAATGATACATAAATAAATGTAACTTTTCTGACTTTGCTTTTGAATCAGTTGGTGAATCAGTTTTCTTTGTTATCAGACATCATCACTACAATATCCCTCCTGGATTCGCTTCAGCTTTAAAGAAGAAAAACAACTCCTCCTCTCCAAACACCAAGAACAACAACAGCATCGTCTTGTAAAGACTGTAAGGCCCTGATGACACCATAAGCATCATCCGGCGCGAACCGCTCTCAAGTAACTGGAAAACGCTTTCTTGAATGTGGTCCCGGGCCACACGAGGCGACATGTAGTCCGTTAAATTTAGTTTGTGACCGAAATGTTTGCTGCTTTTACGTGAATAATACACATACATATATATATATATATATACACTGGCGGAAAAAAAATCCCAACACCAAGAAAAACTTGCCGTAGAGTAATAAAATTTGGGTAATGCAATTGTCTAGTTAACATGTTTAAATGATTAAATGTACAATATCACTGGCTAATTTAAGCTCAAGAAAATGCTGTGCAAATGTGAAATTATGTTAATTTATTAGAGGGTGTAACCTCCAGAATTTTGAAGGCAAGTCTGCAAGCGTGCATGCATTATAATATACAGGTGCCGAATGTCACTTTGTGGTATGGAGTTCCATGCTTGTTGCATTTGCTGTGTCAATACTAGGACCGTCATTGCTGACTGTGGATGAAGCTCGAGGTGCCATCTCATGATATCCCATACGTTATCAATTGGAGACAGACCAGATGATTTTGCATGGTAACATGTCAGCACTCTGTAGAGCACATTGCGTTACAGCAGCGATGTGAGGGCGAGCGTTATCCGGTTGGAAAACGCCCCCTTGAATGTTACTCATGAAGGGCTGTACTACTGGTTAAATTAACAGACTGACAACAAATTTTCAGTCAGTGAGTTTAGATAACCACAAGAATGCCCCTGCTGTTGTAGGAAATTGCTCCAGAGACCATAACTCCAGGTGTGAGTCCTGTGTGTCTAGGCCGTAGACCGCTTGGATGCAGGCGGTCCCCTGGCCTACTTCTGACCAATATACAGCCACCACTGGCACTAATTCAGAATCTAGTTTCATGAAAAATTACTACAGATCTCCACTCCGACCTCCAGTGAGCTCTGTCGTGGCACCACTGCCGTCGGAAAAGGCAATTGTTTGCAGTCAATGGAATACCGGCTACAGGCTGCCTGGCTCGGAGCTGTCCTTGAAGTAAACAGTTTCTTACCGTTCCTTTTGTCACGACGGTACCAACTGCAGCTTAAATGTCAGCCGCAGATGCAGTACGATGCGCCACGGCCGTACGCAAGATTCGGCGAGCTTCCTTCTCAGTCGTGCCACGTGGCAGCTCGGAACTCGATCTTCTTGAGGTAGTACCAACCCTTGCCCATAGCTTCCAATAATCATGCATGGTGGAAACATTCCCACCCAAGTCTTTCTGCAATATTGCGAAATGAAAATCCACCTTCTCGTAGCCAATTTGTACGACCTCGTTTAAACTCGGTGAGCTGTTGATAATGGCTTCTTCGTCTTCTTAAAAGGTATTCCTGGCTAACATGAACGCAATTCGTCCAATTTCATGGAAAAATAATACACACGAGCTTCACAACACGCTTTTAAAACAAGCCTTATTTGCATGTTCTGAGTGACGCCAGCTGCGCCACACTTATGCGCGGAACACGAAATTTCAATCGATGTCATCTTTCACTTGTATAAACACGACTACCAAATTTCGTTTATCTAATACAAGTCTTTCTTGGTGTTGGGATTTTTTTTCCGCCAGTGTATATATATATATATATATATATATATATATATATATATATATATATATATATATATATATATATATATATATATATATATATATATATATATATATATATATATATATATATATATATATATATAAAATTCCGCTTTTAGAGTCAATTGTGTTTCATCGTCATCACTGAAACATCTCTTTTAGATTCGCTAGAGCTCAAATACTTTCCAAACCATAAACTGCTACAGCAGGATAGTTGATATACTTTTTAAATGGAAAAGAGTTTTGTATTTTGAACCATCTAATCAATAATTGAAATTGACTATATCAGTTTGTTAAATTTAGTATGAGACTTTTATGATTGTTGCTTGAATACCAACGATACACAAATAAGTATAACTTTTCAAAATTTGCTTTTGAGTCAGTTGTATAATAACAAAGAAAACTATTCTCATCATCACTACAATATCTCTCTTAGATTAACCGATTCCGTGTCTCTCCTGTTTTGCCACAAGGAGAATTCGCCACCTTGCGATTGACAGGTCAGGTATCGTCACGCTTCAGTGATCTCCCTACACAGTGGGAAGGGAAAAGTGGTAGGGATTATCTACCCTTATCACTGAGCTTGAAGAGGGAAAATATTCAATCATTTAAAATTTTAGACGGGTTGATAGTTTCTTTTAGAAAGTCTATTTTATGGAGCATTTACTTGAAAAAAAAAAAAAGTGTGAAGTTTCATAATGGAAACAACTTTGACTCATATATTTTACAGTATGTCACGTTTACAATTATTTTACTTAATTCAATTTGCTAACTCTTTTAACCATATTTAAACAAATGTGATTGAAACCCAGTATCAGCAACAATAGTAAAATTAATTGCAAAATTGGCGATATTACAACTTTTTCAAAATATTGCAAAAATGTGATTCAGGAAGTCAGTAAGAAAGAATTTCTAACTTTATTTTTGTAATTTTCTGTCTTCATCAAAGCGCTTTCATTTTTTTAAAGCAATTATAAGGATGAAAAAATAATAATGATTTATTTTTATCATATCAAATTAGCATTGCTATCACAAATTCGACTTCGATATCAAACCACTGGTTGAAACTCAACGGTTACTTTTTCAAATTGTACAAGTAAAGGGGCCACTGCAAATGTGATGGGCCTACTGTCCCAAAATTTCTAAACCGAGCCATCTAAACACACCATTTACACACTGTTGAAAATGCTCCCCTTTTCCCCTTTTATTCAGGCCCTTTTATTTGTTGATGGTAATTTTGTAAAGATAAATGTTTTAACTATTAGTTGAATTTCTTGATTTAAAGTCTATGTCTTTTTTCCTGAAACAAATTAACTGAAAAAAAAGTTGCACTAATAGGTGAAATAGCAACTTATATTTAAATCGCAATCGATCTTTTACAGTGTAATGTGAATAAAATTTAGAATGAAAAAGTATTTCTTTGCAGTTTTATAATTTTTAAATTAATTCCATAGCATCATCAAAATATTGTGCCAAAAAGTTATATAAATCAACATTTCAAACTTCCCCAAAAGTAGTTATTTCACATTATACGTTTTCATCTTAAATACATTTTAAAATGTATAATATTTAAATTTTTATGATTAACAACAAAAGTGAGAAGTTTGGTTTTGCACTCAGAATAGTAGAATAACTTCATCTAGAATTAATCTCAAAATGGGGGGAGGGGCCTCGCACAATTTTTTCGCCCACTCTTAATTTTGTTCTCGCTTCGCCACTGCTATTATACATTCAACACTGCGAAAAACCCTTCCCCCTCTTCCAAAACAAAATGTTTCATTTTTTTTGTAGCATTGAAATCAAACCAAGATACTCTCGTCATGTAGCATCTCTCTGGAAATTTAAACATTTGGAAAGAGACGAGACGACAATTTGTCGACTCCATGCTAATCCCTAAAATTTTCCCTGCCGTCAAGAAAATACCTACGATTAAGATACAGTTCAGTGGTTCCCTCTCCTGCAGCGAAGTCACGCCTTCTTCTTTATTTTCAGTTGGATGGCGATTTGACCCCGGTGGCGAATTATCCATAGAACCTTAGATTCGCTTCAGCTTAAATGTTTTTCAAGGAAAATAAACTCCTTCAGCAGACTTGCTGATGTTACTTTAAATTGTACGTGAAAGCATTGCATTATGAACTATCCAATTAGAAATTGAATATGTATTGTCAGATTGGATTTGTACATTTGTTGCCTGAAAACTGACGATATACATAAAGTAACTTTTCAAAAATTTCTTGAGTCAGTTGTCTCATAACAAAGAAAACTGATTCACCATCATCACTACAACATCCCTCCTGGACTCGCTTCACCTAAAAAGAAGAAAAAAAAAAAAAACTCCTCCTCTCCAAACACCAAGAACAACAACAGCATCGTCTTGCAAAGACTGTTAAGCCCTGATGACATCATAAGCACCATCCGGCGTGAACCGCTCTCAAGTAACTGGAAAACGCTTTCTTGAATGTGGTTCTGGGCCATACGAGGCGACAGGTCATACCGAAAGGGCTTCACGCCTGCCTGGCCTCATAGCTGTCATGGCAGGAGCTCCTATCTTTTCTCTCTCTTTAAATCGCACACGGTTCGTGGACGAAGGATTTTGAGTCCTGTTACAACATGTGATTGGGTTTCTGCAGATCATGGATTACGCCATCCCGGCTCTCTGGAGCTTGTTGCATTGAAATGCGTGAGGGAGTTGATATGTTCGTTATTAGAGATTTGTTTCGGGTTCCTGTATCGGGGATCAGTGGGTGTGTGCGTCTGTTTTGAGCATTTGTGCTTTTTGCCGTTGGTCTTTAATTGTATATTTGCTAGTATAAATTATATTGCTTAAAATATTGTACTTATGAATCGTTTATTATATTAACCAAGCTAAAAATTTAAAGAAAAGAGAGAACATGTAAATAACAAATAAATAAATAACTAAATAAATACACTTTTTTAATAAATACACTTTTAACTTAAGTATTCAAATTAAAGTCAAATTACAGTTCCGAATCACATTACAGAAGTTACTACGCTTACCTTTGCATAAACTAAGGTTCAAAGTGAAAAAAAATCTTGTTAAAAAATAAATAATAAATAAAGTTAAAGAAAGATAAATGCTTAGGAAAAATTTAATAAAAAAAAAGAGAACGTAGAAATAACTGACGCACGTAATAAAAATTACAAAAAATCAATTAAAGAAAATAAATAGTTGAAAATACTGTTGAATAAATAAATAAATAGATATGTAAAATAAAACAAAATTTTAAACCATAAGTAAAAGTATGATAATAATACTATAATAAATATATTAATGAAACAAAAAAACTTAATGAAAAAAAAAACACTTCGTTTTAATCTAAGGGCAAACTTTAATACCCAGTTTTTACTTCGTGAAATTGCATAGTCCCCCAATTGCCGGACTTCCCTCCTGATGTGTGTTTGTATTAGTAAGTAGGTCTCTGTATATATGCATCAAGGTATTAAGATGGGAAAACTTTGGCTCAACGCGAAAGTTTTTGAATCGGTTCTATTTCTCCCCCACCCCCGTTGCTCCTCCTCGTGGAATAGTTATGATTTCGTAAAGCTCTTAACAAGATAATCAGTTTTTTGTTTTTCTTCACTGTTTTTCCATAATTCTGTACCTCAGAGCCAGACTAACGTAAGTCCGTTTTTGTAACTTTTCATCAGAGGGCAAAAACGATTGCCAAATACATGCAAAAGAGGGGACTCGTGCTCTTTTAATGATGCTAAATAATTGTGAGGGAATTTGCTTTATAGAATAACGTACTCATTGGTTGATGCGGAATAAGATTCTACATACAATAAAACAATAAAATGAAAATTGCCATTTTTGAACTTACGTCGTTCTGGTTCTGAGGTACAGAATTATTACTTTTATTATCTTAGTCATTTCATGAATAAAATAACTACGTGTCGTCCACAATAGTTTGTCAATTGTCTAGAGACTTCATTTAATTTGGGATTTTACGCTGCAAAAAATGAATTGTTTTTACAGCATAAAATTGGCAGCCGGGGTTGCAATTCAAAATTTTAAAATTCACATTAATAAATTAAAACATCAATTTTACAGTTTCTTTCTGTAAACTTAGCAATTTTACTTAGCAATAGCTCATTGCCGTAAAATTTAGCTGTATAGTGCTGTAAAAACAACAGCAATACTGGCAGCATAGGTTTAGTTTGAAACTTCAAAATGCATGGTAATGAACTGTAAAATTAGCAATTTTTAGTCCATTACTTCAAAAGTAGCAATTTTACAGTTTATTACCGTAAAAGTATCAAATTCACAGTTTAGTACTGAAAAATTTGAAATCTTACAGTTTATTACGGTAAAATTAGCAATTTTTACGGTTTATGTTACTATAACATTTGCCATGTTTTACTGTAAAACAACATACATTTTTTACCAGTGCATGCAGTTGACAATTGATGAAACGTTTACTTTTCACTACATTTATCTAATTGGTAAAAAAAGGGGAAAAAAGAGTCACACATTAACTCCAAATTAATTTTTTGCTGCAAACCTCGATACAAATTTCCAGGCAGTTCCAAACGCAATCGTAAATTCTTTTATCGTTTGGCGGCATCGCCGACTATCTTCGCCGCCAAACTTAGCTTCCAATTCATCGCCTCATCGACTGTCCCCCGGGGTGCATAAATTTCCGCTGCAGACGACAATTAGTGCGGCTCACTGGCTTTCACCCCTTTCCTGGCATAAATTTCAAACCTCTTGTGACATCTAGTGACACACGAACGAAGCTTAAGATATAACCAGGGATGTTGCTGATAAATCCTTTCGCCATTACTGCGGAAGGTATCGACTTAAGATAATATGGGATATCATTGAGAACTGATGATGTTGCAATAATTATTTCAGCTTTCACAATTGAGAAAATTAAGAAATTGTAATAAAAGTACGAGATTATATCTATTTTTGATACTTAAACGCTTTACAGACGTTTAATGCTCCTTGCATAAATTAATTTTCCATTTGAAATCATTTTATTTTTATGCATAATGATTTGAAATAGAGGAGAGTTTGCCCAGTAGCGCAATCATTGTGATATTTAAGTTTTTACAATTTACATTATTGGGCAAAAATAATCAGCTATTACACAGAAAAGAAAATTTGGATTGTTGAAATTAATAGGGGGGGGGGGGTACATAATATAGGTTGAATTTTACAGTAGAAGGTGTTTTATATGCTCTGCGCATATATTCAGTCAAGTAAAAAAAAGGCAATTTTGAGATGTTTCGACTTAAGATAATATGGGACATCATCGAGAACTGATGATGTTGCAATGATTATTATATGTTTAATGCATGTTTAATGGTCCTTGCTTAGCTTAATTCTCCCATCAAACATCATTTTATTTTAGTGTACTGAGCTCGGTTACTTTAGAATAGGCGTATCAAATTTAAAAACTTTGCGTCGTCCCCATGGAAACCGTCCGAAAGAAAACAGCTCCACTCTTTTTGCACTGCTGTTGAGGCATCTCATTTATTTTATGTTTATTGAATTAGGCTTACGCTTTTATTTATATCGTCATGTCTCAGTTATTTCTAAACATTTTCTATCAGATCTAGTCATACATAAAAAAGCAAAAACTTATAAGGAAAAGTTGTGCTTGATTTACGTTGTTTTTTTCAATTGAGTAATAGTTTACGCACAAAGCAATTTTAACTGTTTGCATTGAACCATTGTTGCAAAAGCTAAGTGGGAGAAAATTCCATAGAGCAGTAACTATGACAACCATCAGTGGAAAAGTGAGGAGAGTGGGAAATTAATTTTACTTTTTGCCGCCAGCTCTCGTTACACAGGGTATAGTATAAGGATTTGAGATAGTTTCCCCGATTTTCTCCTCGATTGTTATAGTTGCCTCAGCTTCTATCACATCAAAAAGAAAACTTAACCACTTTAGTATTAAAAGAGATATATGCATCGCAGCATATCAAAGTTTAACAGGTGTCATACCTTTGGTACATAAATTCATTAAAATTAACCTTCCTCTACTACGGTGGTTCGTATCCTACCCAAATCAAATTTAAAATTCTGTCTAATTTATTTGTACATCCTATAGTATCATTACTTTACATTAGTACCGAATTTCCAAAAGATAAATAGTTTTTTATGTTAAAAAAAGCCTCAAAAAAGAGTATGTTGGATCCGACTCAACAGTAGTGTATGTGTGATCTTAAACCACCATAGTAGAGGAGGATTAAAAATGGAGCTAATTTTGCAATATTTCGACTTAAGAAAGTAGGAGACAGAAAGCGTAGGTCGATTTCAGTTGCTGCTGTGATATTTATTTTAACTTCTGCGACATTAAGGAAAACTTAAACGCTTTTGTATAAAAAGAGATAAATATATCGCAGATATATTAAAATTTCCCTGGTGTTATTTGTTTCGTGAATTATTTCATTTAAACCAAGAGTTCATTTTGTTATCTTTTGATTTCAGAAAGTTGGAGACTAAAAGCCTCGGTGGAGTACAAGGGTGAATGTGATATTTATTTTGGCTTAAATGACATCAAGGAAAATAAAAACTTCTTTGTATGGAACGAAATAAATGCATAGTAGATATATATATACAGTGGCGCACCCGAAATTGTTTCCTGGGAGAAGCTAAGTGGCTCTCCTCCGGAAAGTTTTCGAATTTGAAGTCCTAAAGAAAAAACTGCGGTCGTTTTTGGTGAAATTAAAAAGGGTGTTGGAGGTAATGTCTTGGCAAATTTCCAAAAATCGAGTCCAAAAAGCGCATTTCAAGGAGTTTGATTCAATCGAGGGAGTTCATCTTGATGCTTCTGGGAGGTGCTTAAGCCCTTTAGATCCCCCCCCCCCCCCCCATGGGTGCACCATTGGATATATATAAATGTTTATTAAGTGTTTAATGTTTTATATGTCGTTTTACTCAAGTTTCAAAAATTAGTTAATTAAGAGGGGGGCAAAACAGTTTCATGTATATAAAACTGCCGAATCCAGAACAGGCAATATGTGTATTCTGAAGTGATTCCTGCCCTTCGCTGCACTTCTGATTTAGTATTCGTCAAAACTACTTTCATTCATAAAATTTTTACTTCCGTTTTTTTTCACGTCCATAAAAATCATTTTCTTATAGATAATTTTCACACACTAGTTATTAGACGTATATCTAAATAAAGACGGTTTTCATTTATTTGATCTCGTACATGTTGGACTCGGCATAAAGCGAGAACACTCAACTAATTTTCTAGTGTTTCATATTTTATTAAATAATACAAGAAAAATAATTTTTAGAGTTAGTATAAAAACTCTAAACGTCCATTTGGGACGCGTACCCCCCCCCCCCCTGAAACGAAGAAAACAAATATGAAAAAGCACTTACTTTTTATCTCAAAGCTTTCCATTTCTGTTTTTAACTCTGCACATGAACTTAGGACAGCATGTAGGAAAAAATTCCACTTTTCGAACACAATTTACTTCTAGGAACCCAAGGGATCGAACAAGTCACGATCACACTCGGTCCAGAGCTTGGAATGTAATTTCCGTTTCCGTTTTGTTCGTTGCATTCGACCTAAAAGTGGAAAAAAGAAATTCGTAGGAGTTTGGAACTCTAGACAATTAAAATAAAAAGTTTTGTTATTTTCCGACCAAGCAGTTTCTGAGAACTGAGATGTTTTGAGTTCTCAATAAGTAATGGGGCCCATTCCACGTAAACATCCGCCATCTTGTGTCACACGTGACGCTAGTGCATTTCTTTTAAAAGTAGTGATCTTAGCGGGTAATGATTGAACTTTTGTTGGTTAAGAAATCACAAACAGGTGTGAGATATCTTAGGCAAAAGATTTTGGTCAATACCTTTTAAAATACTACATTTAATGAAATGCATAAGAGTCACGTGCGAGTCTAAACGGCTACTTTTTCGTGGAATGGCCCAATAGATATATGTCATCGACCCACCGTCAATAGTAATATTATTTGCTATAAATAGATTTCAAATAATTTCGAACTTCGTGGAAGGAAACTATCGAAGGAAAAATAACTGAATTTAAAAAAATGCCCCCCCCCCCAAAAAAAAAAACTGCTAGTCATGTTCTCTCGTAAATTGAGTGTAAAATTATTAAATCATTTTCATTCAAAATCATCACAAACAAACACAATGCATCATAAAAATATATAAATTTGTTATAGAAATTATAGACATCTATTTCGGAATTACGTTGAATTTTTTACTAGGTATTTACACAAAAGCACGCGATGATTATTGATTACACTTCCTAATGTGGCCTGATGTTTGTCAATTATAACAATTTTCAAAAATACAATAAAATATTTAAATAGTTTAAAACAAAACTGATTTCTTGTACGCTATTAATTAAGGAGGAGCAGGAAACGAGGAGATGAAAGCTTAGTAGTGATTTTATCTACTTGTCTTGCAGTGTTATTTTTCCTACCTATTAAATGTGCAATGTGTGGCAGACACCCTCAGAAGTACTCCAAGAAAGTTGTCTGACCCACAATGTAAATTTTACAATGTTGTTTTGACAGAAGAATAATGTTCCAGTCTCTTCTGTTTCTGTTAGATTACACCATAAGTTTATAATTCAAGGAAAAGAAAAACAATAAATTTTCAAATCTGAATGAAAGCAAAAAAAAAAAAAAAAGCGACGAAAATACTTTTCGAAAAGAACACTACCGGATAGGCGCTCTGGTTTGTTCCGACACCAATACAATCCTGGGTATTGTTAGATAGAAAGACATTATGTAGTATGTAGGCATACATAAGTAATATACGTCACAAGCGGAATCAAGTTTTACTTTCTAGTTGGGGAGGGCTCTGGTCAAATAGTTGATACATGTACATAAAATAATGCACTGAAATTGGTAATATGGCTTGAAACTAAAGGTCCTGGATTGTTTCGGCCTTAACCTCTTCTGACTCTCTTTCTCCCGGTCCCTGATGACCCCCTTTCTCCCGGTCCCTGATACATTTATATCCGTGAACGAGGCTAATTAGAAAATCAAAAGGCTAATTAGAGGTTATGACAATGCACACTGGCACACAAACATCAAGTAGTTCATGCACATACTTAAATTACAAAACCAGGACTGTCAATATGATTTAAAACCAAGTGTCCTGGATTGTTTCGACTTCCAGTCCCTTTAACCCCATTTCACAGCATCCCTGATATGTGTATCTTTTCGCGAGTTTATGAAGCTAATTCGAGGTTATGACAAAACACGCTGGCTCACAGACGTCAAGTAGTTAACGCATACATTTAAAATACAATTTTAGGATTCTCAATGTGATTTAAAACTAAGTGTCTTGAATTATTTTGACCTCCAGTCCCTTTAACCCCCTTCATCCCTGATTTATGTGTATCTTTCAACGAGTTCATGAAGCTAATTCGAGGTTATGACAATACCCATTGGATTGCAGACATGCGGCTTTTCAAACGGTGTAAGCCTGCCCAATGTGAAAAAAGCTCGGTGGTTCTGTAATGCTTCTGGTTTTGTCATCATGTTCACTTCATCATCATCAACTACCTTTTTTACGGCAAGCAGGCATGATTAACAACCGCTTTGGCTCTTTTGAAAATTTAAATGCCTATATATACTGAGCGAAACTACACTTAAACAATCAGACACGAAAATATATTACCCCATCAAACAAGTCCTCACAAAAGAAGAATCGGAGAGGAAATTCAATTAAAATCGTGTAACATGTCTCCTTTAATCACGGAGTTCTTTTCTCCTGCTAAAAGTTTCTTCAAGCAGCTGTGAAGATTGGAGAGGTCGGTTTAATTTGTATGCATCCAGAGTTGCCAGTTGTCCAGCTGTCGATCGGCAGCATTAGTTCGATTTGCAGGTGGTTGCTCTCGGCTCGAGATCGCCACGGACTTTTCTTCGATTCTTGCACACCTGCTGAGGTTTTGGAATTGGAAGAATTGGCGATGTTGGCGGAGTTTTGGCTTAATTAAGTACTTGAAAAAGAACATTAATGGCAGCATCAATGAGTTTGTTTTTGGATTTATTGTATTAAGTTTATTCAAAATAGTCAATAGATTCGGTGGTAATTTCACCACTAACCTGTCACAAAAATTATCCAACTGATATATTGTTTAGTCAACTATGGTAAACGTCCACCATCTTTTATCCATAGTATCTCACACCAATTTCTAATACTTTATATCAGTTAATTAACATTAGCCATTCCCCTCAACACACATTTTAAAAACTATATATGTCTATGGAGATAAATTGAATGATGAAATAAATTGTGTAATACGTACAGACATAGGCGGCTCGTACAGGGGGGCAGGGGAAGGCGAATGCCCCCTCACTTCCAAAAGTAAAGGGACTTTGCTCCCTTACTTTTCACAGTTAAAAAGTAATGATCGAGTGAAAAATAGTTTTTTGCTGGGTGGATTAATTAATTTCAACAAAATAAAAGTTGAAAATTCCAAAAATCGAATTTTTTCATGTTATTTCATAAGAATCGATGAAAACCAACCAGCCACTTTGATTTTTGAAGCCATATTCCGTAATTTTTAGAAGTTGGTTAATCAGTAAAATTAAAATCCAATATTATAGCCAAGTTGTAGCAAACAAACAAAAAAAACTTTAAATGTGCTGCATCCTCCCCATTTCTTTTGAACCCCCCCTTTTTTTTTTGGTGCACCAGCCTCCTATGCGTACAGTTGACTGATGGTAGTTTTAGAGATACTGATAGACACCGATTATGTGGCATTGTCTGAGATAGATCCGGATTACAAAAATCAGGATAGTTGGACTACTTTTGTTTATGTCTTTACAAAAATAATTAAAATTAATGAAAAGATGAACATTAATGAAAGTTAAACAGATAGCATAATGAATTCTTAAAATAAGAATGAAGTACATGCATTTTTTTTTTTTTCAAATCTGAACTTTACAGCACAATGTGATCCGAGGAATGATCAGCAGGGCTGCATCATCTAAAAGGCTGGCCCCTAACGTCGTAAGTAAAATTTTTTTCATTATTATTTTTTTTTATAGCCAAGGTTTGAAAAAATAAATAAAATAAAAAGTAGTTTACAAAATTGAAAAAAAACATCAGCTTTTTTTTTGAAATATTCTAATTTTTCCAATATTATAAAGTTTTCACATTATTTTATCCAATCCCTGATGTAATGATAATTGTGTAGAAAAATACTTTGAAAGTTAGACTCATTCTTTGTTTTAAAATCGAATTTTTAAAAACTTTAATATTAGGTGAATAACGATATCGATTACCTTTTGAGAAGTACACATTGGAGAGTTAATTCCAAGATTTAAGAGAAATATATAACTACATGTTTCTTAACTAAATTTTAAATGCAACACATTTTTTAAGACAAAATTATAAATAGTAAGCTAGAAATAGTCTAAACTTAGCTATGCATAATATTTTTCAAGAATCATAATCAATAAAAATACTTAAAAAATATATAATCTATAATTTTATTTGTAGATGTTGCGTTAGATTTTTATGCTATGCGTTAATTCTTACTGTTCAGCACTCTTATTTTTCTTACACGTGCCACTTTTATTACGGCAACCCTGTTCCCACATCATTACAACATCTAGACAAGTATTAATCGCTTTTTAATTTTTGGCGTGAATTTTGACATTAAATTGGACCTTTCTCCAGCTTACACTGATAACAGATAATCGCTGTTTTTTTTTCGCCTTCTTTGCTACACTATAATTTTCTCAAACATTGAGCAAAAGCCCCATTGACCAATATTAAAGAATTGCTCTCTTTTTTGTGCTGAAATAATTTTACTGTTCAACAAAAAATAATTTCATTACACTTTTAAAATAACATTACACTTTTTAAATAGTGTCAAAAATAATCGCATGGCACACTGTAAAAATGAATGTTGTTTTTACAGTATAATACAGAGAATTTTACAGTAACAAACTGTAAAATAGCAAATTTGACAGTAATGAAATTCAACAGTTCATTACCGTTCATTTTACAGCTTTAAACTGGGACCTCTGCTGCCGGCATTATACTGTTGTTTTTACAGTATAATACAGCTAAATTTTAAGGCAATAAAGTGTAAAATTGTTTGTTTTACAGTTTATTACTGCTCATTTTAGTTTTGAGTTGGAACCTCGGCTGCCAGAATTATACTGTAAAAACAACAGTTTATTTTTTGCAGTGTAGTAGTAGACAAAGAAATTCTCTCATTATAGCAAGAAGAGTTTGAAAACAATGCAAATATAGGGGCTATGTTTTTTCTTAGTATTTCATTTGAAATTGAAATACTTAAATTTATGCATAAACCAATTGATGCTAAAACAATTAGCATATTCACTATTTCGAGCACGACCTAATAATCCGATTTAATAACCTAAATATGCAACAAAAGAAATAACACTTTTTATGTTGACGTATTATTTTCTCTGATCTTCTTTTTAAAAAGAAAACGTTTGCAACCGTTTGGTTCCCTTGTATAAAATTCCTGAACATATAAAGGAGAGGTAACATTACGATGTGGCTAATTAACTCCCCCCCTCTATAAATGGAGACATTCTTTTACATTAAACACACAAAAATTAATCTTCCTATAATTATGCATCAAAATTTGTTTGAAATATTCAGCATCATTTTTTTCAACCTTCCTTTTGAAATCGAAACTCTTTACTATATTTTGCATCAGTTAAAAATTAGTTTCTTTTTCGGAAATCCGCCTGTTTAATTTCTCCCCTATGCGCAAACAAAGATATTCGTTGGTACGAAAGTCCTTGCCTTTAAAACTAAGCACCGATGTTTGTTTGCTCCGTACGATATTTCTTCGATTTTCCTTTTGAAACATATGAAAACGTTTTTATGTATTTTGCATCATTTAATTTTAGATCCTTTATAGAAAATCTGACAAGATATCCACAAGAGGGGACTTTAAGACGTGGTTAATTTTTATCCAATCTACAAAAGCAAACATTTTTTACAAACAATCTGCAGTATTTTACCACGCCTTTTTTTGAATATGAAGCTTTTAAAATACATTTTACATTATTTTAATTTTAGTTTATTTATATAATACCCATCAAGATATAAACTGGAGATGACGTTACGATGTGGTTAAATTTTCATCCATCTCCAAAAAGAAACATTGTTTTATATTAGAGGCACCGAAGTTCCTTTTTTAACGAACAATCGAAACACGACTTGAATTAGATGATGAGTATAATCTAAAAATACAAAAAAAAAAAAAAAAAAGAAAAGAAAAGAAAAAGTTTATCACGTTCCGCACCAATTTTCCTCGATCTTTCTTTTGAAAACGAAACTGTTTAATAGCAAAAGCTGCTTATTACGGCTAGCAGCATTTTCTCTGAATTTCCATCTGAAAAATAAGCAAAAAGCCGGAAGGACTGAGCGAGCGATTTATTTACTTTGTTTCACAAGTTTTCTTTCATCTTTTTTCCGAAACTGAAACTTTTTAACAAATAACATTTAAATTTTAGTTCTTCTATCGGAAATCAGTTAAGAAAATAGAGGTTATGTCTAGACCATTGTTTCCCAACCTTTTTGAGCTCATCACCCGTTTCAAGATGCTGACTGGCACCTATCGCATCCTCCTCCCTTCTTCCTCGAAAAAACAATGAGTTGGGGTAAGTGAACATCGATATTATTAAAAATATAAGTACCTAACTTTAATTTGAAGTAAAATGTACTCAATATAGCAATTATAACTAATCACTTTCAAACTAAAATTATTAATAAATAAATAAAATGCTCTTTTTTTTCCTTCACAAAGCGAACTGATATAAGCGTTTGAAGGGAAAAATTTCATTAAGATCATCGACGTATTTTTCAAAAAACAGCAGTACATTTTTTAAGAAATTATTTTCTTTCTACACTGGAATCTGGGAGAACTAAAATCATTGAAACGAAAAATTTGAAGGAAAATAAATTAAAAATCGGAAAATTCATAAAATTGACAATGATAAAATACTTAATAAGGTTCATCCGAGATGCACGGAGGAAACTCTTGAACTTTATTTTTTTCCTTTTTAGCCTACTTTCCCGTTAAAAATAAAAGAAAGACGAAAAAAGTATTAAAAGTGGCTTAATGCATCTAAAAACTATCGCCAAGTCCAAAAACTATCGCCAAGTGAAAAAAAATATCGCCAAGTTAAAAAAATAAAAAGGTAAAATGAATATCGAAAAATTAAAAATTTGAAAGTAGGGTATTGAGATGGGGAATTTGTGTGTCTGTCTGTCGGTCGGTCGGTCTGTCTGTCCCCCCCCCCTAATAACTTTTGAATGAACATTCCGATTTGGACAAACTTTTTTTTGCTGGAAAGATCTCGGCGAGTACAGCTCATTCCCATATTTGATTTTTCGATTTGAATAATTTTTGGTGCAACTTTAAACCGTTCAAACAACCTGGCCCGCGATATTAACTTTTTAGTTAACAGTCCGATTTGAACAAACTTTTTTTTGTTCGAAAGATCTTTTCAAGGGTACTTCATTCCCGTATCTACATTTTCGATTTGAACAACTTTTCGTTCAACATTGAACCGTTCAAACAAGCTGTCACCCCTAATAACTTTTTAGTGAACAGTCTGATTTAAACAATTTTTTTTTTTTGTTCGAAGCATTTCGGCAAGGACACTTAATTACTGTATTTAAATTTTAAATTTGAACATTTTTGGTTCAACATTGAACCGTTCAAGCAACCTTTTCCCACCTAATAACTTTTAAGTGAACCATCCGAATTGAATAAACTTTTTTTTGTTCGAAAGATCTTATCAAGAATACTTCATTCCCGTTTTTAAATTTTCAATTTGAACAATTTTTCGTTCAACATTGAACCGTTCAAATAAGCTCTCACCCCTAATAACTTTTGAGTGAACAGTCCGATTTAAACAAACTTTTTTTTGTTCGAAAGATCTCGGCAAGGATACTTCATTACCGTATTTAAATTTTCAATTTGAACATTTTTTCGTTCAACATTGAACCGTTCAAGCAACCTTTCTCCACCTAATAACTTTTAAATGAACCGTCAGAATTGAATAAACTTTTTTTGTTCGAAAGATCTCGTAGAGACTCATTCCCATATTTCACTTTTCAATTTGAACCATTTTTCGTTCAATGATGAACAGTTCAGAAAAAAATTTAACATGAGCGCCTACTGGAAAATTTAAATTGAATGTTGATTCTGAACTTCAAGGCGGATTTCCTTCAAACTAACTTTGTAAGAAAATGATTTTGATAAATAATGTATTGTAAAGTACTTTTCTGAATAATCTTCTGTGAGGACTCTGATTCCGACTTCGACTCCGCAAACATGGCGGAAATGCAGGCTCAGAAAAAAATGACTGACTGGGCAGACGATTTTTTGTTTATTTATTTATTTGTTTTATTTAATTTATTATTATTATGATTTTTTTTTGGCAGACGATATTTTTTTTTTTTTGCTAACAAAAATTTTTCATTCACGAGAGCATTTTATTCTTTATTTGTATTTAACAACTGGCAACGGATTAAAAATGAAATTCAAGACATTTTATTAACGAGCGAGTTTTTTTTTTCTTTCTTTGATAAAATGTGTTTTGAAGTTCTTTGTACTTTTATTTTATTTATTTTTTTTTCTTTTGAAAACGATTGTGGATTTTTTCTACGGAAGAACTATAACAGTTACATTCTTTAAAAGGTGCGACAAAACTTAATTGACTCGTTTATTTAATTTTTACGTGTCTATTTCATCTGATGAGAGGGGTATATTTTGCTTTTAGAAATCAGCTTTAAGTGCTATAGAGGTATGTTTGACATAATTTTCAGTTTCAGATAATCAAGAGAATATTGATCAGATGCTACAATGCCGATGTCGGTGTACGGGAAAGTAGGCTCGTTTAGTTCTTGACAGAACTTCTTGTTTAACTTGTGATTAATTGTCTGAACTCTGAACAACCGGTTTCGTACATGTTTACACTATTTCGGTTTTCGCTACCCTTTTATTACTACTGTTTTCTCTTCTAAACGGGCCTATTGCCCCTAAGAATTTACCTCCCCTTTGAGGAATCAAATCGCCCCTTTGGGTGCGATCGCCCCCAGGCTGGGAACCACTAATCTAGATGCAGTTAAATTCTTCTCTGATGTCTAATTTTAAATATTATTTTAAAAAAGCCCCCCCCCCCATTCCTTTCAAAACAAAGCATTGTGATACACCGAGAATCACCAGCTACGAATAATCTAAAAGCACAACAAAATTTGTTTACTACGTTCCGCACCATTTTTCCTCCGAGCTTCCTCCAGAAAAAAAAAAAAAAAAGAAGCCAGAAAGTCGAAGGACTAAACAAGAAGACAGCATTCCGATGAACTCACTTCTCAATAGGATGAGGTGATAACTACTTGAACTGTGGGTGTACGGAACATAACCTTCCGAAAACAAAAGGAAAAAACAAAGGAAAAGCAGCTTTCCCAATTACGTTTCACAAAGTACTATGATACAGGGCACGCCTTACTTTTTCAGGTGCGTCTTTTGCACTTGAAGGGGTTAGAGACGTGGACGCCCTTGGCTTGGACTCGTGACGCATTTTCAGAGAGGTAACTTACTTTAAAAGAAGATGGACTAGCTGCGAGGGTTAAGTTTAGTTGATTGAAATATTTCTCAGAGAGCATAGCCATTTTTTTAACGTCATATATCATCTGATTCACTTGACCGACTGCTGATACAGAAGCAGTTGCTGTTTTGCATTCCGATGTACTGATTTTTTTTAATCAATTGTTTTTATTTCAAAACTAGTTTGTTACTTTATTGAAAAAAATATTTTCTGCTGGTCCACTCCCCCCCCCCCCCCCCACCGGAGTGGAAACATAATCATTAGGGTCAATTTTCGTTTACAATTTCTCCATTTTTAATTTTTCCACGCACATGTGAACAGTGTTACGGAATGTACTAGAATAAAATATAAAAAAAAAACTATCAAAGTATTGGTTGGACCATTGATTTTGTCTTTCAAAAGCTTTAATGCGCGAGTTAAGGTATTGTTTAGTTATCTAAAATTAAGGACAAGAATTATAAAACTCGTTTATACGGAATTAGAGGCAAACTTCAAACTATCCTTCGACATAGAGTGTTTTTGAACTGTTTAACAAATGGCATGAGAAATAAATTATTCTATTGAAAACAGGATAACATCGAACTAGAGAAATAAATTGCAAGCACTTTAAAACTCTCAATTTTAATTTTATAATATTTCAAGATTTCTATACATCATTACACTGTACGCAATATTGCAGTATTGGAAGAGAGATTCCAGCTAGTTCAATCAGCATTCAAAAATAACTTTCGAGCAGTCACTTCGGAATTATTGGATTTTGCAATAAGCTGTATAGTATTAAAAGCCAATTTTTTGAGATAAAAAGGAGAAACGAACATCATAACCTTACTAGCGTACGAGTAAAGTGCAGCATTGAGCCTTCTACAGTTTCTTTGGAAGTCAAATGTGCCAAAAAGTATAAAGTAGTAAAATAAAAACATGGTTCAAAGTTTTTGCATTCCCTTTATTTTTTGTACATGAGACTCTTACTACAAACGCAATAGATTATCTACGACATTTAACTTTGCCTGATTGAAATATTTTTCGGACAGCTCCCTTTCTCTTCCTTTTGTTTGCCATTCATTAACTCAGACGTGCCTCAAAGCGAGGTTACGGGAGGTCCTAAAAAATTCCCTATTCGCGGCAACTTTTGTCTGAAAATTCAGAAAACTTAAAAACTTAAGTGCAATATTTCAACTGAACGTACTTTCAGATTTAGAATTTTCTCAATCTGATACTGCACCTTTTACATTGCTGTTTTTAAAAGAAGCACACCGGTGTGATACAGTACAGTGAGCACAGGCTCGTTTTCTTTGCAGTTAATCCTGCAATAATTTTTGATAAATTGCTGTTGAGTGATTCCATACCAACTCACCGAATGGGGGTCGCACGACCGACTTGGATTTTCTTTTAATTTGGCACACATGTTGATCATATAGAGGCATGGAAAAGTCCAAATTGTTAGGTTCCTGCTCCACTTATTTTCTGAGATACATGCCCTCAAAGTTTGTCCGCCACGTCAAAATACTAAAAAAGTGATGCTATTTAATCATTTTTTATAAAAAATCGTACTCATGCAAAATAAAAGTGTTAGATATCTATGGAAACTAGTTACTCCAAGCATTCCGAAAAAAAATACTAGAACGTTCATAATGAAAGTTGCCAAGGTACAGGGCTCTTTGAAGTTGTCACCACAAAAACTTGATTTTGCAGATTTTGCTAAAATTGAGGCATTTATTACAAAAAAAGGCAAACAAAACCAAAGGTTTTCTCACTTTCTGGTAGTGCACAGGTCCTCCCTGTAAATTGCTATGCAATAAATTTTTTGGGTTTCTCACACTTTCTTGGAAATATCTTAGCTTAATGATAAGCCATAAGGCAAAAAATGCGTTTTTGGCCATATTGGCAGCCATTTTTCTCATAAAGGGGGAGCAGTAGAAAATTTAATTTTTTTTTAAACAAGCCACTGATATGTTAGCTATTCACAGGAAAAGAGTTTATTTTTGGTTATTTCTTCCATTAAGAGATATCCTACTGACAGTATATACATGTTTTTCGCGACGACCATATGCTTTTGTTCCCCCTCTCAATGACTTAAAATTAATTAAACCAAAAAATAATGATATATTTATTAATAGCTGTATTATCTACCCAATATGTCATGAAATTTAATTTATTAAATCATTGAACAATAAATTAGATAATTGATGAAAACAAGAAATAGTATTTTGCTGATGCCTGAGCATTATGCATTCATAATTATAAAGCACTAAATACTTTCTTGAGAAATTAATTAACATAAAGGAGCTCTAAATATTTATATTATAAGCACTACCCAATCTTGTGATTGGGATACTCCTGTTTTTAATTGCAGAATTTCTTGAATATCACATGAATATCAGGAAAAAAAATGAAGTCTTTTCGTTTGATGTAGGATATTTTATGACAAATTTCATTTGATGGGCTACTAACTGAGCATGGTGATAAAGAGCTATTAATTTCAGCATCGAATTCCATTTTACCTTATTAACAGTTAAATATTTACAAAATAAAATTAATAAATAATTTAATATAAAGCCATGCTTGAAGAATTAAAATTAGTACAACTAATTTATTCCCATACTGATCTTTACAAAACTGACATGTGTTGAGCACTGATAAGAACTGACAAGAATAAGTTTACTGACTAAAATACTAGTTCACAGATACTATAAAGCATACATTCTATTTTCTACAAAATAATACTGCAACAAAGAACAAGGGTATAAAGGGGTAAGTACTAAAGAATTTCTTGAAAAATCAATTAAAATAAAGGAGCTTCGAATATTTATCTCATAAGCAATACCCAATCTTGTGATTGGGATGTTCCTGATTGATGGCTATAAACAGGAGGATACCCTTGTTCTTTGTTGCAGTATTATTTTGTAGAAAATAGAATGTATGCTTTATAGTATCTGTGAACTAGTATTTTAGTGAGTAAACTTATTCTTGTCAGTTCTTATCAGTGCTCAACACATGTCAATTTTGTAAAGATCAGTATGGGAATAAATTAGTTGCACTAATTTTAATTCTTCAAGCATGGCTTTATATTAAATTATTTATTTAATTATTTTGTAAATATTTAACTGTTAATAAGGTAAAATGGAATTCGATGCTGAAATTAATAGCTCTTTATCACCATGCTCAGTTAGTAGCCCATCAAATGAAATTTGTCATAAAATATCCTACATCAAACGAAAAGACCTCATTTATTTTCCTGATATTCATGTGATATTCAAGAAATTCTGCAATTAAAAACAGGAGTATCCCAATCACAAGATTGGGTATTGCTTATAATATAAATATTTAGAGCTCCTTTATGTTAATTAATTTCTCAAGAAAGTATTTAGTGCTTTATAATTATGAATGCATAATGCTCAGGCATCAGAGAAATACTATTTCTTGTTTTCATCAATTATCTAATTTATTGTTCAATGATTTAATAAATTAAATTTCATGACATATTGGGTAGATAATACAGCTATTAATAAATATATCATTATTTTTTGGTTTAATTAATTTTAAGTCCATGAGAGGGGGAACAAAAGCATATGGTCGTCGCGAAAAACATGCATATACTGTCAGCAGGATATCTCTTAATGGAAGAAATAACCAAAAGTAAACTCTTTTCCTGTGAATAGCTAACATATCAGTGGCTTGTTTAAAAAAAAAATTAAAGTTTCTACTGCTCCCCCTTTATGAGAAAAATGGCTGCCAAGATGGCCAAAAACGCATGTTTTTGCCTTATGGCTTATCTTTAAGCTTAAATATTTCCAAGAAGGAGTGAGAAATCCAAGTTATGCATTGTGTAACCATTTATAGTAAACATCTGTACACTACCAGAAAGTGAGTAAACCTTTGGTTTTGTCTTCCTTTTTTTGGAATAAATTCCTCAATTTTAGCAAAATCGGCAAAATCGAGTTTTTGTGATTACAACTTCAAAGAGCCCTGTACCTTAGCAATTTTCATTATGAACATTCTAGTATTTTTTTTTCTGAATGCCTGGAGTAACTAGTTTCCATAGATATCTAACACTTTTATTTTGCATGACTACGATTTTTTATAAAAATGATTAAATAACATCACTTTTTTAGTATTTTGACGTGGCGGACAAACTTTATGGGCATGTATCTCAGAAAATAAGTAGAACAGGAACTTAACAATTTGGACTTTTCCATGCCTCTATATGATCAACATGTGTGCCAAGTTAAAAGAAAATCCGAGTTGTTCGTGCGACCAACTTTTCTTTTTTCTGGTGAGTTGGTATGGAATCACTCAATTTCAAGTAAGATTCAGTCAGCGCTAAATCTTAATTTGTAAGACTAGTGACGTATGATTTATTTTTATCTTACGCTGTAGGATGCTTATGATCTTAAATGTCATAATAATTCACTCATCTTCTTGAAAATGAAGCTTAATAATATTTATTGTTGCCTCTGTCAAAAGTGAAGCAATGCAAATCCATAATTCGTTCTTATACAAGACTCAGTTTTCCAGTAGCATAGCCAGAAAACAAAATTGGTGTGGGCTATACTTTAATTTCGGAGTGCGCTTATGTCAAAAAGTGAAACAACAAAACTTCTATGACTGAGCTTCAATCACTTTTTTTAGAACAATAAAATAAAAGAAAAATGAATGGAATAAAAGTTTCATTGTACCTTGTAGTGAAATAGGAGGGCAGTATAGTAATAAAATGTTGCTATTTCTTTCGTTCCATTTTATATTGTGTTTTTAATATGCTCATTTGTTCATTTCTTGCTCTTTTTTAAAAATGAAAACATGGGGATAAAATATCCCACCGATAAATGTTTGCAATTAAACATTTTTAGTTTGAGTGAGGGACATTATTCTTTATACTGCTCATTTAAAACCTAATTACTGTATTGAAAGTAATTAGAAATTGCTTTCTGCTATTTCGTTTGGTATAGCTGTCCATCTTTTCCTCAATATGTAGAAAAAAGACATTGCTTTTAAAGAAAGTGTTTTCATTTAAATCCATTTTTTACTTTTTGCTTATCTTTTGAGATAGAGTAGTTGTAACAGTATGAAATACAACGTTCATAAAGCACAGTTTATCATTTGATTGAAGATACGCGCATCGAGGTTTCAAGAAACCCTTTTTTTGATGTAAGAGGTGCTTAATCTGGGATGTAAAGTCATCTGAGAGAAAAGCTTTTTGAGATGACTTTATACCACGAAGTCCTGATTTTCAACATGGGAAAAGGGATTCCTTCTTGAAATCAAAAAGCACATTTCTGCAACCATTTGCTAATTTGTGCATTATAAGCATTGTATTTCATACTGTATATTCATTGCAAAACGTGTAGTCGGTTTAGTCCTTTCCTATGACTAAAAAGAGGAAAATTTCTGAATTTAGAGGGGGTTAAGGAAGGCAATATCTTCAAGTCCCTGTTTGGTTACGTTCATGTTGCATCCCAAAAGAATAGGAGAAAAGGAGGAAAATAATATCACTAATATTAAAAAAAACTGAGCATCAATAGTAAGCCCTTTGAAACTTGCGAAATATTTATTTTGATGATCGTTAAGCTGAAAATACAAAACTTCCTACACTGTGTTAAAGGTAAAAATAACATTTATTTCCGTAAGTGGCTCAGCTGGTCAGACTGTTAAATACGGAAGGTGGGATGGATGCTGGAACTGTTTTTCGCAATTCGAATCACCCCTCACCCCGAGGTGAAAGACTGAATGGAGAAGAGGGGGGGGGGTTGATATCCCCCCTTTCTGCCGTTGAAATGTTTCGCCTGGGGTAATGAAGTTGAATGCTAGCTTTAAGTGAATTTCGGCGATGAGGCATTGCGTTTTGACTCCAGATGATTCAACTGGTTATTTCCTTGACAATGCGAGGGTTTTGATCCTTCCGAAGAACTGAATCATCGAGTCTTATATTTTTTCGTTTCATAGAATGTCTGTCATTGGAGCTATTTTTCGGACACTTAAAAAACAGTTCAGTGGATAATTCATTACTAAACATTTTGATTATTAGGGTCGGTGATGGGATGTTTTTTTTAAACGATCCTGAACTGTTTTGGGTATTTTTTTAATTATTGTGATTATTATTTAACCAATTAAAAGAAAAAATTAAAAAAAATCAGCTAAACTCATCAACAGAGAGAGAGAGTGAAAGATAACAGCTCTAACGTGTTTTCGCTTTAATATCAGCCACTTTTTTCGAAGAATGCCATATTTAGTGCTAAACGCTTCAAAAACAAGAAAAAAAAAATAAGTAAAAGGACGACCACATTTTAAAATATTGATTAAATAAACAGAGCAATCAGATCATAAAGTCGAAAACATTTCAAGTCACGAGATAAAACAAGTTCTGGGTGATCCGTTCAAGTTTGATTCGCTTGTAAGTTATTTATGAAACTTTTACTACCCTTTAGTATTGATACCTATCTATAATTCTTAATATAACTCTTTTATGTTCATGTTCTTATACTACATATTTGAATTTCCAAAAAGGAGACGGTTTCGGCAAACATTGCAGCTGAACAAATTAATTTATCAACTGAACTAAAACTTAAACATTTTTTGATATGGAAACCCTTTAGACGTACCTTTAACGTTTTTAACATTAATGGCATGCAATGTCAATTTTGAATGTCTAGCTGCGAACAAGTTAAAACAATGATGGTATGTGAAATCATTTTTAAATTTTTGATGTTTAAACGCCAAATTCATGCGACAAATTGCATTTAAATGTACTGACATCACGACAAAAATGAATATTATTCGTTGTTATGTGACGTTGTTTATTGGTTGTTTTGTGTTAAAATGTTCTGTGTTTCTGTTAGCATCGCTCACACATTTCTACAGCACATTTTTTCAAGAACAGATTCATATTTTTTAAAAAATAACGTACTATAACGTATGAATCAAGTGATGGTGGTGATCCAAAACTACGTAATTGTTCAAACATGAGTAGTCAACGCTACCCGATTTGAGGCAGAAAGGATATCGCATCTGTTTCTTCAGAGATCACCATTAAGGCGGAAGTTCGATTTTAGCATAGACGCATATGCTGTAAGGACCTGTTTATAGGGTAAGCAATCGCTCATAACAACACATTCATATTAAGAAAGGACAAGGACTGGAGAGAGAGAAAGTGCATCCATACCCGAGTTGGTATTCGAACCGGGAAACTGCCATCCGCAGCCAGACTTCTCTGACTACTAGACAAGATGGCCAGCATGCATCAAGTTTATAATAGTGGAGGCGAGGATCCAAAAGGGGAGGGGGGTCATGGGAGTCATAACCCCTCCCTTAAAAGACAAATATAGCCTAAAACTGCATTTTTGGGACTTATATTTCGAAAAACTCGCCAAATACAATCTATTTTCGAGCAAAAGTTGCACTTTCATCCCTCTCTTTCCAAAAACGACCCCCTCCTGAAGTAGAAACGGGATCCGCTCAACTTATAACAATTAGAATTATGAGGAAAGGTCAAAAACCAACATTAAAATTAAAATCGGATATTTCAATTCATTACCGTTTTAGGTTTGTCATGATAGCACTAGTTATGACATAAAAGTTAACAATGACGCATTCATAGCAATATTTTAGAGCATCACCTGAAAAATTCCCCAAGCAAAATTCTTCTTCTGGAACCGTAACGCGGTACTTTGCAAAAAGAAAAAAAAAAAAAAGCCTCCCATTTCGATCCCCTGGAGCTATTCTGGTTGCATCACTAGCATAAAAACCACCGCAGATCCTACGATTAGATTTTCGACTCTTCAACTTACGTAAGAAAATAAAAAGGAATAAAAAAAAAAAGTCCCAACCACATGCGAGCTAGGGAGGGGGAGGGGGTTAAAAAAATCTTTTTCGCCTTTTCCAGCTTAAAATTTATAAAATCAAATTCGGTTCTGTCAGAAGTTTTGTTGTCTTTTGTATTTTCTTGACCTTCTACGGACTTTGGTCTGGGGAAGAGGAATATTTTTAAGTATATTTCCCTCCAGGCGGTTTGTTAGTGGACGGTTGAACTTTCAAACAGGGGTTTTTACTTTCTCTTACTGATTTTCTTTCTTGTCCAACCTTTATGCGATTCCGCCATTTCGCATTTTTCAAGGGGGGGGGGGGGCAAAGGGTGCATACACAATGTAAAATTTACCAAAAAAATGGCAAAACCCACGTCTACTTATATGCAAATACATTGATTTACCAGAGTCGGTGGGCGGGGGGGGGGGGGGTGCGCAATCCTTGTTTTTCCATAACTCATTCTTTTATAATTTCTTTAATAACGACTGCTATTGAATTGAGAACACCAATTCTAAATACTACGAATAAGTAGATACTATGACTAAGTAGATAATTACAAATTTTTGTAGAGAGACTATGGTAGAATAGATAGCCAAAAACTGCATTCTGGGCTTAAAATTATCAATTTTCTCGCGGAATTTCCTTCTTTTGAGATTTCGTTTTTTCCCCCAACATTTCTAAGCTTTTCTGTAAAACGAAAAATGTAAACTTAATAAAAACTTAAAACTTTAAAGTTATAAAATAGTTAAATTATTACAAGTATCAACTAAAATTAAAGCAATAATGAAAACAAATAAAAGAATTAAAAAGAACCACTTTCGAACCTAAGCAACTTCTGTTACACCCTGTTACTTTAAAATAAGCGCATCAAGGTCACAGATTTTGCTTCCTCTCCATGGAAACCTAAAATTAATGAATTGCAATAGCAATTTCCATGGAGAAGACGCAAAATTTGTGACCTTGATTTTAAGTAAGAGAGTATAGTTAAAGTCACAAACACACATACACACATGCCTCCTACTCAAGAAACATGGTAGTATCTTGCTCAATATGATATAGTTAATGAAACACTTGTGTAACAAGGCTGAAAACCATCTATAAAAAATTAATTTTGTGCACCAAAAACGATTTATTTCGAATACCCCTCAAGCAAAAAAAGACAAGTTCTCATGCGTACATAGGTCAAATCAGAATAAATCTGAAACTTCCTCATATAACAAGAAAATCAGGACAAATACACATTGCAGATACAAAACCTTTGTATCAACTTAATTCGGTATTATCTGAGCGCCATCTTGTATAATAATTTACAATGAACTTGCTTATGTTTAAAAGCTATTTTTTTTTTCAACTTTTAAAAAAATACAAAATACTTGAATACATGAATTTTGCCCTTTTCTTTATAACATTTTTTTAGTCCAAGAATTAACTTCCCGTTTCGTAAAACAAGGATATTGTCACTTATCCTCGTTTTTTTTCATTTGCGTAAAATATTTTCAGTACACAAAAACTGTTATATAGATATAAAGCAGAGCTGTTATTTTACTGACTACATAGTTTGCCTTATTTATACACCTTGAATTCTTTTTGTGTACAAAAGAACAAGAAAAAAAAATTCAAGCATGAGTCAATTGTGTTTTCTTAACATCTGAAAATGACAATTTTCAGCTTTCGTTTTCAGTTTTAAGCGGTGTTTCAATACGAAATGCTTAAAGTGAAAATCATATGAATTAATAACTTTGAAACACTAAAAGAGTCTTTTATCGTCAAATATATTTAAATAAAATGGTGCCTTTTGTGCACAAACAAATTTAAACATTACTTTCCAAGAGGTAATTCCTGAAAGTGCTCAAATTCTTACTTAGTGCAAGGTGTTCAAAAAACGTACGTAAGAGTTGAAGCAAAATATTTATTTTAGCACTTTTTCTAAATATATGTAGCGCGAAGATTAAATGCTAATAAACTGTTAACATATTCAACAATAAAATATGCTTCTCTTCCATTTCTCACAAATATATCTTTAGCTTTTTCAGTTGTTGCTCAGAAAGTGCAAATTGGAAATGCTGCTTAATAGCAATTCATTTTTCGTACTTCGAAAGAAAAGTGTTTTAAGACCTTTCCATGAAAAAAAAAAAAAAAAAGCGAAATATTCAATTGAAATGTACGAGAGATGGCGCGATTTTGTAGGACATAATTGATGTTTGCTTACTACTGACGTGCAGAAAGATGTGCATAGATTTATAATTTAATTTAAATCAGTTCTCAGGAGAAATAAAGATGTTTTTCTTACTGCTAGGGCAGCAAATGTCCTTAAAACTGCATTAAAATAAAGAGTAAAACTAAGGGAAGAGATAGCGTTGCATCATAAAAATCGTTTTCGTTTTTGCACTTAACCGTCTGCATCGAAAACATGTTTCCAAAAACTAAGCACGAATTTGTAATGCATTTATTATTAAGTGTTTATTTTTCATTGCATTACATTAAAGCTATTACAAGATAAAAAGTTCTCATGTTATAAAAGCAGTTCGTTTTTTTTACGAGCTGGATAAAAAAATCGAGAAAAAACTTCGATGGTAGTAGAAGAAAAAAAAAGAATGCAAGTGGAAAATAAGCATTAAAAATTATTAATTCATTTTTTGCCAAAGGCTAAATTAATTGCGTTTAATCTAAATTTATGAGATATATGTAAGAATGAAAAATACTTAATGATGTTTTTTCTTTTTTTCTTTCAGGTAAGGTAAGAAAAACTGCACGGCGAATTTTTTTTGTGTGTGCAGCTGTTTTACATATAAAAAACATTAAGATATTGCAGAACGTGTAGGCAAAAGAAATACTTCAAAAAATCCTTAGGTAAGGGGAAAATAATTTTTTAGAGAACCGAGATTCTTGAAACTTTTCCCTTTTTTCCCCTTTCACGCGAGAGAAGCACACGCAATTTTCAAATTTGTAGGAGGCTATAACGATGGTGCTCCAACACACCAAATACTCTTGAGACATAACATTTATGAATATTAAAAAAGCTTTCCTTTTTTGTACAATTTTAGGGGAAGAAGCAAATCTCTGAAGAATGTTTTAATTGTTTCTTCCATTATTGGAACAAAAAATGGTATAGTGGACTTGTTAGTTTTTTGAAAAATCATTTTCCACACTTTTGGATAGGCTCTCTAAAAATGTTCATTATTAACTCGCTTTATGATAGCACTAGCTGATGTGCCCGGCGTCGCGCGGTTTAAATACAACATGCCAAATCCAAGAAAATAAATATATGACTTTCAACTAAGCCCTGTAGAATCATCTTTCTCAAAGGTATTTTTTGTGACCAAGCGGTAGATTAACTGGGTGTTAAGCAGGCCCATCATTGGGGGGGGGGGGGGGGGGCAGATGGGGTCAATTGCCTCCCCCCTGGCTTTGAGAAATCAATGCATTTACATACAAGTGGTTTTTAATGTTTTCCGATGAAATTGCATTGTGTTTGGACCCCTTGCCCCCCCCTCCCCCCCGCTGGAAAAACTTGAAATGACGTCCCTGGAGTTAAGGAGAACGTGAAATCAAACTTAAATGCGTTATTTATTTTATCCGTGTGATTTCCGAAAAATCACTTTCTATTTTCTAACTGTTGCCAAAATCAATTCTCTTTTTATTTAACCCGGTATCGATTATTGGCATAGATGAATACAAAAATCCAAAGAAAGCAATAAATTTCATACTTACTCCAGAGAAGCCTTGATTCAAAAATTTCATTATGATTACTATTATTACTGTTGTTGCAAGGCAACCAAATTTTGCAACAATGGGTTGAAATTTTAATCATTTAATGAGGAAATTACACGAAATTTACTATTTTCCATAATAACTTTTTCAAACTAAGCTTTTTAGAAATAAATTATAGCTTATCCTGCTCTGTGTTAATGTAGCTATCTACGGTGAAAAAATTTTAAAATTGGTCCAGTAGTTTGGAAGATCACCCCTGACATACATACATACAAAGTAGTCATTATATAGATTAAAGTTATTTGTACGTTCAGGGCCAACAAGAGACCATGTCCGAAACTATGAGTCCGGCACGGCTCTGCATCAGAATAGTTTAAGGTTTGTAAGTGTTAGAGGTGAGGGGGCCCGGCTAGCAAACTGATATGGGGCCCATCTTGGCTCTCGGGGGCGCTGTGTACGTTTCATACAAATTTTGTTGTAACGAGTTTTGAATTAGGTATGAATTTCAAATGCAGTCGAATCTCTTAAAGTCTAACACGCTTGAAGTGAAATACAGCAAAGATGGACTACATTTATTGTGATATCGTTATTATTTGTTTTTTTTTCTCCATATTGACGAATTGTTTTCAAGCGTTTCCTTGAGGGAGTTTTAACGAGGTTTGGCGGTATACAGAGTTCTTAAGTTGATTATATTTTAAATCTTAAGCGACAAATGAATCATTTTTGAAGTTTTGAAAATAATCTACTATTTTGAGGAGATTCACATACATATCGAGAGATATATGTTTTCAGAATAATACGCGGAGTTCGTGTTCCTGGTTTGATATTATTTTCTCTCTTCATTCTGCCATTTACAGGAATCGATTTACTATTTACGCTGCAAAAAAAATGTTGTTTTTACAATATAATACAGCTAATTTTATAGTGATAAACCGTAAAAATAGCTAATATTACAGTAATAAACTGTCAAATTGCTAATATTACAGTAATAAAACTGTCAAATTGCTAATATTACAGTAATAAACTCAAATTGCTAATTTTACAGTAATAAACTCAAATTGCTAATTTTGCAGTAATAAACTGTAAAAATGTTAATTTTACAGTTTATTATAGTGTATTTTTCGGTTTTAAACTGGAATCTCTGCTGCCAGTATTATACTGTAAAAACAATTGTTCATTTTTTGCAATGCAAGCCTCATTCTTTAAATCAAATTATGAACTGAAAAGTTGTAATACGTATCAATACTTGATTTTGAACTAGAAAAGTACTTTTATTTATAGCGATATAAATAATTTTGCTTTGATTTTCGTATGAAAAAGTCTTTTGGACGGATCTGAAGTGCACTTAATCAAATCAACGCTTGATGCCAAGCTTTCCAACAATTTGAAAATGAACGTGCGACAAAAATAATTTCTGAAAATAAAAGCCAACTATCCGTGACTCTGTACTTGACAATGACAAATTCCCTCCGCACGACTTAAATCGAACCACTTGGTCTTTATGGTCTACTAAAACGCTTCTGTTTCCCGAAATATAAAAAAAAACAAAACAAAAGCGCCAATTCTTTACCATTTGTAACAACCTTGCGTTTAATCAACGTCGAATCTCTTGGCTTCTTTCTTTATTTGTTTATTCTTTTTCTTTTTCTCCTAACGACGGGGTTTGCATTTAGCCTGCTTGTCACGAAAGGCAGAAACCGGTATGTCGCGGAGCAACTTACTCGTTCTTTCTTGTTTTCAGTGCACTTTTTTGCGTTATTTTTTCATTTGTTTTCATTTTTCATTTGTCGCTGAATATCGTGCCACGTCCGAAAGGTGATACAAACGCCCCTAAGGGTGTGCCGGACAAAGGTAGAACTCCGCCCAACCCCGCCCACCGGTGACATTTATGCAAATGATTGAAATCCAGTAGCAGGTAGAACTAATATAGTTATGCATGATAACTATTATTATGCCAATCATCTCTTCGTTGTCTTTCTGACACGATTTCGCTTTTTGGATTCTGGATTCGTTACGATTGAGCTTCCACAATGACTGACTGGATGTTGCCTGGTGGTACTTTATTTTGTTGCAGAATGGACTGAGTGATCCTATCGTTGACAGCGTTTTTCACGCACCGATGGCGATGCTATGACAAAGGCGGAGACTGATACGCATGGGGAAGTTTTCATTAGCCATTGATTCTTTGCTTTCGTTTTGCTTCTTGCAGGCACGAAAGTTTTAATCTAAGAATCTGAATAAATAAGGTAGCAATAAAATATTATATTTCAATTGTAACATTGTCAATAACAGGATGTTTAACTTTCGCTTGCAATTTGTGTCGAATAAAACATGCCATTCAAAATTAGGTGCACGCTAAACTATTGCGATCGAAGCTTCTGAAGGTAAATGAATAATTGCACTTCAATTGTTCGAAATAGATATCTTCTAAGCTCAGGATCAAGTCAAGATAATAAAAACGACTATGTAAAATTTTGTGACTTTCTCGAAAAAAGATCTAAATATTTGTTTCCTAAACAGGCAGAAATAAAGAATTTATACTATTTTTCTGCCCATAAAAATTGTGGTGCTGTGATCCACGGAAAAGTAGGACTGTGAAATAATCATGCCTTGTGCCAATTATCTGACATTTTTTCAGGCATTTTATCAGAGCCGATTAGGAATTTTTGTGACGGTAGGCCCGACACATCTGCAGCTGCCCTATGAATTCTACAATTGAATAAATTGTTGTACAGTTACAACAACATGTCTTTTTTTTGTCACTGCACATGATTGACGCATGCAATACCGGCTGCAGTACTCTGAGGGTGTAAACAAGTGATATTGAGCCTTTAATAAACTCACACATGGCTACACGTACTTCACATACTACTATTTTACAAGGGTCACAAGTAAAACGTCAATGAAAATTGAGTTTGGATATAATTATTCTCAATAATTATGTTACTGAATTCGCAAAGCAAAGAATTTTCATTGTCCTTGAAAATACTCGCAAAATTTTTACAGGGCCTCAAGAACTGAAGACTCCCCCAGACGAGCTTCATGAGCTCATTGGTAAATTAAACCCTGCTTACGTGTACAAAAATTGCCGTATTAGGAATGGGAATATGTGGTAAATTCAAGGAATCTGGAAGGATTGACCCCCAACCATTCCTTGCAGGGAAAGTACTCTCTACAAACTGTATTGTATGTGCTTGGGAATTTGTTAAAATACTTATTTTTTTCCATCGAGAATATATCCTGCAAGTTTTTCAGATAAATATTTAGAAACTATTCTTTTCCTTAATGTGCCAGTTAGAAATTAGCTCAATGAGAAATGAGTGTTTGTAATACTCATTAATACACTGAAGTGACAAAAGTCATGGGATACCTCTTAATATCGTGTCGGCCCTCCTTTTGCCCGGCGAAGTGCAACAACTCGACGTGGCATGGACTCAACAAGTCGTTGGAAGTCTTCTGCAGGAATATTGAGCCATGCTGTCTCGATAGACGTCCATAATTGTGAAAGCGTTGATGGGGCAGGATTTTGGGCACGAACAGACCTCTCGATGGTGTCCCATAAATGCTCAATGGGATTCATGTCGGGCGATCTAGGTGGCCAAATCATTCGTTGGAATTGTCCAGAATTTTCTTCAAACCAATTGCGAACAGTTGTGGCCCGGTGACATGGCGCATTGTCATCCATAAAAATCCCATCGTTGTTTGGGTACATGAAGTCCATGAATGGCTGCAAGTGATCTCCAAGTAGCTGCACATAAGCATTTCCAGTCAATGCTCGGTCCAGTCGCACTAGAGGACCAAGTCCATGCCATGAAAAAACAGCCCACACCATTACGGAGCCACCACCAGCTTGAACAGTGCCTTGCTGACAGTTTGGGTCCATGGCTTCGTGGGGTCTGCGCCACACTCGAACCCTACCATCGGCTCTTACCAGCTGAAATCGTGACTCATCGGACCAGGCCACGGTTTTCCATTCATCTAGGGACCAACCGATATGCTCACGTGCCCACGAGAGTCGCTGCAAGCGATGTCGTTCTGTCAGTAAAGGCACTCGAGTCGGTCTTCTGCTGGAATAGCCCAAGAAATCCAAATTTCTCCGCACAGTTCTAGCAGACACGTCCATTGTACGTCCCACATTGATTTCTACGGTGATTTGACGCAGTGTTGCTTGTCTGTTAGAATTTACGACTCTTTGCAGACGTCGCCGGTCTCGATCTTTAAGTGCAGGCGGTCGACCACTGCGCTGTCCATGGTGGGATGTTATACCTGAAATTTCATACTCTCGGCACACTCTTGACACAGTGGATCTGGGAATGTTGAATTCTCTAACGATTTCCGAAATGGCATGACCCATGCGTCTAGCTCCAACTAACATTCCGCGTTAAAAGTCTGTTAATTCACGTCGTGCGGTCATCATCACGTTAAAACCTCTTCACATGAATAACTTGAACAGAAATGAAAGCTCTGTAAAAGCACTGCGCATTTATACCTGTTCTATGCGATGCTACTGCCATCTGAAAATTTGCTTATTGCTATCCCATGACTTTTGTCACTTCAGTGTATATCATCTCATATATGAAATATTACATGGAGTTGTAACTAATCTCATTTAACAGACAGTAAAATTGGTTTATCAAATTGAAAGATTTTTTTTCAAATTTTGTAATAGTAATTAACTTTTATTTTTCGACGCTTCTTTAAGTGCCGATTTATTCTGCGGTTTGTGTTTATGAAAACATCATTCATGTTTTAGATACAGTAACCCCTCTTTACATCGTGCCTCGTTATATCCCTCATATGGATATATCGGGTTTTCCTTTGGCGCCCGAAAAATTATGTATATATATATATATATACATTCTATTTATAGATGGTTTTACATTTGATATCACACAAAAAGTTATAATTATGAAAAAAATTTAATTTCCTTTAATGAACAAATTTGGTATGTTTTCATGCAGTTAAAGGTTCAACTTTCGACTGTTCAAAGGAGTTTATATTTTATGGTAAACTCCTTTTCTAAATGTATGACTCCATTTAACTAATTTATTTTGAAATAGTTCAACATGCGCAAAAGACTTGTGACTATATGCTTCCTAGTTAGTTTTTGCTGTCTAAACAAATAGTGTAAAGTGAAAATTTGAAAAATATATTTCTAAATTTTGAAATTTCATTGATTTAGTTCAATTGTTTATGTGGGATAAAGTTTCAGTTATGTTAATTAGATAAGCACCAGTATTGTAGCATTATAGCAAGAAAAAAGGATTGATTTTAGGTTTCCAATCGATAGTTAATGCATTTTGTTTGTGAAATTTTTGAGACCTACCACAATTGTAGCCTGCAAGCGATACAGAAAAAAGCAGATGAAAGCTTACATTGCACAAAAATAAATTTCGACTTATCTTTCCTCCATTGTTTGTTACATTACATGGGATTCTGGGTTTACATGTACATTCCTTCGGTTAATCCTTCATCAACCACTCTTAAAGATGGATTTGAACAATGACTGGAAGTCATCAAAACAATAGTTTAAGAGTTCTGAGAAGAAACAATATTAATCACTCTATGAAATGGCAAAAACTTTAACTCATCTTCTATTTGATGGGAAATACGACCATTAGGAACGATGTCTTCCGCAGGATGTTGTTTTTAATTTGTTAGAAATACAAGCAGTATGAGAGAATTGTGGAAAAATTGTGACAGCAAAACGAAATTTTATATTAATATCATACTTCAATAAGTTCCGATTAAACTTCAAACTCTATAAGAAAATTCGTAAACTATCCTGCTGTCTCAAAGTAAAATTTTTTTTTTAATATGTTATGGTGAACAAATATCCGTTGAATTATTTAAATGGGCTGTGTTGTGGTTTCTATTTTCGCATAATTTAGAGAAAGGAGCAGGATTTACAGGAAATGCCCATCTTCAAATAATGTCTGACACCGTTATTGCGACATAAAAGTTAAAATCTAGAAATTTCTTGTTAAAAGTGTCTCTTGCTGATTCAATGAAGAAAAGGAAATGCTTCCTATTTATTTCTGAAGTATATTTAGCTATAGTTAAATGGCTTGCTTAGAGTTTTATAATTTCTTTAAATTTGGGGAAAAGGAGACGAGTTTTAAAAAACATCAAGTTCTAAATAAAGCCTCGAACCGCTATTTAATCAGTCCTAAATGAATATTCAGTAGTTGAATGAAAATTACTTGAATCGTTATGTTGAAGCAATGTAAAGCGTGAAACACTGCAGTTTTATTTACTGAGCATAATTGTTAAACATTTTTAACTATCTTGAACTGTATTTGAGTAATATGTACGGTGCTGATACTTAAAGAACATACTTTTAGAAAACTCAAGGTCCAGACTAACCTACGTGAATTCGATACTTAAGGACTCGACAAAGTAGTTGAAGTTAGATGATAAATTTTAAGTGAATGCATTCCTAAAGAGTCGCACAGAGTCACTGTGACCTCCCAAAATATGTTCTTCCTCAGCAAATTTGTCGAATGGATTAGCAAATTTGAAGAGAATATTACAAACATGCATTGTTTATTTATTTATTATTATTATTTTTCTTGTTGTTATAATAATGTTTAGTGTATTTTCTTATCAGATGCGGGGAACGTTTTACTCTTATTTTATCATTCGGTAAAATTCGAAGTTTCATTCGGCAAAATGACTCCCCTCCCCCTAACAGACGCAGCATTTCTGACACATATAAATTCAAGGCACCCCTGAACATATCCATGTTTGACTGCCACCTAAAATTTTTGATTAGTAGCAGAATACTAATTTAGTTCAAAACAAATGGAAATGTATAGAAACAAAAGACTGTTACACCGAAAAACATTCATTTTTTTAATCTTTTGGTTTCAAAAAATATTGTTCTGACGTCGGATAAATTGTAGCAAAGCAGATGCAACATATATCGCTTCCTTTGACGGTAATCCTGAGATCTTTATCAGAGTCCTCCAAAGACAGTCGCAATGCCCGGATGATGGATTTAGGTTGGAAGACACCAAAACCTCGCAACTTGTCCATCTGTGCAGCTGCACCTGCATCAGGTTGGAGACAACTCCGATGCTATCTCTGTAGCCAAAGGAAATATAGATGTACATTATCTCCGGAAAGAAGAGAAACAAAAAGTGCGCAGAGTGAAAGGTGCGATGTGATTTATTGCACTTAGCAACCGTTTAATGCTGCCAACGTAACTGATGGCTTCCCTGATTAGGTGTTATGGGGGATTATTAAGTTGGTTGCGTTATGCTGGTCTATGAGCAGCATCTCAGTGACAGGATTTTAAATTTGGATTTCAAGTAGTGTGAATTTTAAATGGAAGTTTGAATTTTTGCTGCTGAAAGCTTATTGTTGCTAATACTTCTGACTTTTTCGGAATTTTTTTTTAGAAGCATTAGCTCACTTTTGACATTAAAATAAAGGGTTTATGTTGTACACTTTAGAAACACATGGATGAATTTTAAATGTATAGATTCTGTCAAATGTATAGATTTTAAATGATAGATTCTTTCTCCAAGTTTTTTTTTTCCGAAAACTGTATTTTATGGACAAGTGTAGAGAAATTACCAGTTTTCATAAAAAGACTAGTCCTAAGAAGACATTGTCTACCATCAGTAAAGTTTTAGGTAGGGGAGTTTCTTCTTAGAACACAGAATGGTTTAATTTTCTACCATAACTTTTTAATTATTCTTAGCTTATACGCAGGTGTAAATGCGTGGCAGCACAATCTAATTTTTAGATTAATTTTGACATCATTGATGAAGCGGGTGACACTATACTGCATTTTATTTTGTAAATATGTCTAGTAAATTTCATATAAAAGTTCCATAACGTTACATAGTGGAATTTGGAAGAAAATATTTTCAAATAAAGTGTATTATAATGAAATTTCAAGGACTCACTTCAAAACTGGTGTATAATAATAGTTTTTGTTTTATGAGTCTACAAGCATGACATTCAAAAATGCCGTTTTGGTAAAATAGTGCACCGATGGAGGACTTTGGGACACAATATATGCCTAGTTAAATTTTACACAAACTGTTTTTCCAAAAATATGTTTTATTTAAAACATTTTTTAAATCTTTATAACTGGTCTTTTTTTGTCTTGAAATTAATGTTGCAGCAGTTAAAAAAATAATTTTCGTTAACTTAAGTATTTTGTAGAGCATTCCATTTTTCCTAAACAAACAGTTCTATGTATAATTGTAATTTAGTGAACTCTCCTCTTAAACTTTTCAAAAAAGTTGACTAAGCTGTTTTTTCTTCTGTAATTAAAAAAAGATTGAAATACGTTTAATGATGTAAAGGTAAAAACAGATCACCAAGCAGCAATTTAACTGTAATTTAATTACTTAAAATTTGTAAAAAAAGTAAGAAGGAAATTGTGCAAGTTAATCCCTTCTATATGTAACAAAAAAGCTAGCTCATTTATTTATTTATTTTTGTATCAGAGCAATTATTAAATTATTTAAATAAATGAAGCTAATCAAGACTTTTCTTCTGAAGAAAAAAGCTTTGAGTGGATAAAAAACTACGAAACTTGACAACTCACCTTAATTTTTACAGTACAGACGTTATTCAGGAAATGCCAGAAAAGTAACTGAAGTTCACTTTTTCGAAAAAAATCTGCACAGCAAAATGTTGAACAATTCAATCCTTTTACAAGTACGTAGCAGTGCACTTGTATTCATCAAAAAATTTAACTTCATTACCAGTTTTCGGATAAATGAGAATACTTCAAGGGATAGCACAAAATCAGTACGTTTCCTGAGTATGTTTCGAAAATAGTGTATAATAAAGTACTGAGCAAATGAACAAAATTACATATACGTAGCAATGAATCTCTTTTGGTTTGAGTGTGACAATAATTAATAAAGTTGTTTAATACATCAACCGTAAAACGACCTTATTAAAAGAAAATCGCGCTAAGTAGCGATAAAACACTTAAAAAATCTCCATTAAGGACTTGATATCCAACACTCGGTGCGTCCTTCTAAGTTCAATTGACAGATGCTCCAACAAGGACATACGGGTTTCTGGCGATTAAAAAAAATACGGGGAAGGACCTCCGTGATTCGAATTCCCGAACCTGATCAACCCCCCAACTTGTAACAATCGTCATCCTAAAGTCGTTAATCATCCCCTTTTCTCCAGACGGTCTTTGTTTTTGATCCCAGTAGCCAGGTGGCGAGGAAAGATAGCACCCATATTAAGGCTCGGGAATGTCTTACGGTTGGATCTCCAGATTACACGAGTTCGATCGATTTGATCAAGAACTTCATAATTCTTGGTGGTTAGGGTGGTCTTTTGGAAGTTAAGAAAAAAAACTTGATGTTCGGACAGTGTCTTACAGTGCTTTTCAGGTTACTTCCTCTTCGAAGAAGTATTTCTTAATTGCTTCTTGTAGGAAAGCCTGTTTTTTTATTTTACTCTTTAGTCTTTACAGATACTAAATTTCTAGCTGTTCTTTGCAGGAATTAAATTTTATTCATACGCTCTTGAAAGAAATTAATAATCTTCTAGAGAGTCTCTCCTCGACTACTCTTTTGTGTCCCATTAACTTAGACATACAAGTTTAAAATCGAAAAAAAAGAAATTAAATTTCACCTAATAAACTTGAAATCCTTAGCTAAAAAGAAACGTCAAGACTATAAAAGAAATTTATCAAATAAAAAAGTGTCAATACTTTTCAAAATGTCGAAAACGCTCTTAAAGTTTGGAACATTTTTTTCTCAGAATGTTTTTTTTTTTTGTTATATATATTTTAATTCTAGTTTAAATTAATTTTCTGCCAACAAAATTCATATATAAGATGTTTTGGCTTGAAAATTCTAAGTAAATATTAAATGTATTAGTTTTTAAAACTCAATTTGACAACGTTTGTACAAAGTGTTTGAAGTGTTAGTATAAAAACAATTACTTTTCTAGTGCATTTCACACAAAGAATGATACCAAGGAACTATAGTCTGCGGCTTTAGTAATAGAGAAAATAACTGAATATAGTGCATCATTTAAAGCCAACATTGCAGTAATGGGATAATTAGAATTTTTGTAATCATTGCTTGAAAATTCGCTTTAAAAATTGCTTAAAATTAATCAAGTTTAAGCTATTTGTTAACTAATAAACTTATCTCTAAATCTTTATAAAAGTTATGTTGAAAATAAGTTTTAAAACATGCTGGATTTACTGTGTAAAGTTTAATATTTAAATTTAAAAAATGAGACAAAAACTTTCAAATTTATACGTCTGCAGGAGCTATAAACCCCTTCAAAGTCGAGTTATAGAACTAACTTTATTTAGTTATATATTTCACCCTTGAAAGACCCTAAAATATTCAGCACCATCATGTCAAATTGACTTTTTGAACTTAAAACAAAAAAGAAGGAACGTGTTGATTAACTTATATTTCACATGAAATGCATAGATGTTCAAATTCATTTGCTGCTGTAATATTTTTTTTTCGAATCACTAAACCCGAACCGTGAGTTTTCGTTTTTGATTTCGAAATTATATTATGCTGATTTGTGACAGTCAAAGAACATTAGTTGAACTAATCTAGTTTTAATACTATATACGGTAAAGGTTATAATAGAAAGCAAGTGTTTTATGATATTTTTCTCTAAATCAAGCAATAAACTTTTTATTCATATTTTCTCTCTTTTCTTTTTATGTAAATTTTTAACAAAAAGGATTAATTTCTGAAATAGTAATGGATTTAACTATGAGTTTTCTAGAATAAAATCCAATATTTGAACCACTTGCTGCTATGCTGCCGTGTTAAGCGCAAAAGTAGTATCAGCAGTCGAGCTCAAACTGATATAAGGGCTATTCTCTGTAAACTGGTAATTCGCTGTCCGGATGGAGTATTTTAAAAATAATAAAGTGTAATAAAGTAATTATTGCTCTTAATATAAGTAGAGCAGCAATACTTTGCGGCCCAATTGCATTTGGAGCGGTAACTATTTAATTGTTTTTTATAGAAATTATCTAAGCACCAAAAACACAGTCCCCTGGCTGTCCCAATCCAATAGTTTAACACTTAAAGGCAATATTTCAAAAAAACCTATTAACACTACATAAATTTAGCAATTAAAATCGAAAAATAGAATATGCAACTATATCTTTTTTATCAAATAAGGTTTAATTGCGTATTGCTAAAACTTAAAATTGTCATGTAAATTCCGTCCGGAGATTTTTCAAATAGTCCCCTACCACAAATTCAAAGGTCCAATAGAAAAAATCTGTTACTTTTGCAAATGCTTTTTGTCATGAAGTTTAAAGTAGTCAATATGAATTTGCTGAAATTGCTGAGAATGGTGTTGAAACGATACTTTGTTTAGTTTGAGAGCCACATTTGTGATGAAAGTATGCATCAGGGTCGTTGCGAAAACAGTCCTCTGGAAAGTGATTTTATTAATGTCAATCAGTTTAATTATGAAACATATTAGTTATTATGTCCATGATTTGTCTAAATTTATATGTAGTCTCGTAGCTAATTATGTTCCAGTAGTTTTGCAGATATTACGCAACAAAGAGCAAAAACACAGTCACCTGGCACAGTCTCCTGCCTAGTTATACTAGGAAGGGGACTTACTTACCCCCTATAATGATTTATCAGAAAAATTCAAACTTCAATTGGCCCTTTTTCAAACCAAAGTAACAGAAGCATTTTCTGAGCAATAGTATTAGAATTATACGAACATTTCAAAAAACCATGCCCGGACAGATTTCGTGTGAAAAATGACGAGTTTACAGAGAATCGCCCATAAAACTCTTTAAAGTTTTGCGCCACCATGTATTTGATTCAGATGAAACTTTTTCAGAAATTTTTACAAAATATTTCCGGCTCTGAAATGACCATATAATTTTGTATTTCGGAAAAATAAGTCACGAAGAGCCACCTGGTGGCGATAACTCAATGTTGTTAAAAAGTGCACATACGACTTTGTACTTAGCATGGCAGTATAGTTCATCTTTTGCAAGTTTAAAATTATATTGTTATTTGTGATTACTAAATTGCAATCGTTACTTTATCTGAATTGAGCAGCATTTACTTTAATTTTATGAAAGTCAATTCAAGCCAAATTTTTTCAGTGATAACCGCTCAATAGATAAGAAGGGGTGGAAATTAATTTTTCTCCAGGAACTACCCCCTCAACCCGAGTTTCCTAATTTTATGAATAAATCGAACATAATCGAAAGAGCATCTTCCCTCCTGGAAGCAAGACGGGGATGGGGGAACAATATTTTAAAGTCGTTTACACCCCTCACCCTTGAGTCACTCCACAAGGCACATCCGGAATATATTTTTAACATTAAACCGTCTCTGGCGTCTTAATTAACAGTTAAGTAATTAAGCACAATACTCGAGATCGCTGCATGAGGTCAAGCTCGTGCGTGGCGTTTTAGAAGTCGAAATTAAAAACCAAAATGAAAGTAACGATATACGTAAACTCTTCTAGGCGGGAGGTAGTTGCTATGGGGACGAGAAAACTGTGAGAGAGTAATTTGCGTAAATGTGGCTTAAGTGGTTTAAATTGTGGAATTGCTGGCTAAAAAGTAATATGTAATTTTCTACAATTGAAGGAATTGTGAGAAATAAGTAAATTATACATACACTAAAAATTAATATTATTTTTACAGTATAATACAGCTAATTTTATAGCAATAAACTGTAAAAATGGCTAATTTTACAGTAATAAACTGTAAAATTTCTAGTTTTGCAGTACTAAACTGTAAAAATACTAATTTTACATTTTATTATAATGCATTTTAAAGTTTTAAACTGGAACCTCTGCTGATAGTGTTATACTGTTGTTTTTACAGTATAATGCAGCTAAGTTTTAAAGCAATAAACTGTAAAATAGCAAGTTTTACAGTTTATTACTGTGAATTTTACAGTTTTAAATTGGAAACAGTTTATATTTTTCATCAGTAGTAAAAAAGAATCAGCTAGCTCCCTTGATTCTTGTAGCGATTTCAAATGAGTTTTTGATGAATGAGATATATTTCCGAGTTGAAGATACTATTTTTAGTCATTGAGCGACTTTTTAAAAATCAAGGTTATATTTCTGAGATTTTAAATTTATTTCATATTAAAATTTAATAGGTAGGAAGATACGACAAATTTCAGATCAGATTTTAAATTTCATAATGAATTTAGACTTTTGATATCTTTAAGTGTCTTAAGATATTTTTTTTTCTTTTTACCTTTCCTTTCTTTCTTTCTGTCTTTTTTTCTTTTCTTGTTGTTTGGTTTCTGATTATAAACATCAAAGTATACTTGTTGGAAATTCAACCACACTTCTTTTTTTTCCAAACCTCTTTATAAATCATTTGTTCCGAAAAGTTGTACATTAACTTGAAGCACTAGCGCAGCCAGAATATACCTTACGGAGGAGGTGAGGGTAACGGTTTTTAACAAATAAACTACTGTATTATGATGGCAATGTATGTTGAAACACGACTTTGGGGGATAGGAGTTGCCCCTTAGCATTGGCACTGCTTTCGTAGTACGCATTTAACCTGAGAGCCCACAAAAATGCAGTGGCGTGGATGATGTCTTTGAATGAGCAATACACACATGTCGTTCTTCAGTGGAGTAACTAGCAAGGGGTACTTTGGAGTACCCTTTGGCGGTAATTCTTGGTGACAATCCACCCCTCCCCCCAGACCACCAAAAAAATCCGACAACCACAAAAAAAAAAAAAAAAAAAAAAAAAAAAAAAAATTAAAGCTAAATAAAGAAATAAAGAAAACGAAAAAAGTTTTCGTAAAAAACGAAATCCATACTACATCCATAAGCAACTTCTTAATATTTATGTGATCAGGAAAATGTGAGTTCTTTAAAGTGTAAAAGCAGTGGCTTTTGCGAATTTAGTGGCTAATTTACATTAAATTACAAATATATAAAAGCTTTCTCGAAAAACTGACATGAGACGCATGTTAGTGGAAAAATACTTTAAGTCCGGAGTCTGGGGATTCTCCCCTGGGAAAATTTTTGAAATATATGTATAAAACTTTTCAATATGAGGCCTTTTGGTTTGGGGTCAAAATGTCGCGGCCGAAATGTCGCGGGCCAAAATGTCGCGGCCAAAATGTCGCCGAGCCAAAATGTCGCGGGCTAAAATGTCGCGGGCAAAAATGTCGCCGGTCCAAAATGTCGCCGAGTCAAAATGTCGCGGGCTAAAATGTCGCGGGCAAAAATGTCGCCGGTCCAAAATGTCGCCGAGCCAAAATGTCGCGGGCTAAAATGTCGCGGGCCAAAATGTCGCCAAGCCAAAATGTCGCGGGCTAAAATGTCGCGGGCCAAAATGTCGCCGAGTCAAAATGTCGCGGGCTAAAATGTCGCGAGCCAAAATGTCGCCGGTCCAAAATGTCGCCGAGCCAAAATGTCGCGGGCTAAAATGTCGCGGGCCAAAATGTCGTTGGTCCAAAATGTCGCCGGGCCAGAATGTCGCCGGTCAAAAATGTCGCCGGGCCAAAATGTCGCCGGTCGAAAATGTCGCCGGTCCAAAATGTCGCCGATCAAAAATGTCGCCAGTCTAAAATGTCGCCGGTCCAAAATGTCGCCGGTGCAGAATGTCGCCGGTCAAAAATGTCGCCGGTCCAGAATGTCGCCGGTCAAAAATGTCGCCGGTCCAAAATAACGCCGGTCCAAAATATATCCGTTCCAAAATGACGTAAGTGTATAGTACAGATTGAATGTTTCCAGTAATTCACAAATTCAATGCAGCTTAATTATGTAGCTCAATTTTACTAATAAGCTTGTCACGATATGATAAATACACCTGTTTAGTAACTTTTTTTTAAACGTAGCAGTTTAGAAAATTAGCTTAAGTTATTAACAAAAATGTAACTAAATTGATTTCTTCTAAAGCTTACATTATTTCAGTACCAAAATAATGCCATAGTTTTTTCAGGGCTGTACTTAGGGCCCAGGGACGCTAAATTTCTTCCTTTTTTAATACGCTTTTACTAGTTTCACAAGTAGGTTTTTTTGTTTGTTCGTTTGTATGTATGTAACTCTGAGTCAAAAATAAAATTCACGTTCTTTACAAACGTATAAAAGTAATATGTTTAATACCATTATTATTACTAAAGGCTAATATAATAATATATACATCAACATGTAATACAGAACCATGCACTATTGCATGTTGATGTATAATAAGTGCATTTGACATTAGTTCTGAGTTGGGCATCGATCGTCCACAAAATGCATATTATAAGTGCACGTAAACTTAGCGGAAATTCAACAGTTTTCAAAATCTTCTTTTGAATTTGATTTACTCTAAAAGCGTATTTTTTAGTTTTTTAAAACTATATTTAGGATTATTTTTTTTGTCACACAAAGAAATTAAACAAATAAATTTGTTGTAAAGGCATTTTTTTTTGCAAAAACGGAATACCGTTTAATCACCGCGTAGCCGGCAATTTTCTTATAGAACATTTTCTTTAACAGTTGTTTGGGGACGTTTGAAATCAAATTAGTTCATGGAATTATTGCTTTCTTTGTAACAACTGAGTGGTGGAAGGGGAGGTGAAATGGCAAGAGAAAAAATGGTATTATATTCAACTCCAAATTTAAATACTGATTGTAACGAAGGTACAGAACCATGTCTGAGCTGATTAACGCCAGAAATGAATAAGCATCTCTCCCTTTAAGACCATTCTACAAACAAAATTTTGTCTGAATACTTGCATTACTTCTTGATATACATCACTCACAAATAATGAAAAATAAAAAGTTCAATTGCTCTGCTTCCTCGATGATGTGGCGTATCTTCTGAAGACTTCCTATGGGCCAATTTTTATTTTATTTCGTCTGAACCTTCTTCAGACATTAATCACGCTATGCTGAAAACGTTCCATTACATTCTTGCATGTAAAAACTTGGAAGAACTAGCGGCAAAAACCAATCAGCACTGAATCACATATTGGTTGGTACATGTATGTACCAAATTTCATTCTAATTCACGCACTAAGTTTTGTGGTAGAGTCGCCCCCAAAAAATGGGTCACGCAGATACACACTTACACATTTTCCCTTAAAAAAAATAAACGATAAAATTGAATTCCTCACACGTCAGAAAGTGTAAATTCTTCCAAACTGACAATTTTTCACTGATCCAATACTTTCTTTTACACATTTTATGAAGAAGAAAATAAAAAGACCTCTATTATTTAAATAATATAGACTTGCTTTCGATCATGTAAGAAATTTTAACAGAAACCAAGTTTCAAACATCGTATATCTGTCTTATTCATTTCACTGTTCTTCAACTTCTTTTTTAACACACAAATTTTCCTTTCGATATCAATTAAACTTGGCTTGGGCTGCTAATCTATTCGTTTTTAAGTTGGTAGATAGCGAGTCACGGTGAAATAAGCTATTGTAAATAAATAACGTACGCTTGTTTGAAAACTATTTGTTTCTTGGAAAGCGCTCGAAACAGTTACAAGCCGAAAGGGTAAATTTTTTTTAGTATTTTCAAAAATTTTAGTCCATACTATCGTTAACGCACACGTTCATCAACAGCAATTAGCAATTTTTTGCTAATTCGGTGTAAAAAAGCCTTTTCATATATTTTAATGTTTGATACTAACTGTATCAATATCGGACCTTCTACATTTTTGTCTGACGACATTTGAATTGGCGACATTTTAGCCCGCGACATTTTTGACAGGCGACATTTTGGACCGGCGACATTTTGGACCGGCGACATTTTAGACCGGCGACATTTTTGACCGGCGACATTTTGGACCGGCGACATTTTGGCCCGGCGACATTCTTGACCAGCGACATTTTGACCACGCGACATTTTGAGCAGACGACATTTTGGACCGGCGACATTTTGGCCCGCGACATTTTAGCCCGCGACATTTTAGCCCGCGACATTTTGGCTCGGCGACATTTTGGACCGGCGACATTTTGGCCCGCGACATTTTAGCCCGCGACATTTTCGCTCGGCGACATTTTGGACCGGCGACATTTTGGCCCGCGACATTTTAGCCCGCGACATTTTGGCTCGGCGACATTTTGGACCGGCGACATTTTGGCCCGCGACATTTTAGCCCGCGACATTTTGGCTCGGCGACATTTTGGACCGGCGACATTTTGGCCCGCGACATTTTAGCCCGCGACATTTTGGCTCGGCGACATTTTGGACCGGCGACATTTTAGCCCGCGACATTTTAGCCCGCGACATTTTGGCTCGGCGACATTTTGGCCGCGACATTTTGGCCCGCGACATTTCGGCCGCGACATTTTGGGCGTATACCGGCCTCTTTTAAGGGATTTTTGGGACCAAAAAAATATCCAGTAAAAATAGGCCAAGATTTCTAAAGAGTTACACATATTTTCAAGAAAAGATAAATCGTAAAACTTTTAGGTCAATAAATTGCTGACATGAATTGACAGAGGAAGAGCGAAGGAGGACAAAGATTACGCATTTTCACTTGCGGACATTGACTTTGGGTATAGCTTTTGATCATCTCTTGATCCACTGACAAGCACAAACACATTAAAATGTAAAATGGTTGATAGGAAAAAAAATGTATTACCCTCTTTCATAGAAATTGTGAACAGATTCAGAAATTTGGTGACGAGAGTGTAACATCCTAGCTTTTAGGTTAATTCTTAGTTTACACTTAATTAGAAGTGAAATTAATTGACACTTTGCAAGGAATTCAAAATTGCACTAGTTATATGTAAATAAATACATGAATCATAACTGAGCAAGGGAAATATTTTACAAACTCTTCAATTCAGTTGAGAGTCAGACCATCAGGGTGTCACTCAGTGCGAACTACCCCTACCCTCCCCATGCGCTCCCTCTCCTCTATAAGGATTATCTTCACTTTTCCGTGTTAACTCTGTCCGCTCAAAAACAATTAAATATATTCAAATTTAGAATGCTTATGACTAGGTCGGCAATTAGGTCGAGATTTTTTTTTAATTTTTAATTTAGTCGTAGTACTTGTTAAGCATACCATTACAAAAATTAAAGTTCCAACTTCTGAATAATTTAATATTAAATTATACTGAATGGACAATCAATAAAAAATATCCATTAATCAGTTCAACTGGATATCAAGCAAGAAAGTTTATTATTAAACTAAGGTACCCCGTTTACACTTATGTTCCATCAAAGAATAAACAGTGTATTAATTGAATCAGGGTCAGAGCTTATCAGAGTTTACAAATATTGCTTGCGGCGTAGTTTAAGTTTAAAGAAAGGCCCGATACAAAGTTTATTAAAAGATTAATGATTCGACGGTATCTATTGACTCTTTCATTATTGGAAAATCAGTATTTTAATTACTTCATGATTATCAGTTAATATGATCTTTCTGAGGAAGAAAGGTAAGAGGACGTAGATTCACGTTATACCTATATAGCGCAACTTTAACAAAAACTCTTAATGTGTTTGAAACTTTGTGAGTATCTTAATAAGCGCCTATAATTTTTAAAATGAATGCCTAAATTTATATAATTGTTAGTGTATCCAGAACACGAACTTTTTATGACTATCTGTAAATTGATAGGGATATGAATGCGAAAATAATCCAGATCTTTTTTTTTTCTTTTGAGTATTTGCATTAAAAAGGTGCAATCCAAAGAGAACATCTATAAACTAAGAAAATTTTGTTTATAAAATCGGCTTACATGGTTCAAATACAAACATGAGATTTTCTCCTTCAGAATAAAGTTTCCAGGAGCTAATTGATCAATGTAAGCGTACATTTCTTTCGTTAATGTTTAAATAATTTATTTTGTTATGTACGAATACGAACAATGGGCAGTTCAATGCATTGATTGAAGAACAAAAACATTCCCTTCTCATGCCAATGTAAAGTTCGGCATTGAATGCTTTTAGAATCAACGGCTTTTTTTTCTTTTATAAGTTATAAAAACGATATTTTTGAAGTTGAAGTAAGACATATACTGCTTTTATGCGGATTTCTATAAATTTTGAGAACAATATATTTTCTCTAGCAGGTTCAGCCTCAGAGAGATCCCATTCTCAGATCTTTGTTGAATATTCCAAAGACTTCCATTTCGTCGAGTAAAAATAACAGAAACAATTCAACAGATGATAAATCCGAAAAGCAAAATAAACTTTCTCCTTCTGCAGAAACATATCTCAAAAATCTTTGTTTTACACCACTTAACCCCTCAACAATTGAAACAAAGTCCCAAAAGGGGTGAGGCATAAAAGAGCAAAAGGGGGGAGGCATCGGGGAAAGTGTTGTACCGCCAAACGATGCCGTGCCCCCCACCCCACCCCATTTTCATGTTTCCCCAAGGAAATCCCCCATCTACAGCAGAAATACACGGAAAATATGCAAATTCAGCGAGGTTGGTTATATGTGTTGGCCATGCGCAAAGTTTGGACACATACGCACACGCTGCTTGGAAAGACAGTGCAGCACAGTTTATTTCTCTACTGAGTAAATATACAGAGAAAGGGGCCGAAATTAGGAAAAGGGTGGACCAGGGGGTGTTGGGGGAAGGGGAAATCGGGGAGCGTTATTAAATGAGGCAGGGCATGCCAGTTTTGGAGTTAAAAAAATAGTGGAAGTGAATTTGTTTTATTTACCTCATTTCGTTCAATTACGAGTTGTTTCAGAATTTTCAGTTGTTGGGAAGATTATGTTTGGAAATAAAATTGAATCTAATGTTTCAATATATTAGCAATAGAGTATTGGATATTCTAATAAAAAGTCGAAAAATGTTGCTTAACAAAGAGTTTATGTTTTTATTGAATATTCAAAGTCAGTACGATATATTTTGAAAAAATAAATGATGAATTTATACTACAGAATGAAAGCAATGACTAATATTAAAAGCAAATTGAAAAGGACGTGATTTCAAAAAAAAAAAAAAAAGTTTTGACAAATAATAAAAAAAATAAAATTAAAGTAATGAGGTTTTTTCTTCTAATATTAAAAAATTGAGTCTTGAAATAAGCTATTGTTTTCTTTTTTCAGATTGTTCAATTACACCGTTAATACTATACACTACTACCATAATTTCACCTCAATTTCCTTTTCCATTTTTCACTTTATTTGAAAGCTTGTAAAACTATTAGTGACTCACTTCTGGTTAAATTTTCAAAGTATATTAAACGCATGTACACAAACACATAAATACAGAAAAAAATAATATGGAATAAAAGAAATGAAAACGTGTCTAAATGTTATTTTTTATTTGCATTAAAATGTTGCGGTACTACAAGCATTTATTTTTTAAAATGCGCATTTACAAGGCTACAAATAAATACTACATCTAAAAACGCTTTTAACCTCTACCTTATTCAGGTTTCTAAAAAGTATTTTATGAATAATAATAAACTCTAGAGCATGAATTCAATTCACAAACTTATGAAAAATGCTTTCAATTTTGCGGAAAAATAGTGCAATTTCACATAAATAAATGCGTTCCATTGATATTTAAAGCATACAAAAGGAGTTGTAGCAAACGTATAAAGTTTAGAAAAAATTGATACATGCACTACGAACTTCTTAAAGCATTGTTAATTGGAGTTATTGGTCACAAGGAATTTAAAATATAATAATACTAGAATTATAGCGAGTAAGAATAAAGTTAAAAATAGCATTTTTACGCATTTCTACTCAAAAACAAAATCGTCTTGAGAACAAAATCGAAAAACTCAAGAAATGTAAACGAAAAAAGTAAAATATTTCTTCGCAAAGCGAACTTTGAAGAAGTAGTCATAATTACTACTGAGGAGTAAAATAATTTTATTTAGCAATATTATCACGGAAATTTATTCTTTAAAATTCTAGGACACTAAATACGAACTTTCTAACATTACTGCATATTCACTGTATAATTATAATTTGTAGTCATTTCCCTAAATTAACCATAAAAAAGCATAGTCATTACAAATGACATCAAGCAGTAAGCATACTATTGCCAAAAAACAGTTTCGTTAGATCTTCTGTTCATGATGACATTTAAATATTTTATATTCGTCACAACTAGATGAAAAAAGGATTTTTTGCAATTATGAAACAAATATTTAAAAAATAATGGAAACTAAAGACTGAATTTGTATATTTGCTACATATTTGGTTTGTTGTAATATTTTCTATTTATTACATTTCAGAGCAAAAAAAAAAAAAGATTTTATAATATTACATATAATGTAATAGCATGAAAATAATTTATGATCTGTGGAATTTTTTGTATTTACTTGAGAAGAATAACCCTTTTCAGTCAAGATATTGGCTTAGTCAGTCTATTACTAAGCCAATATTCTTCAGAAATATTGATCGACTATAAAAATGTATTTGGAATTCAGTAAGTGACAGCAGAGTGTCCCAGGATTTTAGTTTTTACTAGAATGTCATGAAACAAAAAAAAAAAAAAATCAGATTAAGCAAGTAAGATACATTATAGGAGGTAATAAAAATGAATTTCTAACCAGATATTTTTATTCTCCTGGTATCCTGGTGATTTTAATTGATTTTTTAGCAATGGTACTCCGAGAAAAATAAAATTTTGCAGCTCAATAAGTCAAATTGATTATGAAACAAAAATGTTTAGTAATAAAGTTTGACTTGACATTTTTTTCCAAATGTAATTTTATGTATCATTTTGTTAGAAAAGTTATTACTTATACTTCAAGAAAAGTAATAATTTAGAATTAAATTATTAGCATGTTTCACATATATTTTTTTCAAATTCAAGACAAACTATAAAATTCTGATAATATATATATTATACAACCATGAAATAAAATTAAATAACTATCGACATGACCGGTGTTACTACATTAAGGCTTATACGCCTCTCAGCATTTATTTTCCTTGTCAAAGTTTATAAAATTTATTCAAAAAGTTTGATTGCTGAATGAATGGACATTTAAGAAAATAAATTCTTATTCCTGGTTGTTAGTCCAATCAACCAACAAATCCAAACATTATCCACTTCAAGAAGTCAGCTTGAATTAAAACTGAATCAGCATCAAACTTTTTGATAATGGTTGATTAGCGACCCCGATGTAGAAAAGTTCTGTTTTAGATTACTGATTTCGCACGCAATATTCAATAAGAATTACGCCTTTTTATCTTTTAACCTTTAACAAGACAAAAGAACTCCCAAACAATGTTCCAAAACGCCAAAGGCCAGGCAAATGTTGCTGACATTCTTCAACAGGCAGTTTTTCTTGGAAGGTCCTAAAATCACAATTACACCTCCAGGTAAAATATATTTCAACCATCAAAATTCCCAATTATTGCATTTTTTCCCCTTTCCCGATTACCAACGCTTGCAATGTCCTAAAGCAACCAACAAGCACCGATTCAAAAGCCATTTTTTTCCTTGATTGGTTGAGCTTCGAATGGAAGCATTTCACGTGTGATGAATCTTCGAAAACTCTTCTCAACCCTTTAATGCCTTCTAGAACATCGTGGAACATCCCTCCTCTCAGGGTAAGGGAGGCCTGACAGCGACTTAATTTTTCCAGAATCCTGCCCAAGCAACGCAAAATCTCGCACTTGCTGCATATTCTCAAGGGTGTGATTAAAAGTTGCTGCTTTTAATTAAAAGGAAGAACCCTCGGGGTTTAAGAAACGACTGGGTAATTCAAGTGGAGGGGATGGAAGGGTTATGTACCGCAAAACAAATGCATGTGTTTTAGTAGGCAGCCTATAAGCTAGACAACGCCGCCGTTTCATGTCTAGTGGATATTATTTTTAACGTTTGAGGGATCATTTTGTGAGCTGATATGTAGTTTTTAGCCCTCGGTTGTGGCGTTTCACGCTATTTGTGTGGAAATGACTTGATTTTTCAACTTCATCAACTACTTTTTAAAGATTTTCTCACAGTTAGAAAAGTTATTTAAGCATATCTTAGAAATCAAGATTTGAAAAACTGTTTGTACATATTTATTTAAGATATTTCTTCGTACATTTGCGATGAGATAATGTTTTAAAATATCCTATCATGTTGTCTGCATTAATTGCTTAAATTTGTTTGTTTCTATAACTGATACGTAAAATGCATTGTCTTTTGTTTTATTGCTATACTAGCGGTACCCACACGGTTTTGCCTGTGGTAAAAAATTAAAAGGCATTTGTTGAGTAATTGATACAGCAGACAGAACTGTATTTTAGTTATAATTCAACTATAACTCCTTAAAAGCATGATATAAAAATAAGCCAAAAGAGAAAATAAGAACAATTTTGCTGCTTACAGAATTCAACAGAAATCTTACAAAAGAGTAAAAGAAGAAGGAAGTTTTCTTTTCTAGCTTTAAAAATAATGTAATACATTTTCCGAAATAAAGCATTTTAAAAAAGAACGTTGCAATATCGCAATTTATACGATATTTTTTTAATTTACCGAGTTTTAGTTCCTTAATAACTGGGAAAATAAAAACAGACAATTTTATCCAACAGTTAAATAACTCATTTTAATAAGGCTAGGAGCTTGGATTGCTACAAAAACAAATACATTTTGAAAATTATTAAAGGAAAAAGAACAAAAGAAAAAAAAGGTATAACAACGTAACGATGGTAACAACATGAAAAGTTAATTTCCGTTGATAAAATAATTCATTTCATCTTTATTTTCAAATTTTATTCTTGAGCTTAACCATTTTAGAAACGTTTGGCATGCTTTGCTCAAGGTAAACCTTGAATTTCTGGGATTCTAAAAAGAATTACTACAGCTCTTCTAATGCATGTAGAAACTTCTAATTGATATCATTTTTAGCAGAAAATTCTGAGTTTTCGAATGACATAAAATTTGAAGATGTGTATAAAATATTTCTCTCCCATTTCATCACGTTTATGTGAAAAATGAGCTTGAACTTAGAATAGAAAAGGAACAAAATCGAATTTTCGAAAAACAACTTGCGAGACGCACAAACCCATACTACGAACAAATTTTGTGCCAAATTTTATGAAAATCGACCGAACGGTTTTTGCGCTACGCGAATCACAGACAAACAGACAGAAAGAAGAAAAGAAAGAGAAAAAGACAGACCCACCTTCAGCTTTATTATTAGTAGAGAAGAGATATCTTAAATATGTATAAATATATAAGATGAATAATTTGGATCAAGGTAATTTTTGTTCGTAAAAAATACTGTGTACGCAAATAAATGTTTATTTGCTTACTGAGAGAAAAAAAAATCAGTTAATATTTTTTTAGGAGGCAAGTTCATTGACAGTGTTACTTACATTAGAAACTTTTTCAAATCAAAATATCAGTGCACTTCATTTGTTTAGAAATAAGCTGTAAAAATAATTATTATTTAATTGGATTTAGTTCTGACGTAATCAAATGTAATGGTAATATTTCTTCCCACTTTAATATTTGTATCCTCAATATTTGCAAATTTTATAACCAAATTCTAATGTAATGCTTTTTAAAATCAATGTTTTTTTTTTTTTTTTTTCAAATACTTCGTCATTTCTTTGAAAATTTTCTATGCATAAATGTGTCATTTAAAAATATATACATAAAATTTTGCATTTCTGATAATTTCAGCAAAAATCTCAAATTAAGAACAACAAATTTACTCGCGATAAATATTTCTCCTTTCTGAATTTTTAGATAAAAAATTCCACCCAACAGAAAATGCTTTGGTACAAAATTATCATAAAAATGATTCTTAAAGTGAGTAAAGTTTACAAACCATGTGCTAATAAGGGGGAGGAGGGATATATTCAAAAAATTGAATATATTTTGCCAAAATGTTCTGTTTCAAACCTGTGACTTATATTATTGGGCGGCTAATACGCAAACTATTTGTTGTCCAAACTGTTTTATCTCCAATATTTTGCTTCCGATTTTACTTTCCTGATTAACAACAAGTCTTAAGTTTCACTGGAACACACTAAAGGTATTAAGAGTTATTTTAATTTCTTCTAGTTAATATTTGGTACTATTTCAAATTAATATGCGAAGCTTCCACATTTGCTTATATGTAGAAAATATTGTCATCTAATATTAAGTAATTGAAATGAATTGGCTTCATTATCTTCTTGCTATATCAGAAAAAATACCAAAAAAGGCGTAACTATACAAAAATTATGGTCGCACGTGCCTTCTTTTACTAGTTAATATGGATATGACCTACTTTTTCCGGTAACACTTTTGTATTAAAAAAATAATAAAGTAAGCTACAGCAGCAGGGAACTTGCAAATCAAGGTTAGAATAATTATTTAAAATAGTATTCAGTAAAATTGTTAGTATGTGTGCGACGTATTTTTATGGTCACAGCTGCTAAAATAATCAAGGAATGTAATAAATCACATGTAAATGTTAGCGAAATTATTTTAACTAGTCTTCTAGTTTTCTAGTGAAAGTTTTACCGCTCGCACGATATGCTTTCACAACACCGTTGTATGATATAAATATCAGGAATCTCGAAATACATCTCATGGAAACTTTAGCATAGCTATTTTCTTTTCCAATATTTGAGTTTTCTTAACTCTATAAAGGAATAAAATTATATATTTTACCTCTATTACTAAAAACGAAACTTTTGACTTCTAGTATTATTTTAACCCATTAATGCCTACATTTTTTTCCAAACATATTTTGAATACTGGTTACAAACAGTGTTTAATGGACAGGAAAAAATATATAAAAGAAAAGAAAAAAAAAATCGTCCCTTAAAAGTTACGATAGACCCCAGAGGGTATATACTTTTTTCACTAAATTTTTTTTCTGCTTACGATATAATATTTAAAAAGACATTTTATAAGAAGAAATAAAATCAACAATTAACATAAACTGGGAAGCTGGGAATAACTTTGAAAACTTAGCTTTTTTTCTTGAGATTGTGAACGATGTGATTTTTGATAAAAATCACATTAAAACTGCTACAGAACACACTTTACAATGGTTATGTGCTGCAATCTGTTAATAACGAATTGAGACAATACCAAGGTGATAATTGAATACTATTATTTGGTTGAAATGTTCATTTTGGGGAAATTCAGACCCTTTATTGGACCGTCCCTAAAAAGAGACGCTAGGCATTAATGGGTTAAAGGCCTATATTCATTAATAAAATAAAGTGAAACCGTCAATAGAAGCCCGAAAAAAATGTTACTGTTATATCAATCACAGAAGACTAAGAAGAATGTAATATGCACTCCTATTATGTTAAAAGAAACATTGGTGTTTTGTAAGATTTTTAGGTAGAGAAATACGTACATAATTCAAAATTAAATACTGAATCGCAGATCAAAGATTGGATTATTCTTATTTGAATAATTATTATCAGTCACTTTTATTCATTGTAAATGCTACAGAATTTATGATCATAATTAATATCATTATCCCCAGGAAGCTTCAAAAGATATCTAACTTAATTATTATGTTACATAAATTTAATATTTATTAATTTTTTCATTATTACTTATCATAATTAATGAAATTGCTGCACTTACCGTACTTAGAAAAAGCTTTTAACATATAAAATAATCTAGTGACTCCGAGACAAGTGACCACAAAGGACCAATAGCAGACAGAAAAATAAATAAATAAATTAAAAAAAACCCGAAGATAGCATAAGCTATCAGGAAGTGCATTGATTGGATGGAGAGTCATAAAAAGGAAATTTACAACCCAAGTTTCGGAAAAATTAATCATTCTGGTTCCGCACACGCTTTACCAAATTTCTACCCACTCATTAGCATTCGCAGCGCAAAACAGTCAGCCCATTCGATATTTTTCCTCAGAAGAAAAAAAAAATCGTTACAAGTCAATCAGCTTTGGTCGCCCATTCACTAAAAAGTCGATCTTAACCTATAGATCATTTGGATATATTTATATACCTGGAGGTAATCAAACTGTCAGCAACGGTTAATAACGTATCTCGTAAATAGCATTAAACACTTTACCACTGTCAACATAAAAAAGCTTAATTCATTTTTTTTCCTTTCTGAGTTTGAAGGAGTTTCCGTATGGTGGGGCAGTGGACGCTGGTAATAACTATAAACGCAGGGCATTTGCTGTTCTTGAGAAAAGAAATAAGGTAATGATTTTCGATTGGCAGCAAACAATGGGCAGCCATTAATATGAGTCGCCTATTATGGATTTTTATAAAGTCGTAAAGTATGTGAAGATGATTCACTTTGAGAAGAAAATCGTTTAATCTGGGGATATAGGAGGAATTGTGGGAGAGAGGGGGAGATGCAGGGGAAAATTGAATTACTCCTTTGAAAAATCGCTCCAGTCTCAATAATCAGTATTCAGATAAGAACGACTGGATCAGGGAAAACTGTTGTTTCGTCCTGAGGTAGACAATAATTAAAAAGTATGTTCTAATGTAAGTTTAAGTCTATGTAAGTTTAAATGATCCGGGTGGTACCCGCGAGCCTCTCTTTGCCCGAACAACGGCTATTTTTTTCTTTAAGAGCATTTTTCGAACTACAGTTTCAAAGAATTTGTGAAGAAAAATCCCGACCCCCGACCACGTTATCACATCGAAGATCATTTAAAGTGCTTTAAGAGCTTCCATTAAAAAATTACCCTCTCAACCCCCTCCCCTCCTCAAAATGGTTTGTCTGCTTACGCCACTGCTATTATGCATCAAAAAATGGTTGGATGGAATTATTTGTCTGCGTTGTCTTATTTGGCACAACCACCTTAGTACTTTTTAGCTTGCCAAAAGAAATTTTTTTTTTCTTCTTCTTTTTGCTGGACTTTTTGAAATCAGTGTAATGTAATTTTTTATATTCCAATAGACTTTTTCTTGCATCCTATAACTACCAAAATATTAAAATAGCAGAGTCCTTCATTCCTGGACATAGTTACAATATCAATTATATTCGCAGCAAGATTGTACACGGGCATGTGGTCATAGACTACTGAAAAAAATTGAACTCGACTACAAAACAGCTAGTAAAAAATATTTAAAAAAAAACCTTCCAATTAAATGCCGTTCAAAGTGAAAGTTCAATCCGTGCAGCCCCGTCAAAACCGAGCATAACCATCTCCCTTGTCAAGTCTGAAGCACCTGAGGCAATTTCCTCTTCAGTCCAAAGACACAAACAGAAGTACAGACAGGTTGAAGTGGGTACGTGGTAAAAAGGGACAGGGGGATCTAGCATGAAACAGGCGCCGTAACGGGCGCTGACAGCTCGGACAGACGGACAGACAAGGCGCTCAACGATGCTGTCACTTCACCTTGCCAATTATTGGGAAAGGCCTTCAACCTCCCGCTCTTTTCGTTCTGCGAAGACTTTTTGTTTTCGTTTCCCTTTGTGGATATGTTACTGTTGTCTTTCGATGAGTTGCTTCAGGTTTTTAGAGACGATGAGAAACTAAGCGAACGATAAGGGATAGATTGTTTCGCTTATTTGTCTTCGAAAGTTTTGTAATTACCGTGGGGAAAATGAATTTTTCATTTCGTTGAAAATACTCAGCTCACATTCATCCTTTTCCAGAAATTTTAGCTGCACTTTTTGCAAGAAAAAATCCTTTATTGAAAATAAATTTAAAAAAGCAGAATGCTTTACAAGTTTTTTTTTCTTTCAAATGGGGCTGCAATAGAGGCACAACCTTTTGCAGACCTAGTGCGATGCCCCAATTAAGCATCCCTTCTTTCACGTAGCACCAGAATCGGTGGAATGCCATTACCACGAGAATTTTGACGCCCAGTTGCCGCCAGATGGAGGCACCTGGGCTCTTTTTGATGCGAAGGAGAACTAGGCTTTAATTTTGCCTAGGCTTATTCAATTTCAAACGAATACCCCAAGGGATCTTTTACATGCCGCATAATCATACGACATGGGCGCCGAGGATTTTCCGCATCTCGAAAATCCGCCGACTGGCCAACTCTAGGATCGAACCCTGGTTATCGGCGCGGAAAGCCGACGCTCTACCCCCACGCCACCAAGTCGGCTTAGAATGCTTTACAAGTTTTATTGAACTTGTATTGCTTTACAAGCCTTATTGAAACTAATAAGAAATAAAATAAAATAAAGCAGAATGCTTGGAAAACTGCATGTTTTCCAAGCTGCATGTCAATCCAACTGCATGTTTTATTCTTTTTTTTCCACAAACCAAAATACCATGAAACCTAAGAAAAGTCGAACGAGTGCCACTGATAATATTTATGGCACGAGCTGTTCAAGTTAATGCAATTGACAGCTTTGAGCTGTGTTTTTGTTCCATTAATTTTTCTTGCTGCTTCCCACTGACATTTCCATACTAGGACATTAAGGAAAATGAGACCAATATATGAAAGTCAAGCGACTTTTACATAAGGGTCCTAGTTCCATGAAGGCCCGAAATGTTTCGGTAAAATCATCAACAGGTTGCAGCAACTTTCGAGCGTCAGTTCAAGGGCACGTCACATAGTGACGCTGCAGTCTTCATCATGCCCCAAAACGTCCGGTGACAAATTAATTGTTGCAGCTATGTTTGCAGTGAAGTCAAACCAAACATGTCTCAGAGGACATCACAATTTGGTTACTTTGTGTTTTTGACCATTGATAATACGTCTTTTAAACTTCCACATAAAATGTTTGCTGTCAGAGAATTAGTGAATCCGCAGAAGTAATGGTATGGTAATGAGAAGAACTGTAGTTTCTGAGTACCGTCACGGCATGAAAGGTTAAGTTGTGCTGTCTGTCAATGCGGCCAGGTTCAAACAACACATGGCAATATGGTTTCTGTACAAACAGAGTCTCTTGCGGTGATCTATCGGGAAATGAAGACAGTTAATATGGCAATTACCACATAGGTGGAACAGCTGCAAACCATTGATGTCCAAGTTTTTGGGAAGGGTGGCAAACGATACTGAATCTGCCTAGACCGGTCAACGCAGACTTTGTAAACAGCAGTTTCAACAAATTCTTTTGAGAACAGATGGACACACTTTTCGTACTGTTCAGATTTGTCTCTCTGAGACCACCCCATATGTAAAAGTCTTAAGAGAACATTTCGGGGTCAAAACTTTCATTTGGACGATGAAATTGAAAAATTGTACAATTTTCAGACACAGCTGTGCTTTCAAGAAAGACTACAATTTCGCCAAGAAGCGACCACGATGCTTCGATGGTTGCTGAAGCGATGAAACTTACGCTGCAATGCCCTTGGTGATTTCTTTTGATTTTGATAAAGGCATCATTTTTTAATTAATTTGGCTATGTTTTTCATCTAGCCAATCCTTATACAGATTCATTTTTGTTGTACAGCGTTTTTTAAAGTGCCAGTTTATATTTTCTCAAAATCCGCAAGAGAGGTCACTGTAGTAAAAGGGTCGAAGGGTTTAAAATGCCTCTATGGAGGAGTCGGTCATTTTCCCTACGACTCCGAAGCCCTGGTGGCTGAAAAGATAGTTTCGAGTCATTTGCTTACGACAAAAACACAAAATATTTTCTGGACTTACTATGGGCACGTGGCATATACTGTAATGCTCAAATAGTTCATCTCCGAAAGATTATTTCCCAATCTTTAAAAAAACATCCATAAGACTAACAGCGGATTAAAAGGCGTGTGCTGCTTCCTTAACAAACATAACACACACAAAATCATTTTTTAACGTGAAATGGGTGCCAAAAGAATAAGTAAGTCAAAGATAATCAAATGATATATTGATTACTATCAATGCAAGCATTATTTTAAATAATTCCCTAGGGCAAAAACTATCTGTAGTACATGAAATATTGTACAGCTCATTACCGATATATGCATCAGAGGGAGAAATCGCACATGAATCAACCTTTAGTTCAATAACCATTATCATTTAATAAGCTGCGCTGAACAGCTTTAACATTCACGTCAACCTATTGCCTACAAAATTATTTTCTCTAAATATTTTTTTTTCTTCTCTTGAACTTAGAAAAAAATTCATTAGCAGAGCGAAATTTTTAGACCTCCAGTCACGTAATCTTCATCGTTTATATTCCTAAAGCGATTAGTAAAGCTTCAAGATTTGCAACTCCTCCGTATCATTTTAATGGATGAGGGGGACATTCCTGACAATTTCGTTAGTTGTAGATTGATACGTAACTCACGGCACGGAAATCAACATATAATGAGATCCATAGCAGTTTGAAAATGACCCACCTGTAGTTGCGGACATTATTACTTTACCACAAAACATAGATGTTGTTTTTACCGTATAATACAGCTAATTTCATATTAATTTTACAGTAATTTAATGTAAAATTGCTAATTTTCCATTTGCTAATTTTACGCAGTAATAAATGCAAAATCGCTAGTTTACAGTAATAAACTAAAATTGCTAGTTTCAGAGATTATTGCTGTGCTTGTGCATTTTAGAGTTTTAAACTGGAACCTCTGCTGCCAGTATTATGCGTGTTTTTTTTAGTGCGTTTATTAGTGTTTTTTTTTTTTTTTTTTTTTTTCAAATTTAGAGGTTATGAAGTGGTATTTTTATGTCTTTTCGTCAAGAGATAGTAAATAAAGCATCAAAAACAGTTGATTTTTAAACTGAAAAACTAGCTGAACCGTTTTAATATCTAGAAACCACAAATATCCTTTAATTTGAAAAGAAGTCAAATAATTTTCCATTCGGAGATTTACTTTTGCTTGTTTTAAAAATGTTTATAAAGCAGACATTGAAAAATTCTGTCTGCCTGTACAATGTACACTAATTATATAAATTCAGGAACATAACTACATGTAGACTTATCCAATAACCAATGTATTACAAATTACATTATGTGATTCGACTCTAACTTTACTTTTTGTAGGTATACCTGCATTTCGCGTCTTAAGAAACAACACATACATTCAATATTCACACTATCAATTAAGTAACATAATTTAAATCAATGACCAGTAATTAAATGGATTGAATGAAATTCACTTTCTCTTCTAGCCCCCAAGATTCAGTGGTAAGTGTGATAATTCAGTGTAATGATAATTGCAAGCCTTCCTTTACCATCTAAGAAAGAATTCAGTTCTCTTGCAATGCTAAAAATTGTGCTTCCTTTTTTATAAAGCTTTAGAACCATCAATTAAAGTTTAAAATTTTTTGCGATAAAGAGATACGCTGAACAGCCTTTTCTACAAATCATATCGCTCCAACTGAGAATCAATCTAATAAAAATGTACTTCAAAAGTTCTACGTTACATTTAACAAAACAATATATCTAGCATGTAGTTTTAATCCTAAAACGAACCCTAAGTAACGTATCATACTTGTTAGAATTTGACTATAACCAGGAATATGGGTAAAAGTCTTTGGCTGTTGAATTGACGGAAATCACTATTCTATGAAATATCAAAATAGGAAATCTTGTGGAATGTGGTGATGTCCAGACAAACAGATAGTAAAAGTATTGGCCATTGAGTTAATGGATATGTATATTTGATAAAAAATCTAAATCAGAGATCTAGTGGATTTTGGGGATAGTTGGACAAACAGTTGGTCAAAGTCATAGGCTAATGAACTAATTCAAATCACAATTTGATGAAAAATTGAAATTTGAAGTTTTTTACCAATTTCTTTACTAGGCTCATTTATTGTAATTACAATATGTTTTTGAATTAGATTTGCAGAAACTGATTCATTGTATCAAACTTTTCTATTTAATATCAATAGTTTTGTAAGTACTTAGGAAATTATTATTTTTTAAAAACTTGAATTCAAACTCCCCGTTGTTATACATACTTTCACTTTCTAAAAATATCTTAAATAGAAACTTTCTTTTATAGTGTATAATATAAACCGTTTATTTGCACAAAAGCAAGTGCAGCAGTACCTGCATTCTCATCAAAATTCAATGAATTAAGTAATCAGGCCGACCATCTTGATTCTCTTTCAAACCCACTGATAGCTTTTCCAAAGATTTTGTCACACCACAAAGACCACAAGATCTTTTTTTAACCACAGCTAGTTGCCAATTAAAACCAAAGACACGACATTTTTGTGTAGATGACAGGTGTTTCCCAAAAGCAGCACAACACCGAACAAACAAACATGGAAATAATCAAAAGAAACACGTGTGTAGTATCCGTTGTACATGTCACCGAGCACAGTCCCCTCCCCTTATAACGATCTGAAAAAATGTTTTGTCTCTTTGTCTCAGATGCCAATGGTAATTTATTGTCTCACAAATTGACAAAGTTGCGGTGTCGCCTTTCTAGTCAGCATTTACATACCACTTGCTGATCCCAATTCTTCCTGCGGCAATTAGCGTTTAGTGTCGTTAGCGCAGCGGGGCAATTATAATTAGTGGCATCTGCAATGAAATTTCTATGGAGGTATTGGAAAACAAATGACTTTATTATTGAAATGATTCGGCATTTCTGCCGTTGAATTATTAGCGACGAATTGTTGTAAGTTTGTCTTCTTCCCATGATGGATTATAAGCTACATTGTGCTGATGGAGATTGTTTTGTTGTTTCTTCCACATCGGAACACAAAGACTTTTTCAATCAATCTTTGTTCTCAAAAGTACAAAGACAAACAACATGCAACTTAATTAATACAAATAATCTTTGATGTTTTTTTATTAAACAATAATGCAGAATGGAAAGTTATTTTTACCGAGCATATTTTCCTTCTTAAGAAGAGTTTAAAAGAAGTTAAGACAATGTTTCTTACAATTTAAACAGCGATAGAAATATCAAGCATCTTATCTTAAAACTGAAATAAAAAAAAAAATAAACAAGCATGTATGACTGAAAACAAGATGTTACGTTTTAGCACATTGCACAGCAAAGGGCTCCAAAAACAAAGTTTTCTAATGCAGAAGTGCAGCAAGAAGTCAGTTAAGGAGAGGGGGATTCCGGCATAAGAATAGACAACTGTAATATTTGTAAAGATAAGTAGTAAAATTTTGATTTTAATTTCGTATAGCTATTCATGCAACATAAAGGCTACGAAAAAACACCTTCGCAACAGTTTTCATTCTAAGGAATCAAGTTTTTTGCTTCAAGGGAAGAGTCCGGCCCCGTGGACCACCACTACTTAAATACGCAACTGATGGTCTAAAAGGCTTTCATGTGCTGTATTTTTTAAAATTAAATGTCTGGTATTTGGAGTAAAGAATGAATGTTTCTATTAACGCATGTTGCCAAAGTGTTTAATTTATAATAATAATAAAAAGTGATATTTTATCAACCTTTAACAATATCTCTTCTTAAACTTTTCAAAAATAAGGTTTTTGATCTACAGACGGAAGTTAGTTCCTTCTCTGCATTTTATTTTGCAACAGACGGGGAAAGGGCTGGTATAGCGCTCCACACGTAAGTTGACCTCCGAGATTGACAATGTTTACTCTTTTTTTTCTGGTAATCAGAAAGAGTAATTACAGGCGGATTTAGGTTGGAATATTTCAGCAAATCGAAGTAGCCCAAATCAATCCAGCGCCCATTACCCTAAAAAGAGATACGCAGTGTCCATGCTAAAAGTCAACTTACCAGAGGAGTACTACACCGTTATAACTACAGATTGCATGTGGCACTTTTAGGGTGAAAAATTGTAGCACCAGCGTCAGCCCTGAAGGTTCCACTTAACTCCCTATGACACCCTCGAAGATGCATATGGAGTCAAGTGGCACCCAATGGGTACCTTATGTCACCCTAAAGGTGCCATAGGGAGCCTAATATCACCTTCAAGGATGCCAAAGGGTGTTACGTGGCACCCTTCAGGTGTGCCGCTGGTGCTACAACTTTTCACCCTTAAAGGTGCCACATGCAATCTGTAGTTTTAACAGTATATGCGTACCCATACCCATATGTCTATTATCGGTAACCTGAGACTTTGAGAAAATTTGGGGGAAGGTATTCCTTTCCTTGCATAAACATAACCTCGAGAGCTAGTTAAAAGAAAAAATAAGTAGGAGTTAATTGTATCCGAGTTATCAATATCACAGGAGAGAAAAGTGCTGTATACACCTCACCAACCAATTATTTTCATTTCTTTTTGTTTTTCTTCCACTTTCGCGACCTATCAGCGTCTTTCCCATTTCAAACGACTCTCCATTCGAAAATTACGTTTCCCATTACATATCAGTCCGTCCATCATTTCCTAGCGAACCTCACCTACCGACTTGCGTCCTGTCCAACTCGAAGATTCATTAATCAAAAGTTGGAAGAATCGGGCTGCAGGCACTTTGCTGCTGCGACGACTGAAAAGCCGCTATAATGTAACCCACAAAATTACCCATTGTACTAGACACCGCTTAATACATTTTTATGTGCTTATTTTGGGCGATTTCTACATCAGACATGTTGGTCGCACGTCTGCAGTACGTTCCCTTTTTGCCAGACTGTCACGAAAGATACGAAAGCCCTGATTTCCGGTGTGTTATACACCCCGAGGGTACGAGGCAGAGCAGGGTGGCTAATAGGTGGGGGTTGATGGGCATAATTGCTGGGTTTGTGTCGTAGATGTAATTAGAAGCGTTCTCGGCCAAGCATCCGGGCATACCAGATGGAGTTTTCAAGACGTTGATGAATCGGTATGTCCTGTTAAAACATTAAGAAAGTTAATTGTCGGAGGTATTTCGTTTTTTTCTTTTGTTGCTGTTTCTTGTTGACTTACACGTGTTGGGTTCGCTGGTTTTGTTTGTTTTACCTGGGAGGGGAATTGAAAAAAAGGTTTTGCTTTTGAAGTGACCTTTTTCAGAAGTTCACTTTCGTTTTTAAAGAAGCACTAAATCACAGTGCAGGCTGCAGGGGCGGAAGCAATTTTGTGCAAGGGGGAGCAGCAGTGGTCCAAGTCAGAAATCTACAACACATTTGTAGTTCTTTACAGTTGCATATCTTAGATGGACTTAAGTTGCGATTGAGCTCAGCTCTTGTAACTGTTTTTATTTATTTATTATTATTATTATTTTTTTTTTTTTTTTGAGTTTTTACATAATAGATAAAACACGGGCCATGAACGTATAACTTCAAAGATGAATATTAGTTATACTTTTAGAAGGGTTTTAGTTGCAAGGGGGTTCAGAGGAGCTCAGATCTTTTTAAAAACAGTTGCAGAGTTTTCGCATAATGAACTAAGTTTGGTAGATTAACTCATACAAATAAGCTTTGAATATCATTAGACATGATGTTATATTTTTGTGATGCAATGATGATATGATTTTCACAGACTCAGCTACAAATTTTACTTAAAATAGGAAACCTCTTACCTCTAATCTGATAAGGCTTTAGAAAATATGTTCACTGCATATTTTTTGGTTTGCTTTTTTTTTTTTTTTTTGTCGTTTTCCCGTGAACAATGAGTTGTAAAATATCAATAAAGAGTCTGATAATAAAATTGGAAATTTTTCAAGTGCTTAAGAAGTTTTCAAAGCCTAGTTTTTCCGATAAAGCGGACACTTAGAGATTTTCAATTGTAAAAGAAAAGAGCTTCATACGTAGATGGGACTTCCCAAATGGTCAAACACAGAGAAGAGACCTGCCCACATGCTATTTTCAAATGTAGGGACATATTGTTCATAATGAGAGATACCTCACTAAGCGAGAACGTCAGTTCAGTGCAGTTCCTCAAACACTTTTTTATTTAAGTTGTGAATAGTTAGCTACCCTCAGGAAATTTAAGGCATAAAAAAATTCCTTATTCACACTGTAAGAAATGAATGTTTTTTTACAGTATAATACAGCTAACTTTATAGTAATAAACTATAAAATAGCTATTTTTACGGAAATAAACAGTAAAATTGCTAATTTAATAGTTTATTACCGTGTATTTTACAGTTTTTAACTGGAACCTCTGCTGTCAGTGTTATACTGTTGTTTTTTCTGTATAATTCAGCTAAATTTTACTGCAATAAAATGTAAAATAGCTAGTTTTACAGTTTACAATTTATTACTGTGCATTTTAGTCTTAAATTGGAACCTCGGCTATCAGTACTATACTACAAAAACAAAAGTTCATTCTTTGCAGCGCAGGCTAGTGAAACTATGTTTCTTATTTATTCTTTTTGTCATTGTTCTGCAGTAAAAAGGTGTTTTCTGTCTTGGTTACGCATCGTGCATTTATATTCTTGGAAGAATAATCAAAAAATTGCTATAGTTAAATCGAAACTTCTGCAATTTAAGGGATTTCTTTTTAAGTTAAAACAACAAAGAGAAGAGAAACCAAGAAAACACACGAAATTACCTTGAACTGTCAAGACATTTTCAGTGTTTTCTGATAGAATGAACGGAGCTGATAGAACCGTAGACTATAATGCTTGGATAAATATTCATTCCAGTACATTCCTAATAATTAATATAAGATTATGTCAGCGTCTTAAAACTATTTCAAATGATCAAGAACTGCAACCAAATAATTTATTATTTTTTTAAATTCAAAATAATAGATTTCAAATAAGTGCAAGTCTTTTTTAAAGCTATATACGTTTCGAGCTGGAACTAAGTGATCCTTTAAGCAAACAATTTTAAAGTACAGAGAAAAAAGTGTCTAGACGCATTCAAATTCATTAAGCTTTTTTCGATTTCATCACTCTAAAGGTTTTATAATCGTTCAAACTGCTATTAAATCTTTTAAAAACGTCTGTAATGTTTAATTACTAAAAACCAAATGTAATGAATGGTCATCTTCTTTACGCTTATAATTTTCATTATTAATTACAGAAATGGGCACTTTTCGGTGAAAAAACATTCAATATTCATTCGTTTCCTTATTGATTCATGTGCTCAAAAATACATTAAATAATCAAATAGAAAACACTGCATTAGAAAATTGTTTACCGTTCAGTTTGCCCACACTGTAAAAAATAAATGTTTTTTTAACAGTATAATACAGCTAATTTTATAGTTATAAACTGTAAAAATTGCTCATTTTACACTAATAAACTGTAAAATTGCTAATTTTACACTAGTAAATTGTAAAATCGCTCATTTTACACTAATAAACTGTAAGATTACTAATTTTACATTGATAAACTGTAAAATTGCTGCTCTACAGTAATACATTGCAAAATTGCTAATTTTACAGTTTATTACTGTGCGTTTTAATTTCAAAACTGGAACCTTCGCTGCCAGTATTATAACGTTGTTTTTACAGTATAATACAGTTAATTTTTAGGTAATGATCTGTAAAATTGCGATAATAAACAGTAAAATTGCTGCTTTACAGTAATAAACTGTAAAGTTGCTAATTTTAGTTCATTACTGTGCATTTTACAGTTTTAAACTGAAACCTCTGCTGCCAGTAATTTGCTATTAAAACAACGCTTAATTTTTTGCAATGCATGAAAAAAAAAAGAGAAGAGAACATTTTCCACTTTTTTTTCACTAAAAAAAAATTAAATGAAATAAAAATATAATAACAATTTTACAAAGCATTTTTTAACATGTAAAACAGTTTTCTTTCTTTGTGTACTGCAGTTTTCAAAACAAAGTTCCAATGTGTTCATTTTTATTTCACTTTGACCGACATTTCCCTACAAATCTGTAGGATCTGCCCCGTACATTCTCTTCTCTGTCACATTTCCTTGCATTTATGTAGAGATGTTTGGCAAAGAGAAACAATAAAGATATCTTACTTCTTTAAAATAAGCAAATAGATTTTAAGTTTTGTTTTAAAAATTACGGCACACAAACAAACAACGGTTTATGTTTTAATAAAACTTGTATTGAAATGTTATTTTTTCTTTCAGGTAATAAATTTGTACCTTGAAACAAAGGTGGAAATTTCCCACTTTCGTTTTGCAGCGGGCGATTGAAAAATAAAATAGTTTTCTGTCATACTTTTATTTGATTAGTAAACCTTTTTTAGATCAATTAAATTAGTAAACAAAAAAGGGCTTACATAAATAAATAATGAAGCGAAGCAGTAAATAATTGAATATATCCATTAATTAACTAATATATATATATATATATATATATATATATATATATATATATATATACACTGAAGTGACAAAAGTCATGGGATAGCAATATGCAAATTTTCAGATGGCAGTAGCATCGCATAGAACAGGTATAAATGAGCAGTGCTTTTACAGAGCTTTCATTTCTGTTCAAGTTATTCATGTGAAGAGGTTTTAACGTGATGATGACCGCACGACGTGAATTAACAGACTTTGAACGCGGAATGTTAGTTGGAGCTAGACGCATGGGTCATGCCATTTCGGAAATCGTTAGAGATTTCAACATTCCCAGATCCACTGTGTCAAGAGTGTGCCGAGAGTATGAAATTTCAGGCATAACATCCCACCATGGACAGCGCAGTGGTCGACCGCCTGCACTTAAAGATCGAGACCGGCGACGTCTGCAAAGAGTCGTAAATTCTAACAGACAAGCAACACTGCGTCAAATCACCGTAGAAATCAATGTGGGACGTACAATGGACGTGTCTGCTAGAACTGTGCGGAGAAATTTGGATTTCTTGGGCTATTCCAGCAGAAGACCGACTCGAGTGCCTTTACTGACAGAACGACATCGCTTGCAGCGACTCTCGTGGGCACGTGAGCATATCGGTTGGTCCCTAGATGAATGGAAAACCGTGGCCTGATCCGATGAGTCACGATTTCAGCTGGTAAGATCCGATGGTAGGGTTCGAGTGTGGCGCAGACCCCACGAAGCCATGGACCCAAACTGTCAGCAAGGCACTGTTCAAGCTGGTGGTGGCTCCGTAATGGTGTGGGCTGTTTTTTCATGGCATGGACTTGGTCCTCTAGTGCGACTGGACCGAACATTGACTGGAAATGCTTATGTGCAGCTACTTGGAGATCACTTGCAGCCATTCATGGACTTCATGTACCCAAACAACGATGGGATTTTTATGGATGACAATGCGCCATGTCACCGGGCCACAACTGTTCGCAATTGGTTTGAAGAAAATTCTGGACAATTCCAACGAATGATTTGGCCACCTAGATCGCCCGACATGAATCCCATTGAGCATTTATGGGACACCATCGAGAGGTCTGTTCGTGCCCAAAATCCTGCCCCATCAACGCTTTCACAATTATGGACGTCTATCGAGACAGCATGGCTCAATATTCCTGCAGAAGACTTCCAACGACTTGTTGAGTCCATGCCACGTCGAGTTGTTGCACTTCGCCGGGCAAAAGGAGGGCCGACACGATATTAAGAGGTATCCCATGACTTTTGTCACTTCAGTGTATATATATATATATATATATAGGAGTGATTAAAATAGGGAGTTAATACGAAAATAAGTGAACGTATGTATAAAGAGTGAATTATTAAATGATTTGATGTAAACTTATCAATTCATAAATGATCAATTCATAAGCAATTCAATAAATAGTTGAACACGTAAATGAAATGAGTTCTTTCACTTTGCCCTTCCTGAATTGACTAATTATGCAGAACATTTAAAATAAAAGAGGTTTAATATTAAATAAATAAGGATTGTTCCGAAAATTAATAGGCCCTGACTAATATTGAAAATGCTTCTAACAAGAACTTAACCATTTATTACAGCAAAATGATTTTTGGCTTCCAACAAAATATTACCATATGAGCATCAATTTTCGAGAAACTGCTTGTGTAATTGTATTCTTTGATCTGTAGAGGTAACTTTTTCTGACTGGAATAGATAACATAAGTAACTAATTACTTAAAATATTACAATATAGGTGGTACTGAAAACATATTAAGTATTTTACCATTTCACTTTGCCCCATATTCCCTTAATAAGTGTGATGAAAAACTCGTGCAATTTGAAGTTTTTGTGAAAGTGCCCGAGTTTTGACAGACAATAAAAATATATATAAAAATGGATGTATGTATATTTTTGTATGTTTGTTTCTTATAAAAATCCAGTTTTCGTCGGATTTTCATCAAACTTGGCACAGAGGTTATTTGTTGCACTAGAATTCACATAGGCCGGGTTTTGAAGTTTAAAAAAAAATCCAAAAAGCTTAAAATTCGCATTTTTTGTCTCAAAATGGCTATTTTGTTTTAATTTTGAATATATAGAGTAATAGAGATAAGCCTTTAAGCAGACAAATTGATACAATTCACCACATTTAAATATGAGTATTTTCCAACAAAGATTACGATTAACAATGAAATATCAATTTAAGGCTCACCTATTTCACTTTAGCATGAAATAAATCAAAAACAATTATAATTCATGTTCTAATTACCTTGGAGCATTGACACAACTATTGTGTGATGCAGAAAAATTAGAAGTTCCAACAGATATTAAATTATAATTTTTGCAAGCATTTTTTATTCGTCCCATTAGAAGAATTATGTGACAGACATACTGATAAAAGTTTTATATGCCCATGTGGCTAGAATTCATTCAAATATTTTTTTACAGCTATGTTGTATTATTAAGCACCCGGGGAATGCCGGGTAAGCTAGTGTCTAATAAAAATTAACTAACGCCTGTAACTTACAAACCAAATCAATGTTTCACCACGTACCAACAGCATTTTTACGTTTAGCCTTCGGATATTAGCAGGTTATATAAAACATCAATTTGCACTCCACCGTCCAATTTCCGGAAGCCTGTTGGGAAAGAGTCGACACTCATACCATTTGCCGTTACCACCAAGATAGATAGCCTTAAATTACTAATAAACGCCCACCAAGATAGATAGCCTCAAATTACTAATAAACTCTTCTTTTTATTAATATGCACAAAGTCTACCTTTCGGTGAGTATCGACAGATATATGTATATGGATATAATATTCTATCACGCTAATAGATTGCATGAGTAACTAATTAGTTAAAATATTATACTATACGTGGTACTGACAACAGAGTAAGTATTTTACCATTTCACTTTGCCCTATTTTCCCCTACTAAGTGTGATGAAAAACTTGTGCAATTTGAAGTTCTTGGTGAAAATGCCCGAATTTTGACAGAAATGTCCAATAAAAAATAACAACGCCTGCAACTTATAAACCAAATCAATGTTTCACCACGTACCAACAGCATTTTAACGTTTAGCCTTCGGATATTAGCAGGTTATATAAAACATCAATCTACACTCAACTGTCCAATTTCCGGAAGCCTGTTGGGAAAGAGCCGACACTCATACCATCTGCCGTTACCACTAAGATAGATAGCCTCAAATTACTAATAAACGCTTCTTTTTATTAATATGCACAAATTCTACCTTTCGGTGTGTATCGACAGATATATATGGGTATAATGTCCTATCACGCTATACGATCGGGCAAGAAACCAATTAAGGGATGCAATTGGGCAGAACATTTTCCTGTTTGGCTGATTTTTATCTGGGAAGAGAAAGTTTCACCAGATGTTGCGAGCATGGTAAAGGGGGCTCTCTTCTGCAGAGAAAAGTTGGGGTGGAAAAAAAAGTCGAAACGGTCAATTAGAGATCTGATTGTAAGGGGTTAAATGTGGTATTTTTATGGCTTGTTTCAACATTCAGTATCTTTGTTTGGGTTCATTTTTATGGTGGTACTAATTGAATGAGTTGTTTTATGTTGTCTTCCAAGAAGAATACGTAGTGTAGTTGAAACTTATTCCAAGGAATAAAATTTTGCTCTGGGGTTTGAAGTTCTTTAATATTTCAACAATTGTCAATACAAGGCAGTTTCCTACAATTGTTCCTAGTTTTTTTTTAATTTTTAATCTGCTTTTTAAGTGAAAGTATTGTGATTTTTACTCTTTAAAATAAGTTTAAGAGTTATTAAGAAGTACATGTAATCGTTCTCACAGGCTTTTAACGTTCACGGAAAGTTAAAAAAAAAAGATTGATACTACATACCAGAGTAACTCATACGAAGACAATGCGAAAAATGAGTGACACTAAGTTACAAATAAATGAAATCTTGTGGAAAATAAGTGAATTTGAAAATTTACATTCTCTTATTTCTACGCAATGAGTTCTTAGAAGTAGATAACTTTTGGATATTGGAACGGACGATATAAGGGAGTAATCGAACATTTTGCATTTTTTTTAGATTGTATAGAACGTTTCATTTTCGTGTTGTCCATTTTTGCAAATCCTTTCTCATCAACGGCGGTAAGTTTTAAAAATAAGTGTAGATGCACAAGTTTAAAATGTCATGCAAAGTTCCGAAAGAGTTGAAATTCAAAATTGAGCCGCCATGGAAGATTTCAGCTGTTTTAATGGAAAATACTTTATGTAGCAGGTTGTATATTAAACATTGTTTTATTACGGAGTTTTTGACACTCTAAATATTGAGAGCAACATAGAAAAAAATATTCTAAATAATAAGTAAAACTGAGCTTCCATTTTGAAACTAATTTGTAAGAGGAATGCTAGGGTGCCTAGAGCTTCAAAAAGCATTTCTGAGAGCTAATCTGCCGTGCTAAGCTCAAAAGTGGTACCTGCAGATGATTTCAAACTGAGATATTGCTGTATAAAGTTTTGCGCCTCCATGTTTTTGATCCAGGAGGTACTTTTTCATAAATTAAAAAAAAAATATTTCTCGTACTCAAATGACCATAAAGCATTGCATTTTGATAAAATATATTGCAAAGAAACACCTGGTGACAATAACTCAGAACTGTTAAAAAGTGCAGATACCACATTTGTGCTTAGCACGGCTATAATGGTCACCACAGCATTCCCATAGTCTGCCCGTTGTGTTGCTTCACTTAAAAACGCTTTATTTAAGATCTAGTGCATAAAGGAAATGTTTAAAAGAATAAAACAGTTTACTTAAGGGCAAAAAATAAGTATGGTACAAATAAGTTATAATGCACGAATATGCAAACAGTAGTATTCGGGACTATAAGGAATCCCTTGGATAAAAGAAATATATGTGTAGGACCAGATTGTTAATTAGGGCAACTAGGCCATGGCCTTAGACCCCCACAATTTATGGGCCCCCAAAACATTCCCATAGTCTGCCCGTTGTGTTGCTTCACTTAAAAAAGCTTTATTTAAGATCTAATGCATAAAAGAAAGGTTTAAAAGAATAAAACAGTTTACTTAAGGGCAAAAAATAAGTATGGTACAAATATAAGTTATAATACACGAATATGCAAACAGTAGTATTCGGGACTATAAGGAATCCCTTGGATAAAAGAAATATATGTGTAGGACCAGATTGCTAATTAGGACAACTAGGCCATGGCCTAAGGCCCCCACAATTTATGGGCCCCCAAATGGCTAAAATTGCTCCCGTCAATGGCAAATTTGCTTCATCCAACGCCTAAATTTGTAAAGATAAAGAACACACTGGGCCCCAAAAAAGTATTTGGCCTAGAGCCCCTTGATATTTTAATCGGGCCCTGGATATGTGAGCTCTTGGGGGGAAAGTCAGTTATCCGAGTGAAAAGCAACATTATGGTGGACCTGAAATAAGTAATACCAGACTGATACGCCCTAAAATCTCCATTTTTTCCAGAACTTCTCTTAACATTGCCTTCCTCTAAGATGTTCCATTACGGTTCGACAGCTGATGAGAATTCGAGTCATAAGTAGAGAAGAAAACAGCAAAACAAAGAATAAATAAATATCTCGGATCATTACGAAAACCAATATGAAAGTCATCCTCACTCGCCATGTAACCGCACCCATGAGCCCCTTGTACATCCAGAGGGTGAAATAGCTTGTTAGGAAGGACCCCCTGACGGACCAAACAGGTTTCTTCCGAAACTGTCTCTTGGAGCTATGCAGGAGTGTCCTACTTGTGAGTTTTCAATAACACTGGATGTCCTTGCACCTACAAATACTGGATGGCAAAGGAAGCGTGACCTTGTTGCTCAAGGATTATCAGCAACCCTAAACTGTCATGACTTCCTCCACTGACTTCACCTCCCGAGTGGTTGCGTCTTCTTCAAATTGATTAATTAAAGTTATGACTGGGACCAATGTCTTTGGCGATATTCATCATCTTCAGCTTGAAACAAAGCAAATTCAGTTTATTACAGGAGTTGTTCGATTTTTATTATTACATTAATTTATATCTGACAAATAAGAGAGGTGACTTTAATAGTTATTGCAGAAATCTGAAGAACAATGCTTTCGCATAACTTGAGATGCTACTATTGAACGGGAAAGAGTTTAGCAATTATCCTAAGAAGTAAATTTCAGAGAATAGGAGAAGAAACTTAAAGGTAGAGTGTAATTGGTTAATGAAAAATGTTTTCACATTCAAGAAAGTACCGTGTAGCAAGTTTACTACGAACTTATTCCTTGTAAATTGAGATCCCCATCACCCTCACAATACCATCAACGTTCAAAATGTAAAGTGAAAAACTGGCTCAAGTACGTGAGCTGTCAGAATTACTTCGACATAATGCTTTATTAAAATTACTGCTTTTTTTTATTGACATTATTTCAGTATTTAAGGTAGCAGAAGAATTATGTTATTTCATGAAACGTGAGTAATAACGTAAATTGTAATAAAAATCTTGTGCTCAAAAAACGGGTACTTTTAAGTTTTCTCTAATGCATTTTAGCTTTATCAATCAAGAACAGCATTTTACACTGCAAAAAATGAACTATTTTTTTTACAGTATAATACTGGCTGCCGAGGTTCCAAGTTAAAACTGTAAAATGCACAGTAATCAACAGTAAAACTAGCAATTTTACAGTTTCTTACTGAAACGTTATCAATTTCACAGTTTATTGCCGTAAAATTTAGCTGTATTATATTGTAAAATGAGTATACTCATAGAAAGTATAATACTGGTAGCTGAGGTTCCAGTTTAAAACTGTAAAATGCACTGATAAACTGTTAAATTAGCAGTTTTACAGTTTATTACTGTAAAATGAGCAATTTTACAATTTAGTACAGTAAAAGTAGCAATTTTGCAGTTTATTTTTGTAAAATTAGCTATTTTTGCACTTTATTACCATAAAATTAGCTGCAATATGCTGTAAAAACAACATTAATTTTTTACAGTGTATAAAAGGAGAAATTTAGTTTTCTTGTTTTTAACATCCGTTTAGTTGGTTAAGTAAAAATATAAGAAAAGTAAAAAATATAAGTTAAGTAAAAATATAAGAACTTCTTTCCATTGTGTGCGGGAGCGAATGCTTCGAAAATATTTAAAATTTTATGCATTGAAGGTTTTAGTGAAAATGTTTAATGAAAGGATATTAAAAGAGGAAATTTCTTATGAAACATTATTTATTTGAATATTGCGCAATATAATGTAAACATATTCGCACGATAAACAAAAGTTAAGAACTCCGTTACGTGAGGTGTCTCTTATAGGAGATGATGTGCAATTCAATGTGGTACGGAAACTTTTAAAAAGTCTAAGGGAGTTGCTCTAAGAACTTTTAAAACAACCGATAAAATCCCTGATGGAAAACAAATTAGAAACAAACTCGCTTGAAGTCTTGGTAAAAGCAATTTAAGTTTATGTACACTGTAAAAAATGAGTGTTGTTTTTACAGTATAATGCAGCTAAATTTTACGGCAATAAACTAAAATTTCTAACTTTACAGTAAGAAATCGTAAAATTGCTACTTTTACAGTTTATTACTGTGTATTTTAAAGTTTTAAATTTGAACCTCGGATGCCATTATTATACGGTAAAAACAGTAGCTCATTTTTTGCAGTATATCTGAAGCGAATGGGAATGATCAACTTAAACATATTAAACAATAGATGCTAGAACTACGTCAAGAAAAATAACGCTTATAATTTGCGGCAGATGTCTTAATGTTAATCAAGCATTTATTTATTGATTAACTACAAAAATCTAAAACCGCTAGAAAGAAGAACTACTGTGTTGCGTGAAATATGCCTGAAACAACTCAAATGTGTCGACTTTCCGCTACCAAATGGATTGAACGTTTTTTACTTTTATAAAAAATCAGTTTTCTAAAATATTGTGCAACATAGCTAATACTTTCGAGAATACTTGTTGTGAAAAGATTAGTACAAACTATACTACCTCAGAGAAAGATGAGTACAGCAGAGCATTTTGAAACATGACATTAAGCAGCTGACATGACAAAAACAACTCAACTCAACTCCATTCACTTGAACTTATTCCTATATTTAGTTTAATGCCTTAAAGTTTCAGGATAAAATAGTGAATGTTGGCTTTGTTTTAAAAGCAGATTTCCTAATGAAGCTTTTTGAAATAATAATAATAAAACAAAATATTAAATGAATGTGGTGTATAAAAAACACAAAGATGTATAAAAATCAAATCAGGTTGACTTTCCAACGCGACTTTAGGGATACATGTTCAGAGTTCATGGTAACATTTTGAAGTTACGTTGAATGAAGCACAATTTGAAAGTCGAATGAAAACCATACCACAAACATAAACAGTTAAAATATAGGCTCTTTTTTAAGGAAAAATTACTATGGTATCGTCTTATATAAGAACGTTTAAACTGCACCCATCAAAAAATTAGATTCAATTATATACTTTTTTTAACTTAACCTTTCTCTTAATGAAAATAGCTGTTATAGCTTTTCTTCTACTCAAAACAATATTTTTAAAGGTTTGAAATAGGAAAAAAATGAGTTTTCTCGTTATGTCAGCGTATTTCTGCGGGTATGCATGTTAAGAACACCTCAACTCTACTCATCCGAATCGAGCCGGAGGATCCCAATTAGGAACACAAGCAGCTTACCTTTCACACAGAGTAATATCCTTGCAGGGCGATCGGGCGGCCGGTGGTTATTTTTTTAAAGGGGTTTTGGTAGTGGTGAAAAAATCCAAGTACGCAACCCAAAAAGACGTCGTCTGGCGACAAGGGTGGACCAGAACCTTCTGCCAGCGTCCGGTGCCGCCTGCCGCCCTGCGAGGATCTCTCTCTATGCAAAAGACGTTCCCATGCTCAGAATTCAGACGAGATTTTCGCTCCTATACCGCTCCGGCTTCAGCTATTAGCAATTGTAATGAAGCCCGTTCCCCAGTAGCATGAGTTAGTAGCTTGGCTTCGGCTTTTATTTAGGTTTTTTCCTTCCCCTTTTCCCTATTTTCCCCTTTTTTTATTTCCCGGCTCTCCCCCCTTTAACATAGTCCTGCATACATATCGGGCTGGGGGGTTAGATGTGTGGCTATTAATATTTTATAGGGGCGCGGACCGACCGACTTGGGTTATAGAGCAGTCCACTTTTTTTTTCTTTCTTTCTCTTCTTCGCTCTGTGAGAGAGGGGGGTGTAAGGTTTCCCGTTCGTCTGTCTGTCTGTTCGTCTGTTCTCTTCCCCTTCTTCTTGGGTTGGTTCTTCGGTTGCGGCCCGTGCGAAGAATTTCTGATGAGGAGTGGAGAGAAAAGATGCGGCGAGAGAAATGATGGTAAAAGAGAGAGAGACTGTCGCGAGGTGTGGAAAACTCCCTACAGAAAATCCCTCTTGGCGGAAAATCCCTTTTGAAATTCAGATGCCGGCATCGATACGCGGTAGGAAGACAAATGGGAGATTCGTAATCGCGCCCTGCTCATTATATATCACTTACCTTTGTATTGTTGTAGACAGTATCTCTAATGTTCGTGTAACTTCTCTCTAAGAAAAAATCTTTATTCCGACAGACTTTTTCTTACAGAATTATTCTATTTATTTTAAGGTTATTTATTATTCTATTTATTTTAAGGTTATTTACTTGTATCTTATTTTTGTTCGTAAAAGTTCGAAACGTAATTTAATATTGTTATTATTCCTCACATAAAATCACTTTAATCGATTATTTTTTTCAGAGCCAATATTCTGCACTGGGGACTTCACAATATCAATATTCTTTACCATGGGCGATAAATGTATAAAAATTTAAGCTACTAAACGCAGTAAAAATTCAGAAAAGTGTTTATTAAATGTTTCGACAGACGCTCAATTTTTATTCTGCTGACACATTGTATGACATTTGAATGCTAATTATTAATTGATCATGTTTTCTAGGATAAAATTTTCTTCAGCATGTTGTCATAATTTCATGGAAATTGTAGCAAATTTCTTCCTTTAGACTTTCGCGTTCTCTGCGTACTTACCCCTGTGCTCATTAAAATTCAAAAGGAACGAGTTCCGTGGTCCCAAACTACTTATTATCTTGGTCAATTCACACATCACTAATTGAGAATAATTTCTATAAATATTGAGGCGTTTTAGAAATTAGCTTTTATAAATTCTGACACTTTTCAATTCTACAGTTTTTATAATTTAACTTTGACATTCATTAATTTAATTCAAATCTTCGATATGGCTACAATACGGAAAAGCCAAGAAGACAGTTCCTTTCTGGACCAATTTTTGCTGCATAGAGACCCAAAACAGATTACGGTTACATGAAAAAATACGATTCAATTACTTGCAGTATAGATGGTTATGTTTGAGCCCAATATAGGGATTTTGCTTTTATTTTACCATTTACTTAAAAATGACTAATGCATTATAAATTGGCTCATGGAGTTTTTTTTTGCTGATTTTTTGATTTCGCTAAAGCTGAACTTTTTTTAATTTTTCAAAATGACATCTTTGAACAATTGGTTTTATGAAAGGAAAAAATTTCGCTAATAATCTTTTATAGTTACTTACACAAAAACTGAAAGCTATTAATACTGAAAACATTGCGCTAAAGATGTTACAATAAAATTTTAGTATGTTTAGTTTATTTTATTTAAAATTTTAGTATATTTAGTTTATTTTATTTAAAATGTTAGTATATTTAGTTTAGTTAGTATGGGGCGTCAAATTATGGTTTTCGTTAGAAATTGCAATTATTATTTTTTCTTATTCTTCGTTAACACTTCTAATAGTTACGAAAATAAATAAAAAAATAGCTGAAATGAAATAAACAATAAATATTTTCGAAGCTGATTCATAGCCGTAATTTTAGATTTTTTTACTCCATTGAAACTGAAAATTCAACCATTTTATAAGACGGTATTAAGCAGCTTTGTCTCCTCCTTGGGGGATGCTTTTGAATTTCGTTGAATTCATTTTAAAACTAATATATGGTATTAAATACAACGCATAAAAATGTGCACAGTAAACTGAAATGCTTCAAATTTGTCTTGAGTAACCATAACTATAAATACCTAATGCTAAAAGTTTCAAAACTGATTTAATAAGAACATAATTTTTTCGTAAATTTGTTTCCTTGTTGCATCAATATCAAATAGTGCAAAGTTCACTCCTATGGTCCAAAGCTGTACTAAATGACTGCAAGAACCAAACACTGACAGTTTGTTGGTTGGTTGGTGTCGTATCCTCAATGACATTACAAATCATGATGTGCTTGAATAGTCTTAGCTATAATAACGGCATTACAATAGTACAAATCTTTCTCTGTAGGGTAGTTTAAGATGTGAAGACCTTCAGCAACTGCAGGACAGTTGAAAACATGATATGGTGTGAGTTCTTAATCGAGACAGTTTCGATACTGATTAATTAAGGACACAATTTCATAGATTTTTTTTTGCTTCATCAAAACTGAAAATTCAAGCATTTTATACAAAGGGGTCTAATAGTAGTATATTTCCATGGGAACTTTATATGAATTTTGATAAATTCAAATTGTTTTGAATTAATTTTTTCATTGAAATACAAGTTGACTCACGCGCTTCAAAATTGTCTTAACTACCTGCAATTGCAAAAATCACACACGGACAATCTCAAAACTGCTTGATTAAGGACACAATTTCATAGATTTTTTTAGCTTCATCAAGTATACAATAATGGGGACTTTCTATGAATTTTATTAAATTTAAATTGTTTGAATTAGTTTTTGGATTTAAATACCAGCTAACTCACGCGCTTCAAAATTGTCTTAACTACCTGCAATTGCGAAAATCACACACGTACAATCTTAAAACTGGTTGATTAAGGACACAATTTCATAGATTTGTTTTTGTTTCATCAAAACTGAAAATTCAACCATTTTGTACCGACGGGATCCAATAGTGTAAATTTTGTTAAATTCAAATTGTTTTGAATTAATTTTTGGATTTAAATACAAAATACGTAAAGTTAACTATCGCGCTTCAAAATTGTCTTAACTGACTGCAATTGCAAAAATCACACACGGACAATATTAAAACTGATTTAAAGACGCACTTCCCCATTGATTTTTCTTCTCCATCAAAACTGAAAAATCAACCATTTTATAAGACAAGCATCCAACACGGCAGTGGCTCTTCACGGGGAAGTATTTCCTCCCGAAAATCCCCACAAACCTCCCTACCGAGTCATTGGCGGAATGGAGTTCGTGCCCAGAATAAAACTCGTGCTCCGAGCCCTTAGGAAAATCACCCATTACCTACCTCTCCGGATTTCGTTTTTTCTTTCCCTTTCTCGTCCTCCGTGTTGGATACAGATGAAAACAAATTGCTCTAGATGGCTCCGTATGCCTTCGGATGCGATCCGCCGTAGCTTTCCGTCCGGAATTAGATATGTCGCTTCTGCTCGTTAATATGAGATCTGGATGTGATTCTGGATCTCTGATTTGATTTTGTGTATGTGTTCTGGGACATAATATTGACTGAAATTGACGAAAATATATTTAAGGGAAATAAGGCGGTTTATGTAAGTGTCAACTTTGGGTAGGAAGACACAAAAATGTGGAAGAACTACTGTTACATCCAAAATTTGGAACAGGTCTGTGTGGGCACATGATTGTTAAATTATTCTTCTTTTAAAAAGATCAATCAGAAAAGTGATGTACTATTAATTCCAGCAAAATAAAATAGTTGAAATTTAAAACGATGTGGTGTTTTAAAATTTTGTTCACCTCTTTCTTCTCATCCTCATTCTATGTCTTGGAATGCAGATGAAAACAAATTGCTCTAGACGGCTTCTTACCTTCAGTTACAAACCTCTTTAGCTTTCTTTAAGGAGTTAGATACTGTCTGACCCGCTTGATCAGGTAACGGATAAACGAATACCCAGCTTATACGAATAAAATATCCTGGAACCCTTGCTATAGACGCCATGTTAAAAATCCCCGCTTAAATAAATGCCCCGCTTAATGGAATAACATTTCTTGGAACCGACAGTCTTCGTTTAAGTGGGGCCGACAGTATGGTCGCTTTTGCTCGTTAATATGAGATCTGGATGTGATTCTGTATCGCTTATTTTATTTTATGTATGTGTTTGGGAGATAACGTTGACTGAAATTGACGAAAATATATTTAAGGGAAATTGGTTGATGTAAGTGTCAACTTTGTGTAAGAAAACACAAACATGTAGAAAAAGTACTGTTGTATTCAAAGTTCAGAATATATCAGTATGGACAATGATTGCTAAATTTTTCTTCCTTTACTAAGAAGTTCATCCATTAACAAAAACAGCGCACTGTCAAGAATGTTCCTAAAATTTAATGCTAAAAAGTCCTGCCATCCTTGTTGTCACCGTGCCTTTGTACCGTAAAATCCTATTATACTGCACAATTTTACGACGGAAGAAGCGAGAATGCTCTGGCGTGCAAAATAAAATAATTGACATTTAAAACCTTGCGCTGTTTTCAATTTACACTAGATTCTTTTTATGATTTTATAATCCAATATTGTGTTGTTCTAAAGGCACTAAATCAGGTTAAAGAAATAAATCAGTAAATCATGCAACAGAAATAATTCAATGTGTGACAATAAAAAAACTATTCATTACATGCAATACCTCACTAGCTCGTTTATTCCATCCATGGACTGCAGTTTCGTGCATATTATGTAAAGCTCCTTTAGAGGCCAGGCTGACTTGTCCGACATTTTGGTTCCAAGACATTCTTAGATCCAGCCTTGTTACAGGTATTTGAAACACAATATTATAACATTAATATTATAAATGGTTGCTCTGGCATAAAATAACTTATGATTAGTAGGATAAAGCACCATATTAGGTAAATTTAAAAAGATAAATTATTTCTCGAATTTAAAAAGAGTTTGTTGGGAAATGTTTCATGAAATTTGGTCTATTTTCATATTGTACTTGTTTTAAGCCTGAGTTTATGAAATGTTTTTGTCCTATAGACACAAATCGTCAAATATCATCCATGCAGCTACAATTCAAGCTTAGCTTCCACTTTTCTTCAATGCGACTTGAGTACAGATACCAGTGGATCCACGCCCACCGTTTTGGAACCAAAATGCCGGATGAGTCAGCTCCCCTCTTATAGGAGCCTTAATATTTTGCACTCATCAGCGTAGAATAGGAATTAACCGAGCTGGAGGCAAAAATCCTCTTATAGAGCAAAGAGAGCCAACAATGACTGGTAGCTAATGTGAAATTAGAACACCGGCGAGCGACCACACGCAGTCCATGGGTGGGATAAACGAGCTTATGGTGTATTGCTTGTTTCTGCCTCAGCCCTGGCTTATGGGCGATTACTTACTGCTTTATATTCATTACATCTTATTTTTGACCCGTGATAAAGACGAATTTAAAAATAGAAAAAATCTATTTTCAATGATTGTAGAATCAGTCATCATATCACGATGACCGTGTGTTTGACAAGGACTAACTTTTAGAAAAAAATTTATTCATAGTGTTACAAACATAAAATAAGTTAATCTATCATGCTTTATGCATATGTGATAAAAAAATCTTTTTATAAAAAAAAATTAACTTTTCACTCATTATAACATAGTATTTTATTTTATTTTTTAGGTGCTTACCCTCCGAAATCTACTTTATGAATAAACGTCCTTTGGTAAAGATTGTTTAGAAATGCTGAAAGTCTCTCAAGGCCTAAATAACAGTCTGGTTTTTTCTAAATTGCCAAGCTTGCAAGAAAGATGCGGAAAGATTTCACAGTGTTTTTGTTGTTTTAGCAAATTAAAAATAATCTCTCTGATGAACTTTCAGAGTAGGTTTCAAATGATAGAGCAAACTACAGATGGTTAAGGACATTAACCTCCCTGCAATGTCGGTTACCTTTGAGGAGTTAGTCTTCAAAAGAAATATCATACAATAACTGCACTATTGATCACTAGAAGACGGATTGTATGTACAAAGTATACAAAATATGCCTGGCAATATGCTCTAAAATTTCTAAAATATGCACTAAAATGTTTTTAAAAAACTGCACGCGAAAAAATAAAAATGAATCACTAAAAGTCAAAAGAAATTTTCTCTAAAATGTTTTATTTTCGCACATAAGTTTTCCCATCTGAAACACGAAGGGCCTAATTTTTTACATTTTTGGAAATAATTTTGATTTTTTGGAAATATCTTTCACTTAAAAGGAAAATACTCATTAATAGCATGCGCAAAAAATCGAGTGATTTGAGAACAACTGAGAGATACCCCGATTTTTGTAGATTGTGAAAAACAAAGTTGTTTCAACTTGTGATATTTCTTGCATGAAATCATTAACTGCAATACATACTAAATTAGTCAAAAATTCACTAGAATTTTTTTTTACTGTCGAAAGCACTACAAATATGCATAATATAGTACAACTAGGGATCTATGAATATAGATAATTGGTGGAGAGCATAGATAAAAAATGTCAATTGATCAGAATATTACAATAATTATCCAATACATCTAAGCGAAGTCAATATTTCATCCACATCAATCATTAAGTCATTAATGGTACTGGTTTACATTCCCATTCATAACGCATTTCGTGTGGTATAGTAATTATTTAATCGCGAAAACACATTTATATCCTGTTATTCGATGATTATTTGCTGCTACAGGAGTCAAATAACATTTCCCCTGCCCCGACAAGGCCAGAAAAGGTGGAGAAAAAATTAGAAACAAACAAAAGACATCTCAACCCAACTTCTATCCAGGTCACGTCCGGTACGCGCCTCCGGCAAAACTGACAAAGAATGATAAAAGTCTGCCCGGACTGGTAGAAAAGAAGGGAAGCTAGACTCGCACATGATACGCATACAGTAAGAGCAGTTTTCTTTCAGACTTTTTTTTTCGCTTTTAGCTTCTTTTTTTTTTATATATATATTTAAGAGACTCTTAGGCCAATCTGTTCGTCTTTATCCTTGAGTATGAATGGGACAAACTATATTTTTGTGACTTTTAGACTAAGCGTAAAAAGGATAAATACGAATTTCATTGTTGCCAGAAGGATGAACAAGTTTCATTTTTGAACTGTGGGAAATTTTTTTAAAGTGATAATATCAATATCGATAGGGGGTAGATGGATATACAAGTGCAAAAAAAGGAAAAAAAATCAGCAACGTTAAGGAAGCATAAATTTAACAAAATTGCAAATTATATAGAACCACTAAGCAACCACCAAATTGCACTTTCATCTGTGCAATAGAGAAAATATTCTGTATTTGCTTACAATTCTGCCTTAGGGAAGGTTTTGGTTCAGCCATTTTTTTCTGTTTTTTTTTTTTTTTTTTGGACGCCTCCCCACCCCTCCCTTTTTTTTCAACTTAAGAAGATATATGTAACGAACATTCAGAAGTACATTACATCGTTTCGCAATGAAAAAAAAAGCTAAAGGTAAGCTCGAAACAAATTGTCTGTACATTTTTAAAGTGACTCTTAGGCCAATCTGTTCGTCTTTATCCTTGAGTATGAATGGGGCAAATTGTATTTTTGTGACTCTTAGACTAAGCGTAAAAAGGATAAATACGAATTTCATTGTTTCCGGAAGGATGAGCAAGTTTAATTTTTAAATTGTGTGAAATGTGTTTGAAATTTTTTTCAAGTGATAATATCTATACCGATGGTAGATGAATATCCAAGTGCAAAAAAGCAAAAAGTTCAGCAACGTTAAAGAAGCACAAATTTACCAAAATTGCAAATGGAACCACAAAACAACCACCAAATTACACTTTCTACTATGCAGTAGAGAAAATATTCCGTATTTGCTAATTGAAGGGCTTGGAGGATGAAGGGGCTTTGTTACATTTTAAAAATTGAACAGTGGACAATGGCGAGCAATGGCTACAGGTAAGCAAATGAAACTTGATACATCAAAAGGTAGATGTTATTAGACCAAAATCTAAATTGCCTTTCTAATCTTTCTAAATTGCCTTTCAATTAAAAATTAAAAATGAGAGTGATTTATTTATTTAATTACGTTTTCATTTGTGTTTAGTCTGATTATTTTATTACCTTTTTAAGATATTTATCTTATTTTCTTTTTGATCATTTTAAAACTAATATTGTAAACTACTTGTAAACAACAAATGCACTGGATTGTTCTTTGAAATAACGCATTATAGTAATTGCTAACACTTTACCAGATCACACTTACTAAAGAAAATCCCTTTATCAAACTGTTTTAAACTCTAAAAATGTCCATTAAAGAAAGCAAAGCCAAAATTATGGGACCGACTAATCCATGGGGAGGGGTTGAGTAAAAAAAAAAAAGATAACTAAAAACTCAAAAAATGATTCCCTTTCTTATCGTTGTTGGGCGGGGGTAGGGAATACGGATGCGCTATCACATCTCAGATTGTGTGACATCTCCAAACCTGACAAGCCATCGTTAAAAAAAATATATTTACGACATCCAGCCACAGAACAACTCAACTCCATCGATAACGAAGAAACGTAATGGTGTCACGTATTCCAAGTAAACACTGAACTGCAAGGGTTAAGACGACGGGGGAAATAAGGTCTAATACCAGGGGGCGGATTATGTTTCTTGTTTTTATTTTTTCAAAGTTGTTTTATGGATTGTAGCCTAGGACGCTGTGGTATGTATCGCTTCGAAGAGAGCACTGAACTTGCGGGGTTTTTTTCTTTATTTTCCTGGAGGTTTTATTATTTTTATTTTCCTGTGGCTTCAATTTTACGCCGCGATTTTTAAAGCTAAACCAGTTCCAGCTCTATGTGTGGGTTTCGTTAAAGGTTGTGCTGCTCGTAATTTTCCATTGAGGAAAAACGACAGACACACCTTGAACTCCTCTTCACTTCTCTTCCTTCTTATTTTCTCGTTTGGCAGCCTTTCTTTCCACCAGCATTAATCGCAGTCATGTTTTCAAGCACCCGCAAGTGTCGCTGAGGTCACAGCCCTTTTTATTTTAGTACTTTTTTTCTTCCAATAGTGATCATAGATAAATCTGAACCAAAAAAATACCTGAAACGAAAACAAATTAAGCGAAGGAAAAATATTTTTTCTCCTAGTTATCTAATTATCCAGATATTTTGAGCAGCAAGACAGATCAGTTAGTAATAACTATTTTATTTAAGCAATACTGTAATTTTTTTGAGCGTGTAATGCCATGCAATTTAGTCAGATAGCCTTAGTAGCTGCTATCTGTTTGTCAGTTCAGTTTAATAATATTTTATATAGCCCTTTAAACTCCATCTAGGTAATCTTGTAATTATTCAAGCGTTCAAATAACTATAACCTAACTAATAAGTCTCCTGCGCTTTAAATTTGTGTATTATGATTTAAATAAAATATACTCATAGACTCAATTTCCGGCCAAACTGCCGTTTATAATCAGCTGAGTTTTTTTTTTTTTTTGAGTGCCCAGTAAAGACGATCCCAAAAGATTCATAAATCTTTAGTGACTTGATTTTTGGGCAGTATTTATCATTAGAAGGCGCTATTGTTCCTTTTTAAAACCAATTTTAGTTTTTAAAATAAACTCAATAAAGTTATTAAGCAAAATATACACCTATTTTCATTCCGTTTTATGTTGCGACCAGTAAGAAATATTTGTCATTTGTATGACTCTCGAAACTGACCATCAAGCAGTTATTAGCTAACGTTAGAGTATATATTATTTTAGTATAAAACTACGTAAGTAAAACTTGCTGTGAACACCACTAACAGACCTAAGCCCCTTTTCCTCTGTAGAGAGTACTGTTCATTCTTCAAAGTCGCGCCTGGCACTGGCGAACCATTCTACTTAAAAAAAAGGATGATAGGTTGTGAGTGGGAACTTTTCGAAGTTTTCAATTTAAAAGTTGCATTTGCTATCCTTTTGACATATTCAACTAAACTATGTATTTTTAATTATCATCGCTCTACGTTGTTTGATACGGCTCAAAATACTTCTTATTATTCTTCCCCATATTGTTATCTTACCTATCACCCCTATTTTGGTAAGATCAGAGAAGACCTAAGGCATGCGTAAATGCGCGGAAGGTTTTGCCTAAGAAAATCAGACAGTACAATTTGTTGTTTGAAAGGTATTCTTTATAAACAATGCTTTTAATTCTTCTAGTTAGATTGTCGTTATCTAGTCGAATTTTTTTCTTTACAGTCTGAATTTTATTTCCTTTGAGATAAAACACGCATTGAAGATGCCTTGCTTAAATCAGATATTGCCTATATATTTTTTCACTTCGAATCCTTTTTATACTTATCATTACATTTTTTTTATTTTCATGTCTTTTTGAATCTGCATATTATCTGCTTTTGGATAGAGGCCGTTTAAAAGCTTCTCTTTTAACTAATGTTCATCTTTTCCCAACGAGTCCAACCAAAGAGTTCCTCAAGGAAGTATGTGATCTTCAGATTTCAGTTTTTAAGTATGAAATTGATGCATAAAACTGTCAACCGTGTCGTACAATAAGTTTTAATCTTTTAAATGATGTCTAAAGTACGTGAGCTAAATGATAGACGAAAATGGCTTTCTGTTAATCAAGTAAAAAAAAGTTGGCGACATTGAAAATCGCCAAATGACGATATCACTATGAGAGCTTTTAAACTCGCTTCTGGGCGGAATTCAGGTGAAACGCTGTATCTGCAAAAATGCGTTGCACACGCAAATTTTCGGGTTTTCGGATTTTTGTGAAACGTTGTTTACACAAAAGCACCAATTCGGCGCTTTTGCGCAAACGCACTTTTGCAGATGCAGCGTTTTACCTTAATTCCGCTATTTATTAGTTTCACATGTGGGTTTGTATGTATGTATGTAACTCTAAATAAAACATAAAATTCACGTTCTCCACACATATAAAAGTAATATATTTTATACTATCATTAATAACAAAGGCCAAACTATACTGCATGCTAATGTATTTTAGTGTTCCAGTTGTTAGTATGTAACTCGGAATAAAATATAAAATTCACGTTCTTCGCAAGTATAAAACTAAAATATTTAATACTATTATTATTACTAAAGGATAAACTATATTACGCGTTGATGCATTATAAGTGCATGTAAACTAAGCGGATATTCAATAGTTTTGAAACTTCTTTCTGGTTTAATTAACTCTAAAAGCATATTTTTAAGTTTTTTTAAAAGTTTATTTTGGGTTATTATTTCTTGCTCATTTGTAAAACTAGTTACTAGTTTACGGTCGACTTCTTTCCGACTGTAGGGAAATTTATCTGTCTTAAATTCCTTATGATAACAAAAACCATCTCAATAGATGAGTTTCCATGCTTTGCGATTTTTTTAAGTAGGTAAAATTGGAGTTTAACAATTAAAGTTTGACATTGGCAAAATAAGAGAGTTTATAAAAGAACATCGACATGAACATACCTATTATAATATTTGTTTTTAAATAAATTTATTAAAACCTCATTACAATTGTTATACACAAGTTCCTCAAGTGTTTTTTTCATGCTCAAGTTACATTTAAAGATGTACTAAAAGCAATTCGTCCATTGAGAGGTCCAAAACCTAGGAAGACGTTTTCTTTTTGATCATCATATCAGGCCCGTTATTTCGAACTTTTCCCAAGAGAAGGGAAAGGGTATATACTCAATGTAAATAAAACAAAAAAAAAATTGCAAATACATAAATATCACGTCCACTTATATGCAAATACGTTCATTTCCCAAAGCCGGGGAGAGGAGCAAATGAAGGGTCAGGGGGAAAAACCACGGTAGTCCACTTTTTGTTGAATTTAAACTGATGCTACCACCTGTTATAAAAATAAGTGTAATTTCGTTTAGTATATGCAATATTCGTGAAAAAACACTGTAGTCCATGTATTATTGTCATTTTAGAACAAGTATACTGGGGAAGTTTATGAGTTCGTAAAGTTTAAATTTCGTTTTTCTCAAAATGAATCAAATGTGACTACCGTGGTTTTTCCCCCTGACCCTTCAAATGGGCTCACCTCCCTGGTTCTCCAAATTACTGGGCAGCGTCATATAACAGTTAAGGCGACACGGGGGTTTCAAAAACCTAAAAATTCACCAAAATATCGATTTTTCAATTATTATTGTTTTAAATAGAAGAAATACTTCTGAACATGGGGCATTTTTTTTTTCCAATCAGTGAAAAATTGACCGAGATATGGGTACTTTTATGAATAACCACGCCCCTTTGTAATCTTTTCGGTAAAATGCAAAAGTTTGATAAAAATCTTGGTACTGTTGGAAAGGGCAACTTTTTCAAGGTTATTCTTTTTAAACAACCATTAAAATAAATTAATCTATATGAATTTACTAGTTTTAATGAATATAGATAGTTCCAGCATTTGACCTCATTCTCTTTTCCTAAACTGAAAATTCTAATTTTCTCAAAACGACATTTTTACGTGTGACGGTAGATTTCAATATGCTACATGCATAAGAGTTTAGCATTGATTTGCCTAAAAATTGCATAGCTAGTAAAAAGTAGTTCAATAAACAGTTTCTTGGGAGATTTTTTTAAAGTTATGCAGCATTATAATCTTAAACCCGGATTTGTAATGTTGAAACTGTGTGTTTTCGAGTTAAAAGTAGCATGATTTTGAAAAAAAAATCTTGCATTTGTTTCCATTTACACAGAATACTTAAATATCTTCAACACTCTATTAATATAATTCTAATGCATACTTTTATGATACTGTTGCATAATTTAATGCAAAATTGATACGCAGGAAACATTTTAATTAACGCGATTTAAATTTCGTTTAAAAGTTTGACAACTTTTGAAATTATTATTGAAATTTTAAAATTTTTGGTGGGAATTGTTCTTATTTTAGTATAATCATCCTGTAAAAATTTCAAGAGGATTGCTCGAAATTTACAAAAAAATTGGTTTTAAGGTCCCGCCTTTCACAACTTGGAAAAGTTCACTACGTAGGTTTCATTAAGAGTAATTAAAAACTATTTTAAGCAGTTTAAAACTTAGACGCATATTAATACTATTTATATCGCTTTTAAAAATGACTGTGGTGTCTGCAGCAATTTTCTTTGAAATGTACCGCGCATGTATATTGCAGTTTTACTGAAGCTGGATATAGCATCAGTTGAGCTTGGTTGTCAAATTGTGTATTAAAGTAAAAATTTACACACCATGCCAGAACGTATAATGAGTGTCATAAATCTTAAAACAAGATTCGAGGTTGAATTCTACGTGTTTTTATTACCACCAAACTCAAGATATTTCTCAGATTTTTTCAGTTACATTTCTAAAGCGGCAAACAACACAATGTCTTCAAGGCTCTTTCTTGATTGGATGTGAGATTAGTAATAGTGACGACTTGTCAAACTAGATACTTCAAAAATGACATTAAAAATATTTAAACGATGAAAAAGCTGACTAACATTATACAAATAAATATGTCAATAAAAGTCTGAATGAAGGGTTCATCGAAAAAACTCCATTCTAGCAGAAGTTTTACTTAACATGCTCATGCTTTAAGCTATTAATTATAAAATAAAGTTAAGTGTGTGCTGAGCCTTTTAACTTAAGAACATAGAAAACGCCAATGAAATAAAGATATATTTTTGTCAAATCCCCAAACAGTACCAGGGGTACCCATCCCCCTCAAGCTCAATGGCGCAAATTCCCTCTCAAAATTTTCACAACCCTATTGTGATTTTTGTCCCTCTTTTTAATTTTATTTATTTTTTAAACATAATTTATTTTTTTAAATATTATTTATTATATTTTTTAACATTTTTATTTATTTTTTTAAATTAAAACTATTATTTTTTGTACATCATTAATATTTTTAAAGTACTAATTATACGCAAAATAGAATCCCTTTTTTTCCCTTTCAGAGACTCCAAGCACACACACACATACATACACAAAATAATAAATAAATAATAATAAAGAAATAACTTAAGTTAAAAGAATAAATTAATGAATAATTTACATTAAAAAAATCAGTAAATAATTTAATTTAAAAAATAAATTTAAAAATAATTTAAATAAATAAATAAAATTAGTTTAAAAAATCCCCCCCCCCCAAATTTTGATGGCGCAACTTGCGTCATAACACCCCCCTGTGGGCACCCCTGAACAGTACCGTATGGTAATACAGTGATACAAAGAAATCAATGAGACTAAGTATTCCCATCACTAAAGAAAGGGTTGGGTAAAATAATAACATGTTCATTCGGTTAAAAAATTTCATTTCTTTAAAAAAGGTCACTTAACATACTCATGCACTAAATTTTTAAATTGGTAAATAAGGATATATGCGTCAGTGAAATCTTAAAACTCCAGAACATAAAAATAGCCTCTCAGACAGTACCCGCATAATGATCAAATGCTAAACAATTACCACGAAGTGGTATAGTACCACGAGAAAACTATCAAAACCAAGAATTCCCATCAGTAAATAAAGGGTTGGGCAAGATAATAATATGTTCATCCGGCCGAAAAACTTCATTCCTTCAAAAATATCACTTAACATGCTCATCCACTAATCTCTTCAATTGTTAAATAAAAATAAGTGTGTGAGCCAATTCTCTTACAGTTGCAGAACATGGTACAAGAAAATGAAACAGTAAGTTCAAAAAAAGATTCCCTTGCCAACAGAAAAATCTGACGCATGACATATAATCTTATAACTTGTCATCCCTAAGCAAGAACTGTCAATAAAGATTTAAATTATTTCCGAAATTTTTTTAAGATCCTATTAAACGCATAGATTTTTATCGGTCCAAAAGGAAGAGAAGCAAGCTTTAATTGGCCATAACATCCTCTGGCCCACACCTGAGTAGAATCTTTAACCAATGCTCTATGAATCTTCTGTTTTATTTGTTTATTCAAGATTGTAATTTTGGTCATGCTCTCCAACCCTGTCATATTCGAGGTGATTTATTGCAAACGCAGCGATTGGTTGGTTCTTGGGCCTACAGAAAGAAGACGCGGATCTTAATTGGCTTCCTCGTGGACATGCATAACGACAATCTTGCTGTATCAAATGACGATTTTTTTTTGCCCTTTTATATTTTATGGGAGCTATTAAAAGTTCTCATAGATGTCATTTTGTATATGATGAGGCTATAACCACAAAGAAATGTTGTTAGTTTGTTTAAGAAAACAAAGGGGCTTTTTTTCCTGTTTATGAATGGATAGTATTTTATGAGTTTGATTTATAATTGCATTTTCTTTGAAGTGTTTTTTTTTTTTTTTTAACGAAACATTTTTTTGTCTTGGTGATTGCCTATGATTAACAGGCCGTAATCTATAGCATTGTCAGTCAACAATAAAACTAAATTAATGTTAAAATTTCCATTCTTAATCTCAAAGAACCAGACTGTAAATAAAGTATTATAAAATTAAAGAATTTTGAAGTCTAGTCAGATTTGTAGTAAGCAGTACTTTTGTTCTTAGAACGCCATCTTTCCAATTTTGAATCTCAATTAACATAAAAAGAGCAGCGTTGAATAATTATCTCGTGTTAGATCTTTGCATGTAATACCTGATTAAATAGGTCGACTAGACCGCAGCCTGTTGCCCCCATAGTTTAGGGGCCACCAAATGGCTAAAATTTTGCAAGTGAATGGCTGAAATTTTTTATGCAATGACTAAAATTTTAAGAGCGGAGTGCTGGGGCCTCAAAAAAAAAAAAAAAAAAAATATATATATATATTATATATATATATATATATATAATATATATATATATATATATATATATATATAATATATATATATATATATATATATATATATATATATATATATAATATATATATATATATATATATATATATATAACTGGTCTACAAGACCCCTAAATATCTTAATCTGGCCCTGATGGATAGTTTTAATTTCTGTCAACTGTGCCGAAACTGCTGTTACTTGATGCTTTTTCATGAGTTTTGGAAATGTATTAACTTTCATGAAAAATGCAAATTGTTTTTAATTTCCATAACTACTAATCAGGGCTACTTAGCTTTAGAAAATTATGAACTTATGTATCCCATCAGGAACAACATATTTCTTAATATATGAAGCGTGCAGCTACAAAAGTAGTTATTTTCAGTTCCAATCCTTACGCAAATGTGTTTTTTTAGGTTTTTTTATTTCAGGACATTACTGAGGTAGGTCAACAACTTGATACAGAGTTTCAAAATGGTCCCCTAAATGATTTAAAAACATGAAAAAATCTTGTAACTCTGAGTTCTTTTTTTCTTTTTTTAGTTACCTACTTTTTCACCCATATGCTTCAGATAATTTTCAGTAACATGACTGTGATAACCTTAGGTATTTCAGTTAAAATAAAACTATCATATGAAGGGGAAAATGAAATATTTTTAAAAATATAATTCACTTTTTGGTGCCATAAAAGATCCTACTCATTTGAGAATGATTGTAGACGAAGTGATTTAGGACTTCATGTTAAGACTTGAGATAACATCATCCCGGAGAATGGTAAAACAAGGAAACATGCTTAAAACTGATCTTAAGTTCATCTTGATGACATCAGAATGACAAATCTATCCTGATACGCCAACGTGTGTGGGAACACCATTAAGATTTTGTTTCCCTTTTCATTAGAAACAATTTTTTTACTGAACACGATTATTTTACAAGTATAAAAAAGGAAAAGAAAAGCAAAGTGCGGTATTGCTTATTATTGTGTATGAAAATAAAATCAGTTTTTTAATTAAATCGCTGGACATGAAAGTGAAGGGCGACCACCAATATAATTGCATAAGGATAAAAAATATTTCAGAAACTATAACTTTTTTAAAAAATCCAAATTGCTTCTTTAATACCTTTATTCAAAATAGCAAACACAATTACTATTTACCAGCTAACCTGCTCGAAGCATCGGTGTTCACTGATGGAATAAAAAAACTCTAATTTTAATATATTTTTTCAAATAACCTCAGCAAAAACGTGACTTGTTTATTTTTTGTTTAAGACAGTTAGAAAACCTATATAATTTATCACTCGTGTTGCACTTGTGATTTTCCTATAAAGTTTCATTTTTTATGGAGCAAGAAAAGAACACAAATCTCGAGTTCCGTAAGTTTGAAGCTTAGTTTTAAACATGGAAATGCTTAAAACTAAGACATTTTAAATGTTTAAAACTTGACATTAAGACTAATGATATGTTGTGTCTACATAAAGCATAAATACATTCTAAACCGTTACCTTCAGTGCTTCACATATATTTTAAGTTATAACAGCTTCTTCATATGTATCAAAAACGTCTGTGTTGTATTTCAATCAATTAAAACGAATATTAAAATTATTGCAATGTTCATGGAAAATAAATATTTTAATTTGCCCTACATTTTATGGATGTCCGCTGCTCTGACTTATCATTGAACTTATCAAGCAGCTACATTAACTTAACTAAAACTAGTTATAGTTAAGAAATGTATCACATACGTCATATAAAATATGTATGTGCTTAAACTACCTTAATTGATGTTTTAAAATCCTATTTTAAACGAAGTGAAATGCGGCAAATGTTTTAAACAGGCTGCGCTGGTTACTAATACTTCTGCTAAGATTTTTGTAGTATTTTTGTAGACAATAGACCCCGCCTATACACAAAAAATAAATTTAATATTGCAAATTTGGGGGACTGGGAAGTAATGTCTTTTTAAAAAAAAACAAATCAGTGCTTTAAAGTTTTTAATAGAAACCAAGGGTATAATTGTCCTCGTTATCAAGGACCTTTTGACATCTAGTAGTACCGTTTAAATAACGGCTAGATAAATAAAAAATGATTTTTGGTACAAAACATCTTGAAATGGCTTCTTGGATACAAGGAAGATTTTCTAGTTATTTTTTCATATATAGATCGCCATAAAAGGATATCAGATGGTGCAATGTCAGGTGAATATTATGGGCGAAGAAGTCGGATTTCCACTTCTTCCTATCGCTAAAACACTTTCTATTGCGCAAAAACTTGAAAATTTGGTTTGTATTTGAGATGCCGTTTCAAGATATTTTGCTCCAAAAGTCATAATTTTTTAACCCATTAATGCCTGACATTTTTTTCCCAAAGAAATTTTGGAAACTGGTTACAAACAGTGTCTAATGGACAGAAAAAATAATAAAAAAAATATCATATAAATTTTTTTTTTATGAAGGAAAGAAACATCGTCCCTTAAAAATTACGATAGGCCCCAGAGGGTACATACTTTTTTTACTAAAATTGTTTTCTGCCTACAATATAATATTTAAAAAGGCATTTTATAAGAAGAAATACTATGAGCAATTAACATAAACTGGGAAGCTGGGGATAACTTTGAAAACTTAGTTTTTTTTCTTGAGATTGAGAACGATTCAATTTTTGATAGAGATCATATTAAAACTGCTACAGAACGGACTTTACAATGGTTATGTGCTGCAATCTGTTTATAACGAATTGAAACAATACCAAGGTACTAATTGAACACTATTATTTGGTGGAAATGTTCATTTTTGGGAAATTCAGACCCTTTTTTGGACCGTCTCTAAAAAGGGACGCTAGGCATTAACGGGTTAATATCAGGGATTTAAAATTTATTACTAGATGGGGCAAAAAGGCCCTGGATAACGAAGATAATTACAGCGTTGAATTTAAAATAAAATCTTTTAACAATTGATTTGGTTGAATAAAACGTCATTACTTTCCGGTCCCCCTTTTAAATATTAGCTTTCGGGAGAATCTCAAATTTTTCATCTTTTAATCACGGGACAATTGTTCCTAAGTGCGATAATAATTGTCAGCGATTGACTAGAATATAATTCCTATAATCTTTAAATCAAAGAACAGACTAAATTTCGTTTAAAATCATCAGATTTTTAAGAAATAAATATATTAATATATGAATTAATTATAGTCTAATACATAAGTTTCCTCATCTATGATCAGGGGCGCCCCGAACTAAAATTTTTGGGAATGGGAATTTATCAATTTGCCAAATTAGGTTCCAATTTTTTCAAATGATAAAATACAAGCATGTACACATATAGTACAAGCATAACATTTAGTCAGAAAAAACACTAGGCATCTTTTAAACGATTCTAAAAACTAAAGAGAAGAAATAATCTCAATGTTGCACTATTGTCTTCAAATTACGGAATCGTCAACAAAATTTGCCGAATATGGAAATTATTGGTGGGTCACATTGACCTCCCGTGACCTCCCATCGGGGCGCTTCTGTCTATGATCCATATTCTATGTGACGATCAGCTAGCATTTTATTCACTAACTGTTAAATCCCAATGGACACATTACTAACTGCAATGAACTGTCCCATGAGATTCCGCATTCACCAAAACAACAAACAAAAAATCCACACTTAAACTATAACTACAACGGCAAGACCAAACCACGTGATTTCCGTTTAAAATTTAATCTCTGCGGACAGATTACACATGCCTTTTACCACACGAAACAATACTTACTGGAGCATGGCAGCAAGTAACGCATCCAACACAGAGACAGCAATGAATGGACAGAAAAGAAGAAAACAAAAAAAAAGCAGAAATCGTCAGAAACTGGGACTTCTCAACTCGGCCGAAAACAGAGTCAGAGAGTACGAAATTTCCATGGCATTAGCATTTTTATGCTAATCTCTGAAAGACTAGAAGCTAATTGAGTAGCGGAAAGGGATTTCCTTCGCACTGAAAGACTCTTTTTTTTTTATTTTAAGATAGAAAGGGAATTTAAACCTTTTCTTTTCAGGGTTCTTTGCCGTTTTTTCTTCTTTTGATGCATTTTTTACGGTACAGAATATATTTTATTCGCTCATTTAATTTGATGCGAAATCGGTACATTAATTTTGACATAATATTAATGTAATTTTTAAAATCGGGTTATGCTGCTGATCTTGAGAGAATTGGTTTCTAAAAACTTATTTCGGTACACATTTTTTTTTATTTAAATTTGCTTAAATAAGTGAATAAGTAATCTTGGAACATTATTCATGCAGCATATTTGAGCAAAAAGTAATCGTTTAGTATTTTAAAAGTTTGAAATACGACAGTCTACAACTTAAAACTTTAACGGTTAATTTGCGTTAACGGTTAACAGATTAATCGGTAATCCGTAGATTTGCTTATTGGTGTATCTCTAATTTTAAGATAACTATATTCCGAGCTATTATAATACATCCAACATTCTTACCATTTAAAATCAAAACGTTTTTAAAATCTGCATAAAAAGCTTTTGCTGTTGTTCGCGTCTTTTAAAACAAATTTATGTATGTTTTACACATAATGAATAAAATGAGACATTTGATTAAGCAAATGATTAAGTTGAAAACATCAAAAATTAGCTCAATTTACAGTCAATAGTGCTGTAAAGGTCTTCATTAGAAAATAATTAAAGTTTTACTTATTGTTCTGGTTGAATGTTATTTAAGTTCAAGCGATCTCTATTTGAATGAGCTTGATTTGATTTTGCTACTGAGAAAAAGGTTACAGACCATTAAAAAATTAACATGCTTATGAAAAATGAACACATTAGTAGAGTGATTTTTACGTTTAGAGCTTTATTATGTATACACTGCGATTCAAAAGTTTAGACAAATGGCAAATATGTGAATAAAAAGAAAACTCTTCAACGAAATGCTTTCAAATTTCTACTACAGGTACACAATGTGGTCCCAAATACGTGTCTGGAGTTCTTAAAACTATAACTGGAATCAAACTTTGGATATTACAAAATACATTTTTTTACATTGTTGCAAAAGTTTAGACAATAGTCAGATATCCCTTGAAATGTGATTGGTGGAGCAAATGCGGGACTTTATTATTCATTTATAAAGTGCAGAAATTGCTGAATAAATAATCAAAATCTCAAAAGCTCTGTAGTTCTCGTGTAAAGAAAATGAGAAAGTTTGGAAGCCGAAATTGGAAAATGAACCTACTTTATTAATTTTTTGTCTTTTAAATCGGCTCTAGTATGGTAGTACGTTGTTTTTTACTCTGTAGAGAGCAAATTCAGACATGCGTATTGATCAAAACACCAAGAAAATAAATATTTCTCAAAGATGAAGAAATTGAAAACACGGCTCGAACTGACGATTTGCCCTTTAATCCTACATAACTTCAACTTGGGTCAAAAACAGCACGTGACAGCATAAGTAGATGAACAACTGAATCGGAATGCATAAAAAAAGCAAAGAATTGTGCTTGAGCCTTTTCGGACAGAGTGTCCCAAATAAGCCAGATTTTATTGGTAAAAGAAGCACAGCATATAATCATTGGATATTTCTCAAGTCCCGCGAAAAGAATTATAATTCATCTCGGCCATCCCAATTTTAATAATTTTTATCAAAGAAAGTAACATTCATTTTTTAGTCATGATGATACATATGCTGCTTTTCACACTAAAATTTGGCTTATTTGGGACACTCTGTCCGAAAAGGCTCAGGCAAAATTCTTTGTTTTTTTTTAATGCATTCCGATTCAGTTGTTCATCTACTTATGTTGTCACGTACTATATTTGACCCAAGTTGAAGTTTTGTAGGATTAAGGGACGAATCGTCAGTCTGAGCCGTTTTTTCAATTCATTCATCCTTAAGAAATATATTTTTTCTTGGACTTTTTGATGGATAATGTCTTTTGTAGTATCCAAAATTTGATTCCAGTGATAGTTTTAAGAACTCCATACACGTATTTGGGACCATATTGTGTACCTGCAGTAGAAATTTGAAAGCATTTCGTTGAGTAGTTTTCTTTTAATTCACATGTTTGCACTTTGTCTAAACTTTTGCATCGAGATGTAAAATTTTAATTCAAGCAGATCAATTTCATTGCGTCATTTGTAATCAAAGTGTCGTTAAAATCTCTAAAAAAAGATAAATTGAAAGCATTACTTTTAGTTCTGGTACAAATCAACTTAAATTTATATCTTTATTGAAATAGATATGATCAGGTTCTGCTGCGTCATGCCTCTGATAGAAAAGACAAAGATCGTTTTTAAAAAAGTCATCATGTTTTGTTAAGTGAACAAATTAGTAATCTTAACTTTTGGTACTGTACTGGGAGTTAAATATTTTAAACAATCTTAATGCGCATAATCTGTTTTCATCGAATATGCAGGTCATATATAATCAAAGGCTGGGAAAATCCTTAGTAAACTTTACCTTAGTGTACGTTTATATAAACTTAAGCTCATGAAATCTTTATTAAATTACGCAAGATCAGCTGCTGCTACGAAAAAAAGAGAGCATTTACAAATGAAAAAAAAGATCAATATGTTTCACATAATGAACAAACTAATTAAGTGATCTTAACTTTTACTACTGTACTAGGATTTTGCGCATTTAAGGCCATCTTAATTCGCACAATCCTATTTCATAAAAAAAGTGCCATTTTTATAATATGAAGTGATGCTAAAATCTTTATGGAGAATATTAATCGGAGCTTTACTGTCTGATCTTCTTAGGTAAAACCTTCAGGGCATTTACGCATGCGTCAGGTCTTCTCTGTTCTCACCATAATAGGAGTGTTAGGTAAGATAACAATAAGGCTAAGAATAATAAAAATCATTTTAAACCGTATCAAACAACGTGGAACGATGCTAATTTTAAATACGTACTTTAGTTGAATATGGCAAAAGGATATAGAAAATGCAAGTTTTAAATTGAAAACTTTGGAAAGTTATCACCCACAACCCATATACCCTTATTTAAGTGGAACTGTTCGCGAGTGATAGGCGCGGTTTTCAAGGATAGACAGTACATTATGAAATTACATTCATGAGATCTTTATTGAAATTGGCAATTCCAGATTGTACTACGTCATACTTCTGAGAGAAAGGGCGTAGAATATTCCAAAAAGAAAGTCAATACATTTATTCACAGTGAACAAAATAATAAAGTAATTTTGTTTTCACTACTGTTTCATGACTTGAAGATTAAAAGTATTTTTTGCCCGTAAATCTTATTACGCCAAAAAATTGGCACCATTTACAATCAACAGTTGTTAAAATCTTCATTCAGAAGTTATTTGAATATTTTCTCATTGCATGCGTTCTAACTGATTTAAATTCAGATCTGTATTAAAATACGCATATCACAAGTCAAACCGCTGAGAAAAAGAAGTTTACTTAAAAAAAAGCTAACAAAACAATAACGAGATCCCAACCTTCACCACTATACAGTCGAGCCCGCTTAATGGAATAGCCAATTTGTCACGGAAAATTATTCTAATAAGCGGGATATTCCATTATCCGGGATTCCATCCACACGACGTTCCAACTTGCATTTAAACCAAGAAAGCATTTAAATTTGCCTTAACCACAAGTATATTCATCAACAAGTATATAACGATTAATTTTAGACATATTAATTAATGGTAATTTAAATATATTAATTAATAATACTTTAAACATATTAAAATTTAGAAATTCAATTAAAAATGACCTTATTAAATGACCAGGAACGTTACAAGCCCGTTTCTCAGCAAATTAACGAAGGAGAGCAGCATCTTCAACTTCTGATTCTTTACCTGTGTATTTTCTCTTTTGATTAAGGTTTTTGTTTAATTTCCAGTCGTTTAGAATGTTTTCTTTATTTTTCAACAATTTCGAAACTTGAGGTTGCGATGTCTCGAACTTTTTTTCAAGTTGTAACTGCGTACATTTACATTAGCATTTGAATATTCAATAAAATTCACTTTTTCTTTCAAAGTAAGATCTATTCGCTTAGAAGACATTATGAAGAGACAAGCACATGCACAGCCGAAGCAAAATTGGAAAATGATTTCAGAACATCAAGGTAGACTTATCGTTGCGCTTCTCGGAAGAGATTCGTCACAGCCTCGTCTTCTTCCCCGGTCCTTTACACCTGTTGGTTTGCCCATTACTCCTTTATTCTCTTATCTCTCCTTTGGGTCCCTAGAGGTATAGCTGATTCGAAACTTATTGTTCATTCTCTGAAGCAGAAGGAACGATACACAGTGGGGGCGACGAACAGTATACAACACTAGGGAAACATTCCTCTCAAATTCCAGGAATCGCTTTTCTTGCCCCTGCACCCTTTCAACGAAGTGACAAAACATTACTTGGAAGCCGTCCATAAGCTTCACAATCATTATTGCTCTTTACTGGAGGAAAAATCAGGAAAAAAGGGTTGGAAATGGAAGGAGATCGTCATCAGCGTGGTAAAAAATTATTCTTTTAACCGGGATTGCTTCCTAACATGATATTCCTTTAATCGGAAAATTTAACACAGAAATGATTTACTACGGTTCGGGACATTGAAAATGTATTACATTAAGCGGGATATTCCATTAACCGATATTCCATTAAGCGGGTTCGACTGTACTTGGATTTGCACATTTCAGGTAATCTTAATCATCCCAATCCTATTACATCAAAAACTCGCGCCATTCATAATGAAACGTGTTGCTAAAATAGCACCATTGGCAAAAGTTGGCATCATTTATAACCAAAAGTTGTTAAAATCTTCATTCAGAAGTTATTTGAATATTTTCTCATTGTCAGCGTTCTAACTCATGAAAATTCAGATCGCAATTAAAATACGCTGAGCAAAAGACGAAGTATTAAAAAAAAAAAAAAGCTAATACAACAATAACGAGATCTCAACCTGCACCACTGTACTTGGATTTGCACATTTCAGGTAATCTCAATCATCCCAATCCTATTACATCAAAAACTCGCGCCATTCATAATCAAACGTGTTGTTAAAATCGCCATTAGGCAGATAATTGAAGCTTTTCTTATTGTGTGCGTCCAAATCCATTTAAATTCATGAGATCTCTATTAAAATGAGCAAGATCAGATGCTGCTACTTCATGCTTCTGCGAAAAAAGACGTAGATCACTTCTCTTTTTTGACAAGCCAATATGTTTATGTATGGTAATGAAACAATGAAGTGCACTTGACTTACTTACGGACGGCTTTCTATAGGTCATTAGTGGCTAACCGTTCTTTTAGCGAATTAATCCTACCGTAATGAATTATTCAATCAGTCCATTCATAATTTTCTTTTTTCACTCACCTCTCGACAGTTCATTCATCGATTTGATTCTTTATTGATGTTCTTTGGAGATGCGGTTCAATGCTTGAAGATAACGGTTTTGGGACTCTATTGAGCACATGCAAGTAGGTAATAGTTTCTTTCTTTCTTTTTTTTTTAATTGCGGGAATTGTAGGAATACCTTTTTTTCGACTGAATGATTATGATATGCGTATCGAGGCACTTTAATTTTTTAATGTAACTAATGCTTTTGCAAGAGACGTTACCATTTACAGATTTCCTATACAGAGATAAAAAGCAAGCGGAAAACTCAAGACACAATTAATCGTGCAATACCATACTGTCCGATCTTACTAGGTAAAACCTTCCGCGCATTTACGCATGCCTTAGGTCTTCTCTGATCTTACCAAAATAGGGGTGATAGGTAAGATAACAACACGGGGAAGAAGAATAAAAATCATTTTGAGCCGTATCAAACAACGTGGAATGATACTAATTTCAAATACATAGTTTAGTTGAATATATCAAAAGGATAAAGAAAATGCAAGTTTTAAATTGAAAACTTCGGAAAGTTATCACCCACAACCCATCTACTCTTTTTTGAATGGAACTGTATGCGAGTGCTAGGCGCGACTTTTAATTACGGACAGTAACTCGGTCCTTCCATCAAGGACAGTAGTTTCGCGCTTGTTAGCATTCATCAGCATAGAATAGGAAGTAACCAAGCTGGAGGAAGAAATCCTTATGGAACCAAAGAGTGCCAAAAAACTGGCAGCTACTGTAAAATCAGAACACCAGCAAGAGATCACACAATGGTGCAGTAGAATGGTAATCCAACCCGAAACTGCAGTTTTGGATGGAATAATCGAGTACGTGGTGTCTTGCACGTTTTTTGCCTTAGACCCGGCTTAGGGGTGGTAACTTGCTGTTTAATTACTAATCGGTTTCAGTCATCGCTATCAAAGTTGGTACCAGAGTTAGAGGTTTATTTTAGCATTTCTGAATTATTTTTCGCGCTTGTCTTATAAGATTTTAGAGAATAGTGTATTCATAGTGTATAAGGTCATGGAAAAAAGGAAGAGCGAGAGGAATAATTGCATCCGATTAATCGGCCGATTAACAACAGGCGATTAATCGGTAATCTTCCAATTTGCTTATCGGTGCATTCCTAGTATAAACTATTTATGACTCATCAATATTCTGCTTAACGTTTTGGGAAAAAAACCCTTAGAATACTGACCGCACGCGTTTGTTCTCGCCTTTATACGTAGGCGTAAGGAAACCGTGAGAACTTCAAAAACAGAGATACCTTGGGTGTTTTCGAAGTTGAATAAGCACCTGCATTTCGAGCCCCGCCTGTTGGGAAGAGAAACACCGAGTTCGAGACGAATGTGAAGAAGCTACAAAAGAGAGTTAAAAGATACGCTGCAGAGAAATAATTATACCCTTTTTTAAAAAAACAGTTACGCTGAGTTGTTAAAATAGATAAATAGTGAGACCTCCTTAATACGAACCCCATTAAAGCGTGCTCCACTTAATCTCAACAGCTATTTAGATGTACGTACAGTATAAATAAAATACGAATTGTATCAATAACATAATTTTGTATTTTTGTAATGCATGTTTGTAATTTTGTCTAATGCAGTTTTATATGTCATTCTCTTTAATTAAAAATCCAATGTTTACTGTGCACATCATTTTTTTTTATGCACCTTGGCTCATTTTATAGTTTATTATTTTTATTTTTTGTTTAATCCGGACTTTTATTGGTTCAGTCGATTTGGATCCCTTACCAGTTTCGATTATTGATGTTCTATTGTACATTGATAGATTTTTTTTTTAAAGGCAACAAAGATTTTTAAGTGCAACACTAAATATTCACCCATTCTTTAAGATTAAAACATAAAATTTTTCACTAAGTATAGATCTTGTAACTTAAAAGATTTTCTTCAACAAATTAGGATATTTATCAACAAAATATACGTTAATTAAGCTTCTTTTTAGGAAATGTGCGACATTTGTACTTGTCAATTAAAATCAAATTCATTAAATCTCGAATTGCAAAAGTACTTCAGGCCCATGCTTCGGGTAAGCTAGGGGCCTTTTTATTTATATCAACTTTGTCAGTTATCATATCACAAGAATTGATGCTCAATATAATGAAGAGCAAACAAATATTTCTGACGGTCGCTTACCCAAAGGAATAAAGTTGTTAAAAAGTTGCTATTTTTTTAATTACTGAAAGACTACTAGTAAACAACGAATACATAAGATTGAGAAGTCCTAACTAACGAAAATAAAAAGGCAATAAAAATCTATGCATTTTCTTAGCGAAGCATTTTTGACTCTTAGTAATAAAGGTAACATAATCATTTCTATCATATTACTTATCTCGTAATAACCCACAATTTCACGTCAAAAAGAGATAACCTATCTCACAAAACAACAACTTATCACATAGAATACAATAGAACAATATAACTAAACAGCTAAAACAGAATAACCCGGGCAAAATTCTATAGGGAGCACAATCTTTTGACGGGTTTACAAATTGTTTTTATTATTACTTAATCACTTGCACAAAGAAGCCGAAAAAAATTGTACGTTTAACGTCAATTGCTTCCTTCCGCTGTAGATTTTGGGTGAAAAACACGACGCAGCACTTTTACTGAAATAGACAACTCAATTTAGAATATATCTGAACTTCAATGTCTGCTTTTCTAGGCGAAATTTCACAATAAAGATCGTGGTGGTTGCGCTAAAAAATCATTCAAGTTGATAAAATCGCGGAATGTGAAGCAAATGTGAGAAAACTATTAAAACTATTGGTTAAACGGTTGGAAAAATTGTTTTAAGGATGGCAAATCGTATGGTCTCGTGAAAGTAGTGGTAAATCTAATTTTGTGGTTTGAAACAATACAGAATGTCGAAATATCTTATTTTTCTGTTACCAAGCCATAGCTTCCTCATTTCTTCATCAAATTCCATGATTTATCCCTCATTTTAAAGCTTATTGTACCGGCTACTGACAAAAAACCTGTCCCCGTTTTTTTTTTTTTTTTTGTGAAAACAGTTTTTTATTCTATTTTTTATAACACAATACTGCAATAAAAATCATCTGAAAGTTAAGACGCATCGACGCGGCTGGTAGCGAGTCGTACTATAATAATAATTTTTTTTAAATATTTTTTCTCTTTAGCAGAATTCTGATCTAACTCTCCATCACCATCTACATTATTTCTCAAGTGCGTTTTTTTGGAGGGTGGAGGGTACACCATAGTTCTAGAAATAGTTCATCATCATCAAAAACTTCCGGAAAAAAATTGTTATTACTATATTATAAATACGTTTGAAACGGAAAAAGAAATTTCACAAAAACAGCACATAAGTGAATTATGATAGCAATACATTAAAAAAAAAATTAATGATACGTATTGTTTTTTACTGCAATAGACCATAGTCGAGATTTTAAGAACGATTGGACATAATAATTAAAAAACAAACTTTCAGACCTCACACGGTAAAACCTCTTAACTCTAATTATCATATTTTTCAAATACATGTTATTAAAGTTTAAAAATATCATTATTTTTCGCAGGACTGAAATATCTTTAAAGATAATGACAGGATCAGTAATTATACTTAATTAAGTCTCGCTGTGAATATTAAGATGAAACTTTTTTTCTAGACATTGGAAACATAATTTATCATTCAAATCTTGCTTCAAAATCGAAAGCCATGCTTTTTATTTCCTGGAAATCGCTTTACTATCAAACAGGGGCATTATAATTTTCTATTGAGTGCCATTTATGTTTGTTTTTACCTTTGCAACTGGTAAATTAATCGACCAAAATTTAAGAACAATTACAAGATTTTAAAGTGGTGAAATGTACGGAAAAATTGGAAGATATCAATCACCGTTATAAAATTAGACAGAAAATTGATTCCCCTACCCATTTAAATGTTCAATTTTATCAACTTTGGATCCCCAGACAATCTGGGTGTCAAACTCAGATAATCTACAATTGAGCTCAAAAAACACAATTGAGCTCAAGATATCTCCCCCCCCCCCCTTTATCATCACCATTTTGTAAAGCCCTATTTATGTACCGCTAGCGTTAAACCCACCTAAAGAAGGACTAGTGAAAAGCTACTTTCGGATATGAACAAACTAGTGATGATTAAGAAGTTACATCAGTAAACCGCCTGTTTAGTGTGGGTCTACTAAAATTACTGCTTTTAATCGCAATACTATTCCAATCGTTTTGTTTTTTCATATTAATTGCAATGGGTAAATGAACGTCGTTTGAAAACTAGTTAGTGACTTTTCCCTGAGAGCATTTAAGTTTAAAAAAGAGCGGATGACAGTAAGTTATACACAGTAAGTTATGATATGGCTGTCAGCAAAATGAAATTTCCATTATCATATGTTTCAGCATTAATTCCCCCTCATTTCCTCTCCTAGGTTTTTTTTCCTTTTTGATCTCGCGAAGGTCCTGAAAAATTTAATTCCATCATTATTTCAGCTATGATTTGTACTTGATTTGAAATAATTAAAAATTTAGAATTAAATAATTAGACAGCAAATCGAGCGACTTTGGTAGTCACAATACTCAATTTTAAAATTAAGAGCACTCGGCAAAATTTATTAACAGTAGCAACGATTTTATTCGCAAGGTCATAAATTTATTATAAAATGCGACTGCTTGTACTTATAATTACTGTCGTAGATGTAAGAAGCTCGTTTTTGTTTTTTATGTCGTAACTTTATTTATATTAAGCAAGTTTATTTCTTGATTTTTTTTCTAAATATTTTTTTCAATTGATTAATGAAATGAATGCGAATGATTTGATTCTTCCTCATGAGTCTTGTAAATCGAACGATTGAAATCAACTCTTCAATGAAATACAAGTAATTAAAAAAGGACTTAAATTCCCACAGCAAATTAAATGCTCTGAGCATCTGTTTTGCGTTTTAAAATGAAACGAAAGTATCATAGTGCGAGTTTACATTTTAACTGCACTTAGCTACTTTGTGGCACGACTCAAGTCAGAATCAATTGTTCCACATTTTCTTCAGTGTTCAAAGTGCTTTTTGCTTACAACACGGAATGCTACATTTTTTGCAATAGCGTAGCCAAAGGTCAATTCACTAAGGAGAAAGAAAGGCAGTCTGCTAACTCGCGTACACACTAGCATCTTGTGAAAAGAAAGCCTTGGGCTACATTTTGACGAGGATCCAACTATAGGAGTTATGAAACAACCGCCCATATTTCAGGCCTTTTTCCACCTAGCCGCACCCCATAGAACACAGAAATACAACTAAGGTCAGGCAGTAACCTTGAAAGCCCGAAAGAAAAATATGCTGCATTAAAAAGCCTAAGGGATAAGTGCAGATATGAAAAACAGATAGCGGTTAATGAATTTCGTATTTTTATGGATATTGCCACATTTCTTAGTAGGTTGAACCTTTAAAAGGTTTTTAAGCAAAAAAAAAAAAAAAAAAAAGAAGAATTAAAAAGACGAAAGTAAAAAGAAAGAGAAAATATTTTTTCGAGTTATCAAAGGGCTGGTTAGGGCTATCCATGTGCATCAATTTTCATTTGAGGATCACTTTTCAGAAAACGCGCCTTCTATGTTCAGTTTCTTCCTCGTTGTGAAGTTTAATGATTTGATTGATTTGTTTAAAATAGTTAATAATTTTTGTATCTGAAATTCTTGTTTAATTCAAAATATATTTTCTTCGGACTTCTGCTTCCTCTCTCCTCAAAAAAATTCAAAAGTTCTTTTAGCATTTGAAACTTGTGTACATTGCAAAAAAGTAATATGCTATTAAAAAAAATAGACGTCTGAAAAAACTTTTTAAATTCAATACTTTTTTGCTTCGATTGAAAATACAATGCATAGTTTCAAAACAGCTTCAGGCGTCAGAAAATCAAATATCAATTTCAGAAACATCTTTCGACATCTATTTAAGTTTGAATCATAAGAACATTTTTTATTGTTTGAAACTGTCAAGTGAACTTAGAAAACACCACCGAGTGTTCAAATTCACAATCTTAAGTTTAGAAATTTTCTTCGATAAGTAGACGCATTCTCAAAATTGTTTGATTGCATCCAAGCATAGTTCAAAATGAACCTTTAAACTAAACTCATGAAATGAGTAATTTTCAATGCAGCTAATTTTTACTTCTGGATCAGAGTACAGGAAGTCAGTTCCTTGGCCATTTTCAACTAATAATAAAAAAACCACAGGACACAAGAAATTTTTATGTAACTTTTACAAAAATTTTCTCCCATTTCATAAATTGACTTTTGATCTCATTACTATGTTGCTATATTAAGGTATTGACTATATTTGCTCAAAAGTTTTCTAAAAATATATTTTTTCTCAGAGACAAAAATGACAGAAGAAATACTAGAAATAGATTTCAATTGCAATTGAAGATGCAAGTGGATAAAGGAGATATGTGACAATTTTTAAAAACTTACTATTTACCATCGATGAAGGTGATAAATCCATCAGTATCATACCCTTTATTCACAGAAATGGTTGGTAGCTAAGAATATGACCCTGTTTTACCCATTGAGAAAAATGCATTAAAAAAAAAAAAAAAAAAAAAAAAAAAAAAAAAAAAAACTTTTTTTTTTAAAGCTTTTTCCAGAAATATAAAAATTGTTGCATATCACCTATATTCACTTGCTTATTCAATTGCAATCCAAAATTTTATTTTGCTCAAGTCACTTTCGTTGGAGTGCTAAAGGCAATATTTCAATAAAAAACCGATATAATGAAACGGAATGCAAATGAAAGTATCAGGCCAAATTGTTGACACGGCAGCAACTATAAGACATCATCACGGCACTTTAAATTTAGCACCAAATTTGAAATGCAAAATCTACGATCATTCTTTATTGAACAGCCTTTGTACTTTGTTTCACAGCCAGGTAAAATAAGACAAGAGAAGTACCCTTTAGAGTAGAACATTACTCTAATAATTTAAAACAATTACACAGTCTGCAATGTTAGTGATGTCTCTTTTCAAGTCTTTTTTTTTTTTTAATATTAATTCTACTTTAGGATCTGCAAGAGTATCAGAAAAAACACACCGGATATAGTGTAGAGAAAAATACAACGTTAAGGAGGCACAAATAAGCAGGGATACTGCTGACACGTGTTTCGACGTTATAAGGAACGCCTTTTTCAATGCAAAAAATTTTGAGCTTATGGATGCACAGACGTTTTGTACAGATATATTTTTAGCAACATTACATAATTTTTTCGATTAATTCAGAATTACTGTATACCGCAAAAGTAAAAAGTACTGGTAGAAAATCAACGAAAGACGTAGGCGGCTCGTCCATAGGGGGAAGGGGGCAACTGCTCCTCACTTGCAAAAGTAAACTGGCTTTGCCTCCTGACTTTTCACGGTTAAAAAAGTAATGATCGAGTGGAAAATGGTTTTTTTCTGAGTGGATTAATTAATTTCAACAAGATAAAAGCTGAAAATTCCAAAAATCGAATTTTTTCATGCGATTTCATAAAAATGGATGAAAATCAACCAGCCATGTTGATTTTTGAGGCCATATTCTGCATTTTATAGAAATCAATTAATCAGCAATATTAAAATCTAATATTACCAAATTTCAGCAAAAAAAAAACTTTAAAGGTGATGCATCCTAACTCATTCCCCATTTTTTTCGACACCCCTCTCCCGTATTTTTCTTGCACCCCCCCCCCCCCACTTTTTTGGTGCACCAGCCGCCTATGACGGAAGCTACCTAATTTCTTTCCTGATAATTTTTGATCTCTAATTCCTAGTTATAGTTACACATTGTTCCACATCAAGGTGAAATAAGACAAAAGAATATCCCTTTGGATTGAGACATTACTCTGAGAATTTTAAAGAGAAAGATTGTTGGTGATACAGATACATTTCTACTAGCATTACAATATTTTTTCGATTAATTCAACACTTGGATATAGCACAAAAGCAAAGAGTATCAGCAGAAAGACATCGGATACAACATAGGCTGTCTAACTGCTTCTCCAATAATTTTTTACATGTTATTCCTCGTTAAGAGTGCGATTGTTACACATTGTTGCAAAGTTTCAAAGTAGGATAAAAGAAGACAAAAGAAACTTAATTTAGACATCACTTTTAGAATCCAAAGCAGCTGTATTGTTTGCTCTTCAGATATTCCCTTTCTAGCATTATAATAAATTCTCGATTAATTCAACATTTGGGTATTGTACAAAAGTCTGTAAAAGCCCAACATTGGCTACTTGTAATTCATTGCTTCGCTAATGATTTTAGAACTATATTTTCAACCAATAATAATTCATAACGAATTCTCAATCAAACTCGGTTTCCATACATTGTTGCACGACAGTCGAAAATAAAACAAAAACCTTCCCCGCTGATAAGATCTTACAGTGTTTCAGTACGGACTCGAAGTTAGAAAGCTGGCACGCAGAACAATAGCTGTAATGGCGAAAATCAACATCGTCTATTACACTCCAACTGAAATGCAGCGATGGGGGCTTTTTGGAAAGGTGGATATCTAATTACGCGGACTATCAACTGATGATTGATGGCCTATTGTAGACTGTTGACTGTCTGAAGCACGAGATAATGTGACGGATGCCCCATCCGTCACAGTTGCAGTCACATGACCTCAAGGAATATCGCTTATATCGACAGGAGAGGAGGAATGGATAGTACACCGTGAAAAATAGGTGTTTTTTCTACAGCATAATGCAGCTAATTTTACAGTAATAATTTGTGAAATTGCTAATTTTACAGCAGTAAACTGTAAAATTGCTACTTTACAGAAATAAACTAAAGTTGCTAGTTTCACTGTTTATTACTGTGCATTTTACAGTTTTAAGCTGGAACCTCTGCTGCCAGTACTATACTGTTGTTTTTTTCAGTATAATACCTCTAATTTCACAGTAATAAACTGTAAAATAGCTAGTTTTACCGTTCATTACTGTGCATTTACAGTTTTAATCAGGAACCTCTGCTGCCGTTATACGTCTCCAGCATGAGATAATGTGACGGATGCACCATCCGTCACAGTTGCAGTCACATGACCTCAAGGAATATCGCTTATATCGATAGGAGAGGAGGAATCTGTAGTACACTGTGAAAAATAGCTGTTTTTACAGCATAACACAGCTAATTTTACAGCAACAATTTGTAAAATTGCTAATTTTACAGTAGTAAACTGTAAAATTGCTACTTTACAATAATAAACTAAAATTGCTAGTTTCACTGTTTATTTCTGTGCATTTTATAGTTTTAAACTGGAACCTCTGCTACCAGTACTATACTGCTGCTTTTTCAGTATAATACAGCTAATTTTATGGTAATAATTCGTAAAGTAATAATCTTACAGTAATAAACTGCAAAATTGCTACTTTTACAGTTTATTATTGTGCTTTTACAGTTTTAAACTGGAGCCTCTGCTATCATTATTGTACTGTAAAAACAACACTTTATTTTTTGCAGTGTACGGTTTGCTACCCCGTTTTAATAGGAAACATGTTTCCAAATATCGCTGTTGCAAAGGAATAAAGACTTAGTCTCTTTGAGAAAGATTGAAGTATGAAAAATGTGGGGAAAAATAATTTTATTTCATAAAAAATAGTACAAAATTGAGCCGACCACCTTGTCTAGTAGTCAAAGAAGTCTGACTGCGGACGGGCAGGTTTCGAGTTCGAATTTTGGCTAAACATGAATGAAATTCCTCTCTTCTGTCCTTCTTCTTTCTTTGTGTGAATGTGTTGTACTGTGGATGGTTAGCTCCCTTATAAATGGGTCCTAATAACAAATGGATACTGTAAAAAACCAAAGCTTACCCCATCATTCAATTTTGCTCTGTTAGGCATTTTAGTTGTTGGGCACTTGAAAAAAAAAATGCAGTCAGGTAATAGTTGCTCAGCGATCCAGTTATCAATCAACTTGTACATCCATAAATGACCAAACAGGCAGGACAAGAAATACTCCTGAGTTACTTTGGGACTTACTTCTTATAGAGGACACTTAACCATTAAGACATAATCGAAATAGCAGATGTATCAGTTGTCAATGTCAATGTCCTGGTTGGAATTTCAATGTGGCTTGAGCACCTTTATGTACTCCTTTATGTAGATCAGCACATTGGTAATCGTTATAAGAGAGAAACCAGAAACTTTTAAGGCAAAATAGACAAAAAACACATTTTTTTTCTGCTAAAGGGTCATTCCATAGAAATGTCAACCTCAGCCTAAAAAATAAAAGTACCTTAAAGACTTAACTGTGACCTATCATTTTATTCAACATACTTTCTAGTATATGAATCTAGCAAAAATTTTGAAAAATCCTTTTTGGTGTTTATGTTGGAGCTCTGTAAGTACATGGCTGCAGAAAAGTCTTAGTAAACGCTAAAAACATTGGTCATTGCTTTCGTGCATAATGTTAGAATTACTGTGAATTTTTAGAAGAACTGCGTTTCTTATGAAAGTTTGGAGTTATATCTGATTGAATTAACAGCTTTTTTCATTCAGTTTATAAGCTAAGCATTTTAATTATCTTCATTATTTCACTTTCTTATTTTATGTTACGTTAGTCACAAAAATGCAATGTTTTCTATTTTAAAACTGAACTAAAAATAATTAAATACCATAGCTCTTTATTTTCTTATGTCTATATCATATCTACTTGAAAATCCTAAAATATTTATTTTAGATACATTTAATAGAAAAATATTAGTGTGACTAACGTAACATTTCAGGTGTGTGACTAACGTAACAGTTTGAATGTGACTATGGTAACAATTAAAAAAAGATTAATGTAGCTTAAAGCTTAACTATATTAGTGTTAATTTAAATTTCCAGTTAAGAGTAAATAAATATATCAAACTAATTTGAAATATTTGAGACAAAATAGCTCCTTTGACTGCTTCAGAGCGGAAAAGAAGTCGGGCGAATCAGATATAAAATTCAGATGAAAGAGAAATGTCAAAAACATTGATGCGTTCTTTACGAAAAAAACACAATTTCGGGTATGAAGTTAAAAGAGGAAGAAAGAGAAGCCTCAAAATAATTAATAAGTAAGATGCTTGCAAAGAAACAAACTACTATTTCCTCCATATCTGCAGAATCTCCTTTTCTCACAAGGCAAGCACTGGAAAAAGCAAAGAAGAAATATAGAAAAAAGCTTTAGCCAACAGTCCCTGAAAGAAAGTTATATCTTTCCAAAAGCTGGCATCAGGTATATAGCATCAGCAGTTAATATAGCAGTTAATATCAGCAGTTAATATAGGAAATCCTAAATCCCATAGACAATCGTTAAGTTTGTCGGATAATATAAAACAATACGTTCTCTAATTTTATAATAATGTGATAATTTCGCGATTTTTTTCCCACAAGAAAGATGTTAAATATGTAAAGAACTTTTTTGCCAACAAGAGAAAGAAGCTACAAAAATATTTGCCTATGTATAACTTAGATGAAATCCATCAACTTTATAAAAAAAATTAATAAGAATGAAGAAACTGGTTTTGAAAAAAAATTGCGAGTTAACTCTAGGAAGTGCAAATATTGGGCTCAAAAGATCAAAGATGATAGAAACAAGTCAAAGATTTGAATGGCCCGAACCTGATAATATTCAGTTTGCAAAAGCTAAATTTTCTTTGACAGGCTCAATTAAGTTAAAAGGGAGCCTTCCATTTACAATTTCTTATCCCAGAAAAAATAAATAAAAAAATACATAAAATAAAAAAATAATAATAAATATATAAATAAATAAAAATATGCGACATAATAAGTTTGAAAAAAGGAAAAATTAATGTAATTATCAATAATATTATCCATAATAAATTTTATTTAGGAATCTATTGTTTGTTATTCGATGGTTACGTTAGTCACGTTACGTTAGTCACACTCCATTTTCAGCAAAAGTGACACTTAAGACTAAAAAAATTCAAAATTTAATAAATGTAATATATATTTTTAAAAGCTAACATTCCATATTTTTCAAATATATCAGCCAATTTTTACCACTTGCTTAAATTTCAGAAATTTTTGCCTCATAACATGAACATTATTTTTCAAGGTTGCAAAAATGTTACGTTAGTCACACTGCTATTTTGGTTGAAAAAATATCTGTTGTCAGTAATTTTATTTTAAATTCTTAACAGAAATAATACATGTACACCATCTACATTGCAAATCCACCAACACAGCGAAAAATTATTTTTTATCATTTAAGTTACAGGTAAAATAAGTTATAAAATCAGCTCTGAATGTTACGTTAGTCACGATGGAATGACCCTAAATCTAATTCCCACATGACGATATTTCGTTCACTAAAGTGTTTTGCATGATTCCGGTTGTTAATTTTTCGAAGGCAAACGAGGCCTTACTGTCTGATTTTCTTAGGTAAAACCTTCCGCTTATTTACGCATGCGTCAGGTCTTCTGATCTTACTAAAATAGAGGTGTCGAGTAAAATAATAAGAAGCGGAAGAATAATAAGAGGCATTTTGAACCATATCAAACAACGTAGAATGATGCCAATTTCAAATACATAGTTTAGTTGAATGTGTCAAAAGAATAAAAAATGCAAATTTTAAATTGAAAACTTCGGAAAGTTCCCACTCACAACCAATCACTCCCTTTTTAAGTCTAATGGTTTGCGAGTGCTAGGCACGGTTCTCACGGATGGGCAGTAAGAGTAAAACCAGAAAATTTTAAGGCAAAATATACAGAAAACGCTTTTTTTGCTAAATCCAACACCCACATGACGATAGCGTTCACTAAAGTATTTTGTATAATTCCGGTTGTTCATTTTTTGAATGCAATCGAGACCTTACTTTTCTTCTTTGTGTACACATAAAACCATTAAAAAAACAATCACTCAAAGTATCTGATTGTATTACTTTTCTCATCAGCCGCAAAACGATCTCATGGACACTAACTATCCACCGACTTAAATTTCGAGTGGAAAAAAAAGTCAATTCCGGTACTTATCAATCATCTGTCACAGCATCATTTGAAGAAACTGCATTCCCACCACCCCAGAACATAATTGCCTCAATTCGTCTCTTGCTTATGGGAGATTTAACAATTGGTCTGCCAATTACGATCATCGAAACCGGGGAATAGAAGAATTGGCTCGACGTCGTTGATGGCATTCGATGTCGGATCAGGAAATATAGCTTTGACATGCAACACCAATTAGAAGGACACGTAATAAAGAAGGATTTGGAGTCGATAGTGAAATGCTTATTGATCAGATATCCCGTCGATAATTGTTCTGACTTATTCTTTATTGCGGCGATGAGATTGTTTCTGTGAGGTTCATTTAATACTTGTCAGTGGCCATTCCATTGAAATATGGGTTCCATTTTCGATGGATGAATTCACGAATATCGAGGTTGGAGGATGAGTATAAGAAATATGAAATAGAAAGTTATCCCTTCTCTTGGAAACTGCTTTTAATCTATGAAATTTGTTTAATTTGCTTAACAATCGACTCCTATTTCATAGTTTTCGTAAACTTTAGGACATGTTTCTTTATTTCAAATGTTATTCTTATCAAAGTTTTTTTTTGTTGCTCGTTTAGTTTAATGCTGTTATTTTTTGAACTTTTCTGCATATTCCTTCTCGCGTTTGACATTATTTTTTAAAATCATTTTGTTTTCTCAATGTTTTAACATTATTTTATTTTAATTAATTTATTTATTAATATTTTTTGACTAGTGTTTTATACACTTCTAGGGAATATAGAATTCATGTTTTTGATTTTCACGGTACTTCGCAGGTCGTCTAAGGATAATCAAGTGTTTGATTTCAGAATGCTCATGTATTTTAATTGTGTTGAAAATTTTCATTTTTATTTCTCTGTTAAGGTTTCGAACATTGATATTTTTTTCTCTCATTCTTTGCTTGAAATAAAAGGATACTGTTGTAAGTTACTAAATGATCCATTAATTCTGATAAATCTGTGACTATTAACTAATCTCCGAATTCGTTCCTTTTGTATAAATAGGTTTTTGTTCTCCACTTTCATGATTTGCTATGACTACTTCTAGCATCTAGAAGTGAAAATATTTTTCTTTGCACTGTAGAAAAGGAATTATAGTAGAATCCAGACTTAATATTTTCAGTTTGGAGCCAATATTTAGAAAAGTGCCAATTTGAAGTTGGAGTTTTTTGAAAAAAAAATTTTTTTGCAGAAAAAAACTAATATTGGATTTTAAGTCTAAATTGGGTCTAAATGCCAGAAAATAAAAGGGGGAGATCAAGGAAGTTATTTACCCCCTTTTGAGATTACTCACTTTTAAGCCGTTACAGATCTGATGAATGTTACAGATCTGATGTTAATATGAGTTACATATTTGAGTTTATGCTTTCAGTCTTCGTTAACATCTCTAAATATGATATCATTTCCTTGCATTTTTAACATAGATTTAAGATAATTACATTAAAATATATATATTAGGCTAAAAACTCAAAATTCATTTAAAAAAAGCATTTCTTGGAAATAAAAATGAGTGATAAGGTTTTTAGATAAAATAAATTATGATATTACCAAATCCAAGCTAATAAAACATTTGTTTTGTTTTGAAACAACACACAACTTCAACTTTTTCAACACACAACGCTGCTGCTTGCTTTTCTTTAATTAGTTGCAGGAAATTTAATTTCTTGATCAGAAAGTCAAATTTAGCATGCTAGTTATTATCTAGTTATTTAACGAAGTTATGAGAAATTGAAGCACCAAAAATAAATAAATAAATAAATAAAATAATAATAATTAATTAACTTAATTTCTGCAGTGTCAATTTTTCTTATTTTACTAACTTCTATTGTTAGGTCATACAAGCCACAAATGAAGCAATTGTACTAAAACTCATTGCTTTTCATTTTTAAGAACAAAAATATTCAATATATATGGCTAAAACCTATGATTTTTGCTTTTTATAATTCTGAAACGTGTGAGTTAGTTCTGTAACATATTCGCTGTTTTTCAATGTTACCGCTCTGACTGTTACCGATCTGACAAACTGACAAAGTTTTTTTTTTTATTTCCGAGTCGATCGCACTAAACCAAAATCAAACACGTGGTTTTTTCACTTGTAATAAAGGACTATACTTATATATAAAATAATTTTTAAAATAATAAAAACTGCGCATTTTAGAGCGTGTTACCGATCTGATGACTCAAATGACACACATTTTATAAAATCACTTTAAAAAATCTTACCTACAATTTTAGATGCAGAAATGCAAATTTTTAATTACGATTCGATAAAACATCCCACCAGGTACTCAGTATCACGTGGTATAGGTGCAGGAAATGATTTTGGGAGCCTAAACATAGATCGGAAGTTATTGTTACCACTCTGACGGCGGAACTTGGGACACGCTTATTTCGCATCGGCTAGAAAATCAGGAATCGATTAAAACAAAAATGAAGTAAAATATTAACAAAGGGGTAAAAATAGAATCGTTTTTTGTACAAGTGCGTTTTTTTGGGAAGTTAGAAAGTGCGCATGACCTGTTTGCATGCTAAGCTTTGCTACTTGGGACACGTTACCGATCTGATTTTTGATGTATAAAAACAATATTTTCTGAAGAAAAAAATATTTTTTTTTCTGATGTTATTAGATGAAATGAAAGCAAAACTTATCTTCTTTCTGGGGAAAATTATTTTTTTAACTAGTTATTGAAATACTAGTGAAAATTCACTTGGGACTCAAATTGACACTTTTCTAAATATTAGCTCTTTGACCAATGATAAAAAAATACCAAAACAGGAAAATGAAAAATTAGGGGTCGGGGTTAATGACATAATTTGACCTTGATATAATGACCTTTATTGAATGGACTATGGGAAATTATGTCATCTTTACTTGTTTTTTTTTTTTTTTTGGTTTTTTGGATTCAAATTCATTTATAAGATGATCCATACTAACAATTGTTGCAAATTTGCTTGGTCAATTTCAATACATTCATACACTTCAGTGACATATTTTTTTATATACATATTTCGCACTAAAGTAAAGTAATTGTTCATGCATATGTTAGATGTATCTGAAAGTATTATTAATTGAGAACTTTTTCTTTATACATTGTTGACAACAGTTTTCCACAAAAATTGTGGGTGAATTTCTCAAGCTTGTTACCAGATATTTTAAATTGATTTTAGATACACGAATTAGTAAAAAAAAAAAAAATCTGAAACATAACTGCAATGTTTAGGTTTGTGTCTCTTTAACTAGAAGCATAATATTTTAATGGTTATTGAATGTTTAAATTTGAATAAAAACAACTTATCTACGATATTTTGAAGCACCGTCAAAAACGTTATTAATAAAATGTGATAGCTGTGAATCATACCGAATTCGACATTAACAGCAAAATATCTTCAAACAATGCACTCTAATTACAAATAGGATAAAATTTTCAAAATAAAGTAACCAAAAAGGCATAGCGTACTTTGATGTAAAAGAAATCACAAATAAGTTGGAATTTCACTATATTGTAAAAAAAAAATGTTGTTTTTACAGTATAATACAGCTGATTCTACAGTAGTAAACTAAAATTGCTAGTTTACAGTTTATTACTAACCTCTGCTGCCAGTATTACACTGTTGATTTTACAGTATATTACAGCTGATTTTATGATAATAAACTGTAAGCTTGTTAATTTTACTGTAATAAACTGTAAAATTGCTAGTTTTACCATAATAAACTGTAAAATAGCTGTTTTTACAGTTTATTACTGCGCTTTTACAGTTTAAACTGAAACCTGTTTTCAGTATTATATTGTAAAAACAACAACTTACTTTTTGCAGTTTACATAAAAATTTATTAAACGTTTCAACGAGAAATATTATGCAAGCAAGAACAAATAAAAACACTTTAATCAAACACAAAAATTTTTACCGTTTTAAAGATGAAATGCCCCAGCTTAAAAACTAATCTCGAAATTTCAATAAAAAATACAAAATAAGAAAATTCTTTATTTATAAGAACTTTTATTCCAAACTGTTAACTTATTGATTGGGAAATTTTCAAGTTAGGAAATTGCGTTAGCTGATTGAATGGCACATAATACAAACCTTAAATCTTATAAAACACGTTTTAGTCTAATGTGGATAAACACCACCAGCTATAAACCTTGATTCCGGAGTCATTTCCAACTCCAGAAATGTAGCATCAGCCTATTCGTAAACCAAATAAGCGGAAAACGAGATTTATTTCCCTCAGGAAACGAGAGGTGGAAAATCATCGCCTAGGAACCCACAGAGAGCAGATAGGTTATTCGTATTCATAGTTGCCTTCCAGATTTTGCTTTTTGAGAATATTGCACTGGTGCTTTTTTCTGAGTTTGTACAATGATTTGACATTGGAAATCAATCTGATGATAGAATTTATATTTTTTAATGATGGTGGTTGGTTTTGGAAAGTTGCTTTCAAAATAATAATTGAGCCATTCCACGTGACGGAACGGGACATTTGGAGCTATTTCTTCAGTAGATTTCGTTTTATAAATACAAATAAAATAAGCTAGATTTTTTTGTTGATAGCAACGGCAAAGATTTGTCATACGAATTACGTAGAAAATTTAAAATTAGTTATTTGTTTGAAAATAACAGAATTTTAAGCATTAAAATGCTTGTGACGGAATGGGACTCGTATGAGTCCCGTTCCGTCACAAGCATTATATTGCTTATCCTTGAATCATTTTCTTTAAAACTATGAACTTTTGACTTTTCATGTAAATCTCATGACAAATCTTAACTGTCGCTACCAACAAACAATTCCTAGCTTGTTTTATTTGTATTTATGGAACAAAATCTGCTGACAAAACATCTCTAATTGTCCCGTTCCGTCACGTGTGATGGCCCAATTAATAATGAAAGAAAATGTGTGTAAGATTTAGGACATTAAAAATGAAACATTTGAAAACCCTGTTTCTTCAAAAAGGAAGAAATACTACAAGTCGCTATTGTTGTTATCTTGTGCCGGTAAGGCTGGTAATTTGGTGTGCGCTACCTTAATTTTCCAACTTTACCTTAATTTGGAATTTGGTGTGTAGTCCGACTTTCACAGCACACACAAGCAATACGGACCCGCTCATAGTGTAGGCAAGCATTCACAGTACGACAACACATTCTTGGTCGAAATTTTTGAGGCAAAGCCCGGGTATAAAGCAGGCCAAAAAGTACGAAACTGCAGTCCACGAATGGAACAAACGAGTTGGTGGTGTACTGCATGCAAAAATGTTATGTTTATATGTATACAAAGTAATACTTGCAAAACATTTTCAAATCATTGTATCACCTTCTAATAAAACAATCATTCAATGTAAAGTCAAATACCGAGCACTGCACTATGTAAAAGAAACTATACTACTTGATTCATATCAAGAAATTTCCATTCATAAGAATATATAGAGTTTTATGTGTTGACAGTCTCTAAATATATTCAGTTGAAGCATTACACGTAATCTAACGTCTCCTTTATCTAATGTTTATTAGTATAAAGAAGTACGCCACTCTCCACACATGGAAAGTCACGCGATGTGCAGTCAGTAGTCAAAACATTTCGCTCAAACTCATCTGATCATGATCTTCGCATGATCTTTCACGGAAAGCTTTTTTCCCAACGTATTAAGAGTCACGCACTAAATTTCCACAGTCAACACACCGCATTTATTTCCATACGTCTAAGACATCGAGATACATTTTTATACAATTAACATACAATGTACCACGTGTTGCCAATCATCCCTATGTGCATAAAAGTCGGAATATGTCGTGCAATATCTTGTGGTTGTGTAATACTTTTGAAAGAAATAATTTCGAATTTTATGTGGGAACTCTCTCGCGGTTTATGCAGTCGTTAAATTATTATGCTCATTTTTATCTGATCGTGCTCTTTGCGCATGGTTTATCAAGTTAAAATTGGTGTTGTATAATCTGCTAAGAGTTATGAGCTATGTCTGGTTGTCAAAGTTTGGCAATCATTCTCATATTTTGAACCGAGCGAGATTCTTCAGCTGCTACATATGCAACTTAATATGTCACAAACATTAGATATCTCAAATAATTTTATTATATCTGCATATACAATTCATACAATTTCCCCAAAACTTCACGGTAAAGAGTACTACCATCAATGTCAGTGACGCACCCAGAATTGTTTCCTGGGCACAAGCGGCTCTCTTTTGGAAAGTTTTCGAATTTTGAAGTAATAGAGAAAAAAAAATGCAGTCATTTTTGGTTAAATGAGGATGAGAGTTGGGGACTATCCCTGAGCAAATTTCCAAAAATTGAATCCAAAAAACGCATTTCAAGCAGTTTGGTTCTATCAAGGGTGCTCATCTTCATGCTTCTGGGAGAGGCTTAAGCCCTATTGTTTCCCCAGAGAGCCCACCACTGATTAATGTTGGCAATTTATAATGGTAAAATTCTTAAGTACTGTAAAATTAAGAAATTAGAAAAACAGAAAAGTTTGTACACTGTAAAAAATGAATGCTGTTTTTACAGTATAATACCGCTAATTTTAGTGTTATAAACTGTAAAAATGCTAACTTTACATACTAAACTGTAAAATTGCTAATTTTACAGTAATAAAATAAAACTGCTAATTTTACGGTTTATTACCGTGCACTTCACAGTTTTAAACTGGAACCTCTACTGCCAGTATTATACTGTTATTTCTACAGTATAATACAGCTAAATTTTACTGCAATAAATTGTAAAATTTCTAACTTTACAGAAGAAACTCTAAAATTGCTAGTTTTACAGTTTATTACTGTGCATTTTACAGTTTTAAATTAGAGCCTCGGCTGCCAGTTTTATACTGTAAAAACAATAGTTTATTTTTTGCAGTGTTGGTATTTGTGCTGAATAAAAGCAATAAGTTTTAAGCATCGGGATGTGAGTTAGTCGTCTCATTACTCGCAGATGTACTGCATTAACCATTGTTTTGAATCAGACTCGACAAACAAGGGTGATATGTAAATTATGGACTTTTCACCGTAAGTCACATTGTATACCTGTTGGTACTGCAGTAGTTTACTTTTTTCTGGGAAAACATACTGCAAAATTTTCCCAAGATAATAAACACTTTATTTTGTAGTAATATTTCCCTTACTATGTTCCTGAATTTTTATGTATGCTAAGTATACGCTTTGAGAACATAAGGTCTACAGACGGGGTTGAGAACATGATGTTCTTTTTAGTGTGACGTCAGTTCAAATAATTCCAAAACTGTAATAATTGAATGTCAAACTTAACATTTTTGGCTCTTCTTACTGTAGAAAGTTTTTACTGTAGACGAGCCCCTATGACATCCCACTTCTGTTTTAAGCCTCTGAGGCAAAAATCATTAAAATGCAATTTTTTTTTCAACTTAGAGCACTTAGATTCATTTAAAGGCATCGAATCAGTTAGCAGAGAAAATACAAAACACTAAATTCACTCAAAGGAAAGCACTATGCTTCAAAGGATCAAATCATTGAAATTGGATAATTACCGGGAATCAAAGTTAAGCAGCGACTCTTTCTTGTCATATCCCTTAATGCCACTTCGGGGCTTGCTTAGCTATATCATCACTATAAACGTCAATTAATTTTTGTTCCCAAACAGCAGAAGAACTAATTGTGAACAAAACTACGATCCTCCAGCGGTAATGAAGATTAATAATAACCTCGGGATTCTAAAAAAGCATACAATCCGAAAAATAAATAGTTCTTTGCATTCAACGTTTAAAATTAGGAAACTTCAGACTCGATTGAATGTTTCAACAAAAACAGACATGTTTATTATTTAGTTAACAGTTCACACGTATTTACAATACATACATATTTAAACACGAAGAACGTAGAAGATAGTAAGAACAATACTAATACGTGCATTATGATTGCTTTATTATCAAGTCGTGCATGACACTCTCAACTATCGCAGTTGAAAAATCCTCATCAATAGTCAAAACATCCTATTTAGTGTCACCTCACCATGGTGCTTGGATGATGTGTCAAAAAAAATTTATCCCCTGTTTTGTGAGGTGATAGTCACGCGATACATTTAGTAGTCAAAACATTACATGTAATCCCATGCTATGTTTGTCATTGGACTTTCTCGTTTAGAAGAAATTTGCCATGCATCAAACGTCACGCAATATAATCAGCTGTCAAAACATTTCATGTTGTACTATTACCTTTCATAGACTTCTTATTATCACATTAGGAAACATAAATTAAATATATTAAGTTTCAAATGAAATGTGTTGATAAAAATCGAAATAATAATATACATGTGTCAAATTGCAAGGTATGTGGTTCGCAATCTACCCGCTTGATATATTTATTAAATCTCTTAGATTGCCTTATTGTCTACCACAGCGTGCTCAGCCTTTTTCAACCTGCGTTCCGCCCCTCATTATAAAATCCTTCTCACAGGCAAGAACACATATAAAATATCAAAACCATTTATTCTATTCTAAATATCATGGGAAGCTATGGAACGGAAAAGGCAATAACAAACCAACAATTGAACGGGCAAGTAGATAAAGGTTATATGCCACAATTTTTGAAGCTTGCTTTTTACCATGGATAAAGGTGATAAGTCCAGTAGTATTATGTCAGCTTAGTCACAGAAATGATTGGTAACTAAGAATATGACCTCGTTTTACCCGTTGAGAGAAATCCATTAAAAAATAACACATTTAAAAAAAATATTTTTCTAGAAATACAAAAAAATGTCACATATCACCTTTATCCACTTGCCCCTTCAATTGTTATCATGACTTTATGCGTTTTCTGTTACATGTCTCCCACGCCCGTCATTTAGGGGGGGGTTCAATTGCCCCCCCCCCTGGCTTTGAGAAATCAATGTATTTACAAAAAGTGGGTGTGATTTTTGATGTTTTCCGGTGAAATTGCATTGTGCTTGGACCCTTTGCCCCCCCCCCCCCCCCACCGGAAAAACTTGAAATGACGTCCCCGATGTCCCCGTAGTATAGAGCATCTAGACCAGGTGAATGATACCATGTAGTTGCACCCGGTCCATGCTCCCCCCATGCTTATAGACGCTGAAATATTTTAAAAAGTATAGAAAATAATCCTAAATATTGGTTAAAAAACTAAAAAATACGCTTTTAGAGTAAATCAAACTAAAAAGAAGCTTCAAAACTGTTGAATATCCGCTTAGTTTACATGCACTTGTAATGTATTAACACGTAACATAGTTTAGCCTTTATTTATTCAGAGTTACATACATACATACTTACATACATACGTACATACATACAAACAAACCCACATGTGAAACTAATAAAAGCGTATTAAAAAGGAAAATTCCAGAACCGATTTAGAAAGATCGATGATAAGATAAAAATTTATATACCAAAAAAAGGAACATAAACAATTCTGGTAAAAGTTTTCTTTTAATCGGTAATTTCTTACAAAACAGGCAAAACATCGAACTTCAAAAAGAATGTTTAAAGTCACCAAAATCTGGAAGCATGGGCGTAAAAAGAAAAAAAAGAAAAAAGACGAACACACGGCAACAAGTCCCCCAACTGATTCATAGAGATGGAAAGCATCATAAAAAAGGGGAAATTTACCAATGAATGACAGTAATGGGCATTCTATCGCTAAATATTTTATCGCTAAGTAACTGCCACTCATCTATATTGTGAGGGTTATGCAGGGATTTCCATTTTTTATTTCCACATATAACACCGCCGGTTTTTTAAAGAGCTTTTAGCTTCATCAGAGTCTAGGATGGGGGGGGGGGGTGAACTCCTGCAAGCTGAAGTCAAAACCGCAGGGGAAATGATGATAAGAGGCAAGGGATGCAAGAAAGAGATTAAAAGACAGATAATTGATATTGAGCAGAGTATTGTGGGACTTCTTTTACGAGTTTTTTTTTTTTTTTCAATCTCAAGTTTGTTTTTATATCTGTGGGAGAGTCTTCTTTGATTGATGAGGTTGCGGTTAGGCTTTTTTTCCTCCCTGCGAAAAATATTTGATTGATGCTTTGAAATCGAAACTGAAGCTTTACTGAAGCACTTGTGATAGGTAAATTTATTTCAAGAGAAATTGAATGTTTTAAAAATAGCTGCTAATTATTATAAAATTCATTTTTACAGATAGCAAGAAAAAGAGCATTCATGTTAGAATTTTTTATTTTTACATTGTTAAATTTAGTTAAATGTAATACAATATCGCTCTCCACGAGGAAAAAAGAAATGTCTGGATTGCTGATTTTGACGTATGCTTTTCGTTTTTATTTTTTAAGTTAAAAGCAATGAGCTAAAGTTAAATGAATTGACTGGAATAAAAAAAATATGATACTATACGAAAATTACATAACATTTTCCTTTTTTTTTTTTGGCTTAAATTTTAAGCACTGCTGCCTGTTACTTTGTTATAGGTTCCAGCCTCAATTTGTGATGGCCACCATAGCGTATGCTATATATCTGTTCTTTTTCTGAAATTAGAAGAATGCAAAACAATCGACACCCAAACCCATGACAGCATGTGTTGATTCTTGTCAAATTGCAAATTTTAACTTATAATGAAACATGTCATAAAAGTCTTGATTTCTCCCACCAACATTGAAGAAAGCATGCTACAACAGATATGAAGGGGCAAGTGGATAAAGGTGATATGTGACATTTTTTGAAACTTACTTTTTATCATGGATAAAGGTTGATAAGTCCATCAGTATTATGTCCCCTTAGTCACAGAAATGGTTGGTAACTAAGAATATGATCCCGTTTTACCCGTTGAGAAGAATCCATTAAAAAAATAACACAACATTTTTTGAAAACTTTTTCTAGAAATTGAAAAAAATTGTCACATATCACCTTTATTCACTTGCCCCTTCATATATCCCTCCAACTTCTGATACCTTTCATAATCCTCCACACACTTCAATCTCCTAGCTCCGTCATATTACACCGAAGTCAATTGATAATTATGCAGATTTCCTCTCCTCTACAACCCTTCGCTCGGACACTGCCAACCCCCCGAGACGAAGGGAACTGCCCAATTAGACGGTGCCAATAGCGCTGCAAAGGGGAATAACTAGCAGTAGGAGTCCCAAATTACTTTATAACCCTACAAGCGGTTAATATCAATATAAACAGTTAGTGCTAGGCAAAGGATAATGGCGATGTATTCATGGCTGTGCCATTTGGGCACTTCTGTTGTTCTAGGGCTTGAAGAGGAGGGGTGTTGGCACTTGGATCACGTGTCCGGCACGTGTTAAGGATTTAAAATGTCCGTTTGGGATTAACATGACTGGCACTCTCGTCTTGCTAATTTGGATGCGGAGGTGCGAAGTGTTTTGTCAATGGATTCTGAGAGATTTGGGGGAATTAGAGAAAAATACATGGGATTTAATATTGAGAAAATAAAGTAAAAACAAAAAAGAGCTGATGGGGAATGGGTATTGAGGAAATATTTTTTTTAAATGTATGAGTTAAATAAAAACTTTATTCATTTTTTATTTATTCATTTTATTTCATTCAATCGCTTTTCTTAGTTTCCCATCTGGGTTTGTATGTATGTATGTAATAACTCTGAATAAAAGATAAAATTCACGCTCTTTGCAAATATAAAAGTAATTCATTGAATACTATTATTAATACTACAGGCTAAATTATATTACGTGTTGATGTATTACAAGTGTTTCAGTTGTTTGTATGTAACTCTGAATTAAAGATGAAATTCAGGTTCTTTGAAAATATACGAGTAACATATTTAATACTATTATTAATACTAAAGGCTAAACTAGATTACATGTTGATGTATTATAAGTGCACGTAAACTTAGCGGATATTCAATAGTTTTGAAATTTTTCTTTGTAGTTTGATTAACTTTAAAAGCGTATTTTTTAGTTTTTTAAAATCATATTCAGGGTTATTTATTTTTAAAAAAATAGGAATGAAATCACTTTATGCTGAATGGGCATCGCAGATGATCGTAGATAATTCCTACCCTATAAGAAAGGGTTGGGAGCTTAATCTTTTTGAACTCATAATGTCGCACAATGCTTTACTTTCTTAAAAACTTACATTTTTTTGTCATTTGAAAAATAATTAAAGTAGATTAAATTCATTTTTATATAAGCAAAAAAATAATCAATATAACCAATGGTGACTAATTATAAACTGAGGGCAAAAAATAATAATGATGTGTGTCATTATATTTTGCATGATACTGGGGAGTAGGGAAGTAGTGCAGTAGTTTTCGAAGCCACTTCCTTTCAGGCATGTAACGTTACTTTCTGTGTTAAATAATTAAATTTAGTAAAAATTATTAGAAAATAAGTTTTTAAAAGTACAATTTCTTTAAACTAAAATTAGATTTTTACTTTTTTTTCAAAGAAATTAAATTTAAATATCTATATATATATAAATGGATGTATGTATATTTGTTTGTTCCTTATACAAATCCACAGTTGTGAAATTTAAAATAAATCCAAAAAGCTCAAAATTCAAATTTTTTGTCTCAAAATGGCCATTTTCTTTCAATTTTAAACATATAGAGTTATAGAGATAAGTCTTTAAGCATACAAATTGATAACATTTAACACATTTAAATATGAGTATTTTCCGACGAAGATTACGATAAACAATGAATTATCAATTCAAGGCTCACCTATTTAATTATAGCATGAAATAAGTTAAAAACAATTACTGCTACAATTATTTGTATTCAACACTATTTGAACCACTATTAGGAACTACTATGTTGTACTAATAAGCTCCTGCGCTAATCCGGGTAATAACCCTAGTATATGAATAAAACATTTTAAATAGAAAAACTACTGGATTCAAGAAATTCAAAGAAGCAAACAGCCGAATTTATAGAAACTTTAAATTTAATCGTATGCACAGAAAAATAATGAAATAAACTTAATACGCTGTGATAAATACCTAAAAAAGATATTAACTATTTGATATGCCAAGCAAAATACATTTAAATGGCTATCAACTCAATCTGTGATGAGTTAATACTCAATGCATGGAAGTATAGCTTAAGTAATATAATATGGAAACAAGTAAAACTTATTGACTTAAGTAAAAACGTTTTTGAGTTACAAAGTAACGCAAAGTAAGTCATTATCAAAGTCAAATAAAGTTAAAATGCAACCAATTTAACATGTGGCGACTTTATTTAATACTTTATACACGGAAATAATAACGAACTATCACTAAAGTAAAGTATAATATGGAGAAAGCTAAAAGTTTTTGTCATAATTAAGCAAAACGTATGTAAGGGAAATTCAGTATAATTAATGATAATTTATAATTATTTAAGGCCAAATTCATGCATTTAAAGAGTTCAACAACTAGTCATCTAACAAAAGATTAAATGAGTGGTGCGAAAAAATTAAATCTTTTCCTTTTAGAAAGACAATATCATAGAAAAAGGAAACAAAAGCTGCTATTATTAATGAGAAAAACCTGAAAAATATATTTCCGAAATGAATAAATTACTAGGTCATGTAATTATATGTAAATGGATGGGAAAGCAGAACGGAGCAGTTCGTTTGAAAATGAAAGGTTTCGTTGTTAAAAACGAAATAATTGCTTTCTAACAGCGAAATATTTCACTCTTACTCTTAAAAAAGGAAATTCGCATAAAATTTTGACGCTTGTCCATTAAAAGATTAGCTTACATTATCCATAAACACAAGGCAGCGCGGATCTGCAAAGTTTCAAAACTTTTTCTATTTTCATTTTCTTTGTCTCCTGCTATCTGCAGATGGGCTTTGTCCTACCAAATCTAGTACATACCCCGTCCTAACACCAGGGTAATACACAGGACTCGGGACAGAGCAGCGCATATACGAGACCTAACTTAATACTTGAGAAAAGAAAGTTCGGAGGTAGAGAGAGAGAGAGAGAGAGGAAAAAAAAGGATTGTATTCGGAGAATAAAAAGGTTCGGGCGCAACAGTGCAATCTAAACCCTTCCAGTTCACCCTACATCAATGCATTAGCCGGTAGGGAGAGCGAATATGCATACAAAATCGTGCAACAGCTTAGATGAAATGGAATCTGCGTTTCCCTTTTTTTCATTTTTCCCCTACAATACGAGTTGGAAGTATTGCTTTATCTAATGTAAAATAACGGATGGTTCAGATACGGAATTTCCCTTTTTTTTTTGCTTTTGTCTATAGATTGTAGGCATGCTTTCTTATTAGGTTTCAAGGCGTAGGGGAAAATTTTTATGCAAAGAAGTAGAAGGGGTTAAAGTCTAAAAACTACTCTCGTATTTTTTTATTATTATTTTTTTTACTCTGCTGTAAATTCTGTGAGAGAAACTGATTGAAAGTGAATAAAACTGGCAACGTATTCCGGTGCACGTAGTTTTGTATCCTCCCAAAATGCCGGATTCAGGCGATAATTTTTTTTTTCTGCACCGTGTTCTAGGTTCTTTTTCCGGATTGAAGCTGTTTTCAGTCGATTTGGATCTGTACGAGCGAAAATGACTTGAAGAAAGTATAAATTGCGTTTGCAGTCAATCGCTGCAAGAAAGTTAATTTAATGATTTATACTAAGAAATCCTGTGATTAAAGGAATCGGGAGGGGGCAATTCATAAATTAATGTATTGCTATACACGTGGGTGTGGCTTTTGTTATTTTTCGATGCAATATGCACTGAATTTAAACACTTTGCTTCCCGCCCCTAGGAAATTTTGAAATAACAGTCCCAGTTCTATGTGCATACATTTTTCGTACGTTTGTGAAATATTCTGAGGCATATGTAGCTGAAGAATTCAACTTCACAACGTTTATGCAGAAAATTCAGCAGAATCCTCACTGCAAAAAATAAACTTCTTTTTACAGTATAATACTGGCGGCCGAGGTTCCAGTATAAAACTGTAAAATGCACAATAATAAGTTGTAAAATTGCTAATTTTGCAGTTCATTACTGTGCATTTTACATTCTAAAGCTGCAATCTCTGCTTCCTATTATACTTTATAAACAGTTTATTTTTTCAGTGCAACAGTGTATTATAGGCGAGAATGGGGCACATTGGTGCGTTTACTCCCCCCCCCCCCCAACCTTCTTAAATTAAGGGTTGATCTGTTTAAGCTTATATTATAGCTACAAATGTTATGCACAATTTAAAATTAAATTTTTTTTTAACTCCATATGGAGGGAAATTATGAACCTTAACCCATTAATACCTGAAATTTTTTTTTCCAAAAATATTTTGTATACTGGTTACAAACAGTGTTTAATGGACAGGAAGAATAATAAAAAAATATTATGTAAGAAATATTTTTTTTATTAAGGAAAAAGAAATATCGTCCTTTAAAAGTTACGATAGAGACCCCAAAGGGTACGTACTTTTTTACTCAATTTTTTTCTGCCTACCGTATAATATTTAAAAAGACATTTTATATGAAGAAATAAAATCAGCAATTAACATAAACTGGGAAGCTGGGAGTAACTTTGAAAACTTAGCTTTTTTTCTTGAGATTATGAACGATGTAATATTTGATAAAGATCATATTAAAACTGCTACAGAACACACTTTACAATGGTTATGTGTTGCAATCTGTTAATAACGCAATGAAACAATACCAATGTACTAATTGAACACTATTATTTGGTTGAAATGTTCATTTTGAGGAAATTCAGACCCCTTTTTGAACTGTCCCTAAAAAGGGACGCTAGTCATTAATGGGTTAATATAAGAGTCGAAAACGGAGGCCAATGTAGTGAAAGATTTACCTTGTTACAAGTGTCAAAATGTAGTGGGTGCCTCATTTCAGAGACTCTCGGTAGTGAATCCAGAAAGACACTTGAAAATATATTTAGTAGTCCCACTCATCTCTAAAGAACCACCGAAAAACCATATGACGGGCCCTCAGATCTGTTAATTTGACAGTGGCCCCCTGGTGTGTTGTGTTAAAAACATTCGGTGGGGCAAGTTAAAACACAATTCACAAAATATTTAGCTATCCAGACGTGAAGTTAAGGATAAAACAGTACACTAGACTATTAGTCTAGTGCTTTGCATTTTTATTGGCATAAATTTACAAATTACATGGAAATATTAATTTTACAGCAAACCTTGAAGTACCACCAACTGGGTTAGGGCGTGGAAGTATGAGGCAAAGTTATCCATAGGAGTTAAAAGTATGATTCACGATCTTCTTTTTTTAGAGAGGGGGAGGGGAGATAATTTTCGTTTCTTTTCTGCCCTTTTTTAGAAAAATTAATTTCTGCTTTATCTGCCTTCGCAATTCCAACAAAATGTAAAATTTCCTTTTCAGTGGGAAACTTCATGGTAGCATAGTCATCCTTTTATGAGTTGATGTCCATTTAAATAATAAAGTAAAATTCAGCAGAATCATCATCTCCTGTAAAGGAAAACGCACAATATTTTCATCCGAGTCATTTTAAGATGATATTTGCTTGATCTTAATATTTTACATTTAATATAGCTAAATTAAAAAAATTAAGCTTTCTCGGAGTTGCGGTAATGGAGCAAATTGACCTCCCTTTTTTATTTTCCCTTGATTTAAAGTTTCATCAATAGTTAACTTTTTTGGCTGATGTGTCTTAAAAGACTGAAACATCAGCTGTTTTATACTGTCTTGACCTAATTGTAAGTTTGTAACTTAATTGCTTTTGTTACACCGAGTCCAAAAAATGCTTCACAAAATGATACACTCATCATTCTTACAGATTCTAATGAAAATTGACCTCCTGAATCCAAATATCACCACTGTTTCCCCCACACCTCCTCCACTTTTGGAGTTAGTGTTCTCTATTTTTCTCCTTTTTTCCAGCTTTTGAGAGTTTCATAGCCATTTATTTTAATTGGAGGGGTAGCGAAAATTATATTAACAGTTAAAGCTCTTGGCAATAGAGAGAAACTTTCAAAATCATGAACAGAGGTAGTAAGTTAGGGGTATCAAGCTTGGATTCCTCCTTAAAATATTGAAATGATCATAAAACACAATATTTTTTTCTCAATTTTTTCTACTTTTTGGTGTAAAACCACAATTTTGAGCTACTACTTATGTCCACTATCATTAGAATAAATATTTCACTTTTTAAGTTGCTACGATACAAATGTAAAGAAATAAAAAGGTTTGACTAGTATAATGCTTTTGTTTTGTTTTAAAATAGAAAATAGCGCATTTCGTGGCTAACGTACCACAATGGAAAACTATGGAATAACTCCTTAAAATAGTATTCTTATACACCATGTAAAAAGAGCAACTACTTTTAGTAGACCTGAATCTAAATTTTCCTAATAAACGTAGCTCTACTAAAAATTCGCATGCATTTTGACATTATACAAGCCAACTACGACAATGTTTTTTTCATATGCTAAGATTTTCCTGCATTTATGCACGAATGGAGCTACAAGAAAAATATCAAATATAATTTTTGTAACCCGCTACCAGATTTATATACTAGAAAAATTGTTGAAAAAATGATAAGTCACAATTAGAGCTATGAGAAAAAAAATCTGAGACTAATGTTGACATTTCTATATAATGACCCAGATTGAATAAAAATAAAATTTTTCCTGCTTAGACTAAAGTAGGACTCATTTTAATGAGCATAGAATCCCGGAAGCTTGAGGTATGTATAATATGTCACGGAAAAGTAATATGCAAGAAAATACTGATCTAAAAATTTAACTGTCAGATGAAGGCATCTTGTCTTCCGTATGAATTGCAATTATTTAAACCTAGCTGCAGTAATTGATGAAACTTTTCACGACAGAGTTAAACAAGCTACAACATTCTTGGAATATGAAATTGAAAAGATGGAAAACACATTGTACAACTTTTGTGCCCTCTTTTTTTTCTTATTAACTAAGTTTATAAGCTTAGAAATTAACAAGGAGATTGTCTTATTATCGTCAAATTTTCTTCGTTTTTCTCCATAAAATTTTGTGCAAAACTTTTTGGCACAAGCCTTAAGTAAAATCTTAGCTCATTTTTATGCTCAGACTGCTTACCTATTTTAACGAACTCGCATTAAAAACCAAGAAATCAACAAATTTATGTACAGAGGCAAGGCTAACTACGCATTTTTATAAAAAGGATTTTTGAAAATATATAGTACCACTTTTCCTCAAAGTCTCCTCAAAGCCGTTCTTGTCGGAGAACAGCGAGCAGTTTGGAAATTTAAAATCAACAGAATGGCAACTACAAGACAAGAAGTGCAAAAAGCATCAAATTCATTTTATTTTCCTTCCCTTCCCTTCTTCTCCTAAATCGGGGGAAATTGTGCACAGACGCAACAACAACTGTTCTTTGCATAGACGAGAATTGGGGAATGCATTTCAAAGATCCGCTCCATTAATGTTTACGGATGGGCGTTTGTCTCATTTTTAGAAGTGATTTGGAAATCTTCTTTCCCTTCTTCAAGAAAAACACTAAAAGCATTTTGTGTTTTCTCCCTGCTAAATCTTATTTTCACGAAGTTCATATTTTCGTTTGGAGCATTTTCAGTGCAGATGTGGGATTTGCAAGTTAGCGATGCTTAATATATGGCTGTAGAGATGCTCTATCAAATGCTGTCTTCAGTTATAACATTTGATCTAAAATACAGGGTGTTTTATGTTGAATGGGACAAAAAGAAAACAAGATTATAAACGTTGTAATTACTTTATTTAGAAAATTCAAATTTATCTCAAAACTGCATTTATTCAAGTTTCTACTGGTGTTCAATGCAGTCGAGCCCGCTTATTGGAATATCGATTAAAACAATATCTCGCTTTCATTTTCTATGTATCCAACCATAATTCTTAGTCATTTTAACCCCGCATAATGGAATATCCCGCTTATTAGAAGAATATTTTTTGGAAAATTATCTATTCCATTTGTCGGGCTCGAAAGTATGTGCTCCTCCGGTGGCACGACAAATATCTAATTCGATACACATATATTCGATACATGCGGTAATTCGATACACATATTCCAAAACCCAGTACGCTTTCTCCTGCATGCACGACATTTTGTTTAACAGCAACAATAGCGGCACGTTCGTCATTCAGTGATTTTTTTCCAGTTGCCAAATAAAACTTGTATACCTGTAGCTGCAGAATAAATTTGTTTTGACTGAATTAATACATTACGGCAGTCAAAATGCGCTATTCTTTTTGCTCCATTCAATATAAAACACCCAGTAGAGCACGTATGCTTCATTC